>JACDJE010000018.1:4365557-4733147 GCA_016647715.1 Pavo muticus | reverse complement strand
TCCTTTTCCTTTTCCTTTTCCTTTTCCTTTTCCTTTTCCTTTTCCTTTTCCTTTTCCTTTTCCTTTTCCTTTTCCTTTTCCTTTTTCTTTCTTTCTTTCTTCTTAAACTGTATCCTTAGTACCACTGCTGCAACTGTGTTGCTCCAGCATAGTGACCAGGTTTTCATGCTGAGGCTCTTCAAGTAATATCATAGAATCATAGAATCATTGAATGATTTGGGTTGAAAGGAACCTTTAAGATCATCTAGTTCCAACCCCCTTGCTATAAGCAGGTACACCTCCCTCTAGACCAGGTTGCTCAAAGCCCCATCCAGCCTGGCCTTGAACACCTCCAGGGAGGGGGCATCCACAGCCTCACTGAGCAACCTGTTCCAGTGTCTCACTATTCTCACAGTAAAGAATTTCTTCCTAATATCTAGTCTAAATCTACCCTATTCCAGCTTAAAACCATCTCCGCTCGTCCTTTTGCTACCTGCCCTTCTAAACAATCCCTCCCTAGCTTTCCTGTTGGCCCCCTTCAGGTACTGGAAGGCTGCTGTAAGGTCTCCTCGGAGCATACTACTTGCTGTGTTAACTTCAAGAGCTTAAAGCTAAGCACATGTATAACTACAGACCAAAGGGCTTCCAAGAACACCAGTAAGATGAGTAGTAGCCAAGCTACTGTTGTGCCTAGCTAGAAGTTCATTTTTTCAGAATAAATAAATGGCATGTACAAAGACTTAAGGCATTTTTTCCCTGTACATTTACTCTGTACAATTAATAGATTAGGTTCCCAGCAACATTGATGAATATCCAACTCTTATGTGCAACAGCACCTGGGCCAGCACCTTAGGAGGAAGTTGCAAAAGACTCTCTAATGTCTGATTTTAAAATAATTTCATCCAGTGGAAGAATTTCTGCTAAGTTCAATTTGTTACTAGGAAAAGTAAATCCTCATAATAAAGCTGAACTCTAGATATGCTACTGTAGGTCAGAGAGCACCTGTGGTTAACAGGACATGATTTTTTAAAGGTTCATTATCTCCCTATCTTTAAAGAGAGTTCTTACCTTCCAGTAACACTAGGCTTCCTGGTGAAGCAGAAGATATCATTATCTGTATCACTTTCTGATTTACAAAACCTTACTACTTCCTTTGTTATTCTTTTCTCCTGTGTGTGCAGTACAGCTCACTGAGATCTCTCTTCTGTGTGCCCCTATTAAGATATTGATTTGTCATTGTGCCTCCTCTGGTTCACCTAGATAGCTTGAAGGGTAGGTGACTAAAGCTGAGCATTATTCCAAAAGGATAATGCAGGATATTATCAGAAGTCATTCTATGCTGTGCATTATGTTATAGTTAAGGTGTTACTCAAGAGACTTCAGCTGGTTATATTTCTGTTTGGAAGACTGTAGTCTTTGAGCCCTGACAATTCCTTCTGTGTGCATCAATTTACATTTACCAATATGAGCAGTGAACATGAACTCTATCCCTGATTTTACATTCAGGCTATAATTTAGATTTGCTCAGTGTTTGATGTCTTTTTGACAGGAAAATTCATCAGAAGTCATGTACATCAATGTTTGCATGACTAGTCACAGCCCTTACATAACCAGGTATAAAAGTTGAGATCCAGTGCTTTTGCTTTTCTCATCTTCATGTCAAGTACTCAAGCTTTTTGAAAATTATGCCAACCAGGAGAGCCCAGGCTGCAGGAGGTATCACTCAGCACTCTCTCTGCATTGCTGCGGAACAGAAAAGATGGAGCTGCAGATACAAGAGTCCCTACACTTTTTTTTTACACTCGAGAGACATTGCAGTACAAATGTATGAGTTTAGGCATCTCCCAACTGGGTAATTGCTGCCAGTGTAGCTTTCTGGACTGCTGTATTGAACATGGACACTTACATTCTAAGTAAAACTCTTTTTAGTCTTCGTTTTGCTCTCACCCAAAATCAATTAAATTGCAGCTCCACAGGGTTTGATTCTCTAATCCAACCGTGGCTTAATCGTTGATGTAAAACAAGGTTTTTTTCTCCCCTCAGACTCTTTTCTAATGTCTTCTTATTTCTTGCCCTCTAAGTGCAAGCCTGGATTCTCATCTGTATCTATTTATAAGGGCTTCCCTGCTTCCAGGAGTGCTTAATCAAAGAGAAAGCTATCAGCATGTGGTTAGCATCAAATGTCAGCAGCTTCTTTGTTTCTGACATCTCTCAGAAAAAAATGTTTCATTACCATGCAAATGATGTAACTCCTCCTTTCCAAGATCCATTATCACACAGTGTAACATATGGTACACAGGACTGTGCTCCCAGGATTTATGTGGCAACTAAATTTCTTAGCAGAACAACAATTGTGAGAGCTAAGCCATCAGATGGCAATAATTACTGTTTCCCATTTCTCAGTGATCTGCTGAATATTTCTCTTATCTAGTAGTAGCAACTAATAAATCATTGCGGGGGTGGGGGGCCGGTGTTATTTCTCCTTCCTTTTAAACCCTCCCATTTATCCTTTGCTTGTATCAGAAATGTCACAGTGCTCCTCGCAGGCTATACCAGATGAAATAGCTTGTCAGCTTTAATGATGTTGTTCTCTTTTGTATGTCTGGGAAGTGTGTTACTCATGTGATACTTGGTGTGGCAATGTCTTGAACTACACAAAGTCAGTTGAACCTGCTGCCTCTTCCTGGGAACCTTGGAAAGTGCAAATTATGTTTGGAAAGTGCCAAGAATGGTGATAGGAATCCAGCTTTTCCAAGGGCCCTGAAGCCCTGTAAGTAGAATCAGATGAACCTAGGAGAGATTTGATTCATCAGAGCAATGGAGTACAGTTCCATGATTTCAGTGGTGCTTCAGGATGTGTTTGGAGTTAAGCATATGTTTGGGTGGATTGTTAACTTC
Source organism: Pavo muticus (assembly GCA_016647715.1). Lineage (NCBI taxonomy): Eukaryota > Metazoa > Chordata > Aves > Galliformes > Phasianidae > Pavo > Pavo muticus. The sequence goes on along the minus strand of JACDJE010000018.1, from coordinate 4,730,270 downwards.
AAGTGTGTGATGGAGTGCTTTGCTGACTCAAGGACGAGACATTCCTTACAGCTTGTTGTTTTCCACATTGCCATCTGGGAAGAGGAAACTTGACAGGACGTGGGCTGTGTGAGACATTGCTGCATTTGTGAAAGGGTATTAACAGCCCTGAAGCTTCCAGGTCCTCTGAATCAGGATTTTTTGTCTCTACAGATCTGTTTGGGGTGGAACAACCTCAGCATAGTGTTTGAAAGCAAATTCATCATGCCACAGCATTTGTTAGGTTACCAGTTAGTATATCCAAATTAAAATAATTTCATGTTTTAGTGAGAGTACTAGTGATGCACATGATATAGGTGGAAAGCCTTACAGAACCAGCAAGTTTCTGGGGGTGAATTTTTAGATATTTTAGGAATTCTGTTTTGCACACAGACAACTGTTAAGAATTCACATTTGCAAACACTTTTAATTACAGAGTCATCTCTTCACTAAACTCATTTTCTGAGCTGGGGGAGCATATCCACATTTGTATGAAATCAATCTGTTTTCACAGTCTGTTAGCTCACTCTCACGCTGCAGCCAGATAGTACAAAAGAAGAGGTAATATGGACCTACAATTGCACTTGTGGGAGAAGTGCAGGGTATCTCAATTGCTTGGTATTCTCCAGGTGCTTTTAAGTTCCCAGAATACTAGGTGGTCACCTGAAAAATGTCCAATACCATTTCTCCATCTGGTCAGCATAAACCCCCCTTCTCTAATACCTTACCATCCCGTTCTGCCATGTAACATTCTTGACCTAAAAGCCTTTTCTGTGCTGCTTTGCATTTTTGATTAATGCTTACAGGAGAGTAAATGTTTATTGTTGCAAAATGCATTTCTTTGTGAGAACTGTTCTTTTCTTTTTTCTTTTCCAGTGACAAAATGTTCCCAGCCTTCGGATTTGGAGCAAGAATACCCCCAGAATACAAAGTAGGTGAATAAGAGAAATTTTCTCATTTCCTTCATTTATGGGGCATAAAATAAGGGAGAAGAGGGAGAAGTGCAGGTTGGGGGCTGGGGGAAGCAGTTCCTTTTGTGTGTTGTCTCTCATTTGGTTTTCTCATCAAGTAAGACCTCACTGAAACCAGAAATCAAAATTAAACTTAAAAGAGGTATGTTATACTGAAAATATTTAATGATATTAGCAAAACTTTGTTAATGGATGTTAGCCTGCAAAGAGGACTGAGTGTTTGACAGCACTCAACAACCATATTTTGAAGCTTTGGGGGCCTTGATTTGGCAGAACCAATTTTTATAGGACGGAATTCAGTGAGTGGCCTAGTGCCTATGCTTTGTAGTTTAGAGACTGAACATCTTCCTGAGAAAACAGACTTCAGGAGATTTTTGCTCTGTACCAAATTTCTGTTCAGTAGTGGACATCTTCAATACCAGGAAGAAAAATAGAAAGGCATATTCATGCTAAAAAGAAGTTGTATTTTTAAACAAAGCAGAACAAAACAAAATGAGAGTGATCTAGATGGATGGTGCAGCTAATTGTGGGCAGCATAAGTATGCACCTTGGTAGTGTTGGAGTGGAAAAAGTGGAGTTAAAGAAGGATCATCCAACAGAAAAAGGCCTAGCAAGAAATAGGCAGAAGTTCAAATCCTGCGTTGCACATATGGAGACACAATAGGCAGAATAGTTGTTCTGCACAAGTAAGTAACCAAAGACTGGCTGGGGGTTCTGCAACTCAGATACTATCTGTAAAAAAAAAAAAGCAGAACTGGACTCCTGATGATGCAGACTTCATCCAGTATTCCCAAGTCTCATACTCTGCATCTGCATGAAATTCCAGTAGTGATGTGCAGCAAATTTGATAGGTGCCTTGCAAACAAGTGTCTAAGGTTAGTCAACATATGTTTAAATACCATTAGCTTCTAAGGTAAAAATTGCTGTTATGGAAAAGTGGACTCTGCCTGACAAAGTGTTTTGCTTTGCCATGTTCTTGAAAAGGAACACCAGTGTTAATGCTTTCCAAAAATCAGAGACAGCAGACAGTTTCCAGAACTTCGATATGGATTTGAATGTGTTATATGCACAGAGAACATCTGTATCTGTTGAGTATCTGTTCCAACTGTAGCAGGTGATAACCACCTGTGCTATACAAGGGGAAGTGTTTTGGAAAATAAGAATGCTTATCAGCTTCTTCCACCAGACACATGAGTAAAACACAAGGACTACTTCCCAAATGTCCATCCCTTTGCCACAAATATGTACATCTTCACCTGTGATTGTATGGCAGTGCTCACTGAATGAGCTGATCTGTATGTCACAACTAGATTGCCCTCTTGGGCCCGCTCTTGACCATTCCTGATAAAGCCATGTACTATTGTGATTGTCCTAAACAAAGGTACTAACCTGGTGGTATGACAGAGGCTGGACGTTCCACCAGCTGTGAGGTAACCATCATTGCGTGAGGGAGAACTTGCCGTTCTTTCAGCTGCTGAAAGCCATACTTGCCTCAAGGACTGCTTGAAGAACAATGTTTCTGTGCCAGTTGAAGTATTTTCACTGGTTTGCTGGAGATAGCTGTGGAGTAAAATTCACAGCTTCTTTCTTAACCGAAATGATTGGATTATAACATTGATATGTTGGGTCATATGAGCGTAATGGCAACGTACTGACTTTGTTAGACCCAAGCAACAGTCTCTTCACTTGATTGTGAAGCGTTTCAGGTGCCAGATGAAAGACACATGTCTGGCTAGAAAGTGATTTCAGGGGTATTTTGTAACCAAATATTCCTACAATCACAGTCACCAACTAATCTGATGCTTGGGAAGAACTAGTGTTGGGATACATTTCCTGATAAATACTCTTACGAAAGTGAGGGACTTGGACAACTTAGTTGCCCAAATCTGCATACATGGGTCTTGCATGATAACATGATCTGTCCTGATAAAGTCTGTGTATTACTGACCTTTTAGAGCAGGAAACTGGATGAATCAGGATCTTCACATTTTGCGGAGTTCGCAAAACTCAGTGGTAAACTTCAGATAGAACTACTTGCTTGTGAATTACTCGTGTGTGAGTAAACAAGTCCAAAAGTATGTGGAGATACAACTGAGGGTCAGAATAACATCTCTAGTCTCAATCATGGAAAACTGTCACAGAAAATGACAAAGAAAAAAAGTGTTAAGACATCAGCTTACTAATGTAATGAAACTTTGAAGAAGAGAAGAACCACACTGCAGAGGGACTAGCCCTTCTGTGCAACAGATGGGGACAAGTAATAAACTGGGTGTCTATCATAGGCACATCCAACTGGAACTGGATTAGGAATTAGCAGTCATTTGTGCTGCTGTTCAGTCCCTCCCTGTAACATGCTGCGTAGTCCATCCAAGTATCTGCATTCTTACATAAACAGTAACCTTTAGACCTTTAGAGTCCCTGCTTGGCTTTGGCTGCACTTCTGAATTGAAAGATTTGCTTTCTAAGAGAGTGAGGAGTCCGCCTCAAGATGATGTGTTAATAAATCAAGACAAATAATCCTGAAGATCCTTCAGTAATTTAGTCTACACTGGTATCATAAATTTAATTCAAAGCCAAGAATGATTAGTGTTTTACATGGAATACAGCCAAGATGCATAGGAAACAGTGAAGAAATGGATATAATTGAAAGTAACAAAGAAGAAACAAGAGTTCTCACACCTTGTTTACTGAAACTTCTCTTCTTCTCCTGCAAAAATACAGTAACACTAAAGACACCATGGCAGTAGTGTGGATCTCAGACTATTCAAATGTTCTTCTGGTACTTTTGGTCAAAATTAATTCAAGTCATACATATCTTATATTAAAGGATAGCAGTGTCAGAACTGTGGTAAATCACATCTTCAAATCTAGATTGAATCATTATGAGAAAATCTAAATTTTGTCTCCATCATGTGGATAAATTTGCTTTTCATTTTAATTTAGAGTGCAGTTGAGCCTCCAATCCTAATTAGATAAGCTAACCTGCATGTAGCACATTGGTCTCTGCACACCAACAGCTGCTATCTTTTATTTCTTCCAGTAGATGACTTTCTGTGGAGGAAATGACTACCAAGGGTTTCTAAGTAACCATGAGAGCCTCCATAGAGCAGTAAAAGAACAGTAAAACAAAGCAGCTTCCATAGAAGTCTAAATGAAAGCTGACCAATCTATGCATGGCAATAACACAGTAATGGGAGGCCAGAGAAGGGCAGCCTGATAAAAACAGTCACCAAAGTAAGTGGATGTAGTGGATTCAGACCTAATTTACGTCACGCTCAGTTACAAGGTGTAGGAAAACGGGTACTGTAACTCACTATTCAGCATAAACCAAAGGTAATGAGTCTCCAGTGTGCTGTTTAGGACCAGCTGAAGGCCACTACTTTCAGGGTGGGTGTAAGCTCTACATTTATTTGGCAAGATTTCTTGGGTGCACCTGTTGGGAAACAGGTGTCCATTTTGTGATGTCATGTCAAACCAGTGCCTCCGTTTCTTACTCTCTTGGGCCTCTTCCATTAGCTTGGGACGGATGCTGGAGGGTAGCATCCACCTGTCCATTTAGTGAGATTCCAGCTCCTCACATTCTTTTATATGTTACAATAAGTGAAATGTTTACTATGCCAAGCATTATTTTCCATAGAAAAATACACCTCTCTTTACATTAGCACTTCAGAACAACGACAGCATCCACCTTTGCAGGCTTCTCATGAATCTCCTCAGGGCAAACCTCTTTAAAAACATATTTTATATATACTTTCTGCAGAATTTCTATTTCAAGAGCACACTGTTATGTTACAGTGATTTTATTTTCCCTCATTTCAGCTCCAAATGAAACACATCAGCTGTTAGCAGAAAAAAAAACAGCAGTTTCTTAGTGGCATAAGGAATCTGTGGTAGTGAAGGAAGCAAGACATGCCATATAGAACATTCCTCGTCAGTCTAGAGGTATTTCATCTAGTATTGAGCAATATGATCTTTTTTCCCTAAGACCTGGCAATTACATTGGCCTACTCCTTGATCTAAGTAAACCTCTAAGAGCGATATTCCACACCTGAGTTCTAACAGACCAAAACTGCAGAACATGAAGGCTATTCCACAACATTGTCTTCAACTCATCACTTTTTTTTCTGAGAAGCTTGATGTAAAGAGTTAGCTGACAATATGGACTCAGACAGTGTTGCAGAGGTCACATTGGAGAGGAGGAAAGCAAGCTGAATGACACACACTAACTTCTTAGCAGGCAGAACTCAAAGCAGCTGAGAAACTGTACAGAGGCAAAAAACTCGCAGTTAAAATGAAATATATATATGAGAACTATGTCGGCCCCATGACAGGTGTGTTGTCAATAATGAAGTGTTCTTTGAAAGCTATTGGGTGAATAATTAAGAAACAACTTACTGTTTGTTTTAAGACACTTCTGCTTATTTTTGCATTTTTAATGAAAGCTCCATTCATTGTTTATACTGGGAAGATCCACTGGAAAGAACCTCACTAGAGTTACAGAAACACTACAGCCCCTATGTTACCCTAACCTGCTTTGTTTAGTTTGCTGCACAGGTAAGGTATTTGAAAAGTGCTGTGTGTTCTTTGTGGGCTCTGTGTTTTCCAGGAAACTAAGAGCAAAAATATGTGCAAAACTTTAAAAAAAAAAAGATAGATTGTAAAAGGATGTGTAACAGACCAATGGAAAAAAACAGGATTTGTCACCTTCTCCATGGGACCTGGATTTAGGCGTGGAAGCTGAGCAACATCCTGAAAAATCATGTACAAAGGGAAATAAATGGGCAAGCGTTGCCAAGCAGAAATGTCTACACTGTGGTCTTAGCCAGAGACACAAGCTGTCCAGCTACCAAACTATTTGATTAATGAACATTGAAAAAATAATAGCTTTTCTGCAATAGTTCTTTAAATTTGTTAGTGTCTTAAGCTTTTACAAAATATGCAGGCATTCGTTATTTAATTTAAGGACTGGCAGTGGCTTAATAGTTTTCAATTTACTCACAGATAAGTGTTCAACATTGTGCCTCTCAGCATTTATGCTTTTGTGCATGTCTGCCTGTTCGTAGATTTTTTACTGTCTGTATTTGAACGAATAAGAAAGTGTTCATAAACATGACTGAATTTGTCAGGTTATTTGTCAGGTATTATCACCATAGAGGTTTCCGGAAAGTCTGAACTCCTTGGGATGGGAAAGTAAATTTAAATGGGCTTAACACCCACGAAAAAAAAAAAAAAAAAAAAAGAAAGAAAAAAAGATTACTAATTTTCAAAAGAATTGAGGAATCCAATTTCACCATTTGCAAAATGAAGGAAAAACATCTGTTTTCTGAGTCAAAGCAGCTTTTTGCGTCAAATATGGAAGTTCAGGTAGAGTAAAAAAGGATTTAAGAAAATGTGGAGGCTAAAATAGAACAACACATTTCAATACAACTTAAAATGTTTTTGTATAAGGCAGTTTGCCTTATGACTTTCATGGTTTTTTGTTATTTTGAGATTTGTTTATGAAAGTGAATTTCATTTCATCTCATATTAAGGAAATAAGTTTCTTGCTATGTTAAATCTAGATGACTTTTCTACTAAACTTCTCTTACACGTGTGAAAGTATGTTTATGACTCTTGCTAGATACCATCTCATGGACACCATCATGCTAGTGGACAACTGCCTTTCTGTGTGCTTGTCTTTGCATACATACAGGCAATGGAAGCATTGTATAGTGGTAAAAATAAATTGTGCTATAATGTGCATCAGCAAAAATATTTTAGACTGCTTATTTAGTTGATGTATCCACAGAAGTGCTGTTGTTGTAATGGACACGATGGTGTCTTACAGATAGCTAGAGCTACTCTACATATTTCTCTTGTTAAAAACCTTGCAGAAATTACCTGAGAAAAAATTTGTTTCTGGTACAGGAAGTTCCTGGAAAGCTGTGTTTTCATAATCCCAGCTCTATGAGGTGTCTGCTAAATAATTTATATGGAGTCCTGTAGAGAGAACAGATTAATACATAGCCAAGTGTAAGTAGGCTCCTTAGTTGGAGGCTTTGAGTAGTGCTCTGTGCTGCATGGTAGTGCCAGGCTTAATCACCTCTGCACTCCTGAGTTTCTCTCTCCATTGCTTTTATGGATTGATTTTAAGAGGGCAGGAGGGCTGAGCAGAGGGTCAGCTAATTATTTGAAACTTAATCCAGGGTGCGAAACACAATCTTAGTTCTACAGGGACATTCCTTATTGTGAGGCCGAATTTCACCGCAAACAAGGCCTGCAATTCTTTGCAAGGTTCTCTGTGCCATATGACATAAAGCAATCATTCTGTGTTTGTATGCTGTGAGGTATTCCAGAATTTCCTGGCTCTTAACTTGACCATCATACAAATGACATTAATCGATTATATAAACAAGCTTGCTTCTGAGCAGCCAGGTGTCTTGTTATGTTTCCCCTGAGGATTTCCCAGTCTTCAGCATCTTTGATATTCACTCTTTTCCTCCTTTTCTCCATTAGCATATCACTTCTGGGAGTGCATAAGGGCTGTGTCATTCAGTGTCAGAAAGATGCCATTTAGTATACTGGCTTTGGGCCGTCTGACATCAGTATGGTTTGCCTTTCCTCCTCAAAAGCCCTTGCATGCTTAACTGAATTTTAAAAAAGGGGGAGAATGAGTTCTGGACATTTGGAGAAACTGCTTTAAAAAGATCTGCTATTGGTTTGCATTGAGTAATGATCTTCTATTTGTGAACCATCCCTGAGCTGCACAATGAGCTTCTCTCCTTCACATGATTCTTATATCTTGTTCACATTCTGATATATTTTTAAGAGAGCATAGAAAACAACCAAATCCTTCTTTATTCATTGTGTTTCTTGTCCTGCCTTTAGGGTAAATTGTAAAACTAGTCTTCGTGAATGAGGGTGAGAGTGTACGAGGTCCACTTGCTGTAGGAGAATAGCTGCCATTGCTCAGACAGTATTATTTGTTGGGTCATCTTGCACACGTTCTAGACTAATGCTTTCTTATTGGCCCAGACTGTTGCCTGTTCTTCTTAAATAACAGCCTGGGTGCCATAGCTATGAACCAGATAAATTGTTTGTATAGTGTGATCCTGAAACTGTATAGCAACAAAAGTGTCTAGCCCATGCTTGCATAGTGTGAATTAAATAATGTATTTATAGCTCTGGAAAAGAATTGTGGTGTTCCTTTTGCTGTAATTTGAAATGCATTAGGAATAAAGAAATAAAATCTCTGAAGAGGCGCAACATTGGAAAGATAAGCCTGCAATATATATGTGTGCATCACTTACTATTGAGATGCAGGTAGTATAGAATACAGAAAGCCTAAAGGAAAAAGAAAGGCAATTGAACAACAGAAAAACCATCTGTGAGTGAAAACTCACACAGCCATTCTTGACAGCTGCAATTACCTTTGGCCTGCAGCTGGTCATGAGACTGGCAGATACCAGCTGGGCAAGTTGTGCTGGGAGACATACAAGAGCAGCCAGACAGAAGTGCTCTGGAGCACTTCTGAAGCATATCTGACAGCCCTGCTCTCCTGTGCCTTCTTAGTGAGGAGCATGCGTGGTGGCTCTCTGCATTATCTTCTATGGCCAAGAAGCCTGAATGGTGCATTTAAAACCCTTTGAAAGAGACAGCTGATGCTTGGTGTAGACATAATAAATTCCTGGCTAGGGCTGAGCTGGCTGAATGCTCTTCAGTGAGTTCTTGCTGCAGTCCTTGAATTTTCTCCCATCATAGTAGAGGTCCCACTTTATTTAGCCTTTTAATAAGTAATGGCGAGCATAATCGTGGTGAGCAAGACCAGCATATGATAGGACAAACATGCAGGACAAACATTCTAGTGATGATAAAGCTTCTGGTTAGTTCCAGCTAGAGAAACGTTTGACACATTTGACGTTGCACACTGGGGAAGATTAGACTGATTTAAGTTAGCTGGATCTAAGGAATCCTATCAAACAACATAGGAAGGACTGGGTACAATTGATGAGGGCTGTGTGTAGCATCTATTCACAGACTCTTTTCTGTGCTATCTGTATCATATAAATGGAAGTCATCTAAACTAGCAGATAAAACAGTGGTATCCAACAAAAAAATATCTCTGCAAATAATCCATGTCCCATTGCACAGGAAGTAAACAGATTGCTTTCCATATGCCTAAGAGTGCTGGCACTTCCAAATGTCCTACAGATATCTAAAAGTCTAAAAGGTATGTAATTGTGTTAGGCATATAAATGTCCCCTTTACTCTGGAATGGTATACCTGAGCTCAAATTAGAATTACACAAATTGCCTGCTTACATCTCAGCCATGTGCACTTTTTGCAAACCAAGATATATATCAATATGTCGTATATTGAGGCAGAAATTGGGCTTCATTCCAGACAATTGAAGGTAACAGGAGAATTCAGAGTCTGAACTTCAAAGCTGAAGATTATGAGAAATCAAGCCTCAGTCATCAAGGAATGGTGCAGAAAGGAATCTGGGGAGCAAAGTAGACACAAGCAAACCAGAAAATCAGAAAAGAGCATCTGAGAAAAGTTTCAGTCCCAGTACATTTGTGCTGTGGTTGCTGATCTCTAATTGACAGACATTTAGGAAGCCTGGAAACTGAGACTTACATTGTCTTCCATTATTTATGCATTCAGAAGTCTTGTATTATTTTCCCAAACCACTAAAGATAACGATATACTGTTTTATTAGAAAATCAGCAACATTTTTGTATTCACAGTCATTTATCTTAGAAAATAGGTCTGTGCTATTTCATTACAGACATATTTGAAGAGTGAGAAAGGGGGATATTTACTAAATCTGAGGGAAAACATTTCCTTATTTTTCTTACTGATTTCTCCTCCAACTACTCTAATTTCTTAACCAACTTAGACTTCTTACGTTTCTTACATTATTATCTCAGAGTGGGTCCAAGGGACTTCCTTGATCTCTTTGGAGAATAAATTATTTTCTCAGTAAGCCTGTGGCCTTCAAATGAGAAACTGTTCACACGTGCATGGAAGATTCAGAACAGGGCTGAGCATGTGCTGTAACAGGACCTTCTTTAGCTCTTCTGTGGTCTGCGACACAGAACTAATGAGAGCTTGCATTTACATCCCACCTCAGCAACAGGTCCCTCTTCTGTCGCTGGCATTGGTAGCCCGGTGCTGATGCCATATTGATGTGATTTCTCATGTGCCTGGGTGTTTTTTCTTTGTGTTCTTTTTTCCTGTTTTTTTATTGTTATTTACAAGTTTGATTCCAGTTGTGGTACTTTGTTTTCATATGGAGTTCTATCTGGGGCTGTATTTCAAACTTAACGCTGAAAGCCTGAAAGATCTCGGGTTTAATGCAGAAAGAATGTAAAGGGTGTTTAATTGTGAGTTCTCTTTGAATAATTTTTCCAACTACAGTTTTCTCTTCTTTCCATTCATCTGCAGGTCTCTCATGATTTTGCAATCAATTTCAATGAAGACAACCCAGAATGTGCAGGTAACACATCAGGACAGACTTACTGCTGTATTTCTGCTGTGACAAAATTTGCTTTGGTTTTTTTATTGTATCCCCTGAATACTTTTCAAAGTGTTTCTTAAAGAAAACAGCTTAAGCTGTTCTTAGCTTTAGAAGCCTTAGCAAGTGCCACACATTAATGTCTTAAAAGATAGGTCCCACTGAAAGTACACAGTGTTGGATGCTTAGCATTGTACATCCCTGAATCGCTATGCGTTGCTGAAAACTAAAGCCATGTTTTCTATGTTCCTTTCGGATCTACAGCAACATAGTTTGTGCAGCATTAGAGGGGCAGGACATGAAAGGCAAGGCATGCTGTACACCTCTGTAGTCAGGCTCCTTCTGTTTACAGCCAGTTGTTTGGCAAGACCTGTAGCAACAGTAGGCTACTGCAAGTCAGCCTAGCAAGATCCAGCACCAGAGTCAGAGCAGCAGCTGAGGATGAGTGTGTGAGAAGGAAGCATGCTTTTACAACAGCAAATGCAGCAGACAGCTGTTTTAACACAGCATAGGTGAGTGGTGTGTTCTAGCAATATTCACTAATCTTCAGTAGTCAGAGGCTAGGTTAGTGTAATGTACATCATGTATTTTCAAATGAGGTCTGCAGTGACTGATGTTGTCTGTAGAAGCTCCTACCATGATACTCCCATGTCTAACAGTCTAGCAAGTAATCTTAGGCTTCCACATGTTTGAAAGTCTTGGTCAGATGATTATTGCTGTCTAAAATGCACAGGTTTTTATTCTCCCTTATTTTTTGCTTCAAAACACTGAAACAGGTGTTTCAAAATGCACTTCTCATTCAAATTTTTTAGCTGTTCCTTTCAACCTTTCTCAGACTTATTAGTGGCTTTCTTTCTGGTATGGTCTGCAGAATATGTTCAGGATGAAGAGTAAGATGCCAGGGAATAAAGTGAGGAAAAGAAGAGAGGACAAGCAGTTTGATGAAAAAAGACATTAAAAATTTTCAGATTTCATGCATCTTAAATGAAAGACCTGTCTTTTTGGTTCAGCAGGCATTCCTGCTTTGTCAGCACACTTGAATTTTTGGCCTACTCCAGCCTCTGTAGGACAGGTGCTTGAAAAGTATTTGGGCATTTTTATATACACTCCACCTCCTCTATATACATATTTTTATATGTAAATATAACATCTATCTCTATATACATATATTTATATACACTCCTCCCCTACCTGCTTCTGTTGAGTCCAAGGGTAATACTTTTATCATGCTGCCATGTGCATTGACTGAATGGTGTTTATATTATTTGAAAAGGCTGTCACACCGATATAGTGCCAACAGCAAGTCAGATAGGCAAACCTTCCACAGTTAGAGAACTTACTATTCACTCTATATGTGGAAAAGAAGATGCAGCAGTGAAAATTAGAGGAGATTAAAAAAAGGAAGAAGCTGCTCAATGAACTTTGCCTAAGCTTTATGTAATTTACCGTTTGTTATGTATTCACTTGTTATTTGTGCTTTGAATAAGAGTCAGCTGAGAAGTTAATCCATCACCTAAAAGGTATAGAGCTGAGAAGCTGCAACAAGTTGGTTGCAGCATGGAGGAAGGCCAGGGAGGAAAGTTTAGAGCATTCATACACAGATGTCCAAGAAATAAAAGGCTCTTCTGTGTACCATTTAAAATAATATCCATCTGGATGAAAGCAAGAAAACAAGACAGACCAGAAAACATGTTGTTTAATCATCTGCTGCAGCTTGCTTATCATCTGCCTGTAATGAATGCTTGATGAGTTCCTACAGCCAATTGTTCTGTGCTGTTTCTCTGACTTTTGTAGATGCCCACACTGCATTAGGTGGCACAGACTGCAGTAGCACCAGCCCATCATGTGAAGAGAGGATTCATTTGGGCCAAGAGTGGGAGGGAGATAAAAGTCACCACACTATTTTACCTTGTAATGTTTAGCATACTTGCCATAAAAACACATGAAAATTACTGAAGAATATTTTGCTTTCAACCAAGAAGCAGAGACTGGAACCAATATAAAGAGTATGTGTCTGCTTTGCTCTTGAGGAATGAAATCCCTTTCTTTGTGGAAGTAGTGACCTTTTACTGACACATAGGAGGGTTAAGCATCACTCTACACTGAATAGGGATTGTGTTAAAATGTCAACTCTTTAATGAACAGAGGAATGATTAACGTAAGGATCGAGTGTTTCTTATTTCAGTAAATCCCTCATATCCTACCTGACTGAAAAAAAATGCGTATTTTTAATTCTATATTAGAGGGGTTCTTTCCTGAGATTCAGTCTGCTGCTCCCCTGGGGGACCTTGACAGGCTTGAGAGGCACATTCATGCAAATCTCATTAAGTCCAACTGCAAGGCCCTACACTTGGGTTGGAGCAATCCCAAAAACAAACACAGAGAATGGATTGAGAGCAGGCTTGAGGAGAAGGTCTTGGGAGTGTTAGTGGATGAGAAGCTCAGCATGAGCCAGCAGTGCATGCTTGCAGTCCAGAAAGCCAACTGGATCCTGGGCTTAATCAAAAGCAGGATGAGGGAGGGGACTGTCCCCCCCTGCTCCGCTCTCACAAGGCCCCACCTTCAGCACTACATTCAGCTCTAGGCCCCAGCATAAGGTCATAGGTCTGTTAGAGCGTGTTCAGAGGAGGTCCATGAGGATGCTCAGAGGGCTGGAGCACCTCTGCTACAGAGGCAGACTGAGAGAGCCTGGCTTGTTCAGCCTGGAGAAGACAAAGTTCTGGGGAGACCTTATAGCAGCCTTCCAGTACCCAAAGAGGATCTACAGGAAAGATGAGGAGGAACTTTTTTTGAGAGTATGTAGTGATAGGACAAAGGATAATGACTTTAAACTGAAAGAGAGGAGCAGCGCAGAGTTCAGCATGGGATAAATATTAAATCAGAGTCATGAGTGTATTTTGTAGCCCCCAACAAACCCACCTAATATCTGTAGAGACAAGGCCCATATGAGCTGCAATATCTCTTTGGACTCATTTGTAGATATTCCTGTACATTCAAAAGAAATGCATATTTTCAGTTTACTTGCTTGTAAATTGAGAATATATGATATAAAGATTAATGGAATACATAAAATACGGATATTGGCACATTTTTCCCCTAATACCATTTCTATTCTAAAAAAAAACCAGTATTTATCATTTTATGTTTAGTTTATTTATAGTACTTACGTTTATAGTCTTATATTTAGCATTTACTTATTTACATATGATCTTATATCTTATATTTATAGTCTTTATTGTTTGAGGAAGAAAATGACAGCATCTAATCTGAATAAATGCTTCTACACATACATGCATTCTTCTACACACATACGTGCAGATGCTTACACTGTATTTCATTAGAGCTATTGAAAGTGGATTCAGATTAAAAAAACAAAGGGATGAACTGTGAAGAAAGATACATCATTTGCTTTGCCTAAAATGAAAGGGTCCAAGAAAAGTAAGCCACAAGGTAAACCACTCTCATATCCTTTTGGATTTGGATATAGGAGGAAAGTTTCTGAAATATACATAGGAGGAAATATTTCTGAAAGATATTAAACTGAGACTATATACAAAGTATATGTTTCTAGAATGTGTTTACTTCTAGGATGAAAGCAACTTCCTGACATGAACCACGCTAGATCTATTTGGACTACAGGGAATAAGCTTTATCTCATACTATTTTAATGCATAAATTAAAAACACATTGTATCTTGCCAGCATCTTAGAGAAGATTTATGAGGCCTTTTGCAAAACCTGTAAGTATATATAATGAGTCTTAGTGGGTTTAAAATTGGGAGTTAACAAAGGACCCATTTTGCAATATGCAGTTTAGTTACTGGAAATTTTGTACCTTTACCTTTAAGCAATCATAGCTATAATTGGAGAGTTTTCTTCTATCTGTGAGCACTGCAATGGAAGAATGTGTTTGTAACCATCTACAAAGAGAGAAGACCATGTTCCCCACCATTTCATCATAGGAGGTTCAGGTGTATCATTGTCAAGTAATTGCAGCTACCTTTGATTTGTTGGTAATGGATCCACACTCATATATCCTGTAAACATGGCTGAGTAAAATCTCACGAGTGAGCTGGTCTTGATGCAAACTGAAACTTGCTCAGGATCTCACCGAAGCCATTTCATTCTTCAGCATCCTTTACACAGCTCTTCAGTCTGTCATTTTCTTTCCAACTTTAGACCTCTAATCCTCTAGGTCTGGTAAGCTGGGATTCTGTCTGTGGAGGCTAACGTGCATCACTTCAAGAAATGCTTCTTCTCAATGATTGAAAACTCCAATTCTCATTCTGTGATCTGTCAAGTGTGTCAGCAGAAGTCTGTTCTCCTTGGTCTGGCTATATATCCTGAAATGAAAAAGCCATAAATAGCTAGTTCTCCATCAAAACTTATTGACTAAAGCTCATTTTTCTTAGACTGGAAAGCATCCTTCTATTTATTCCAAGATTTCACAGTTTTTGGTCACGGCTGAATTCAACCTGTGAGTAATTATGCAAATTCACCCTGAAAAACTGTTTTCCTAGCACAAGGGAGTTAGGTATTTGCAAAGATGTTTGAGTTCCTTGACAGCTCTAGATCGTAAGTGCAAAGGGTAGGTTTGTTGGTAACTGCTATGATAAGCAGAAATAAATATCTACCTGCAGACAAAGAAAGGGAAGTGTTGAAAAGTTTTTAATTTGTGCCTACCCTCTTAGCATGAATGTTAGCAGATGATCAGCAAGTAATCACTTACTTACACCTTGAAATGAGAAGAATGAAACCTATGGCATTGCAAGCTAATACCTGGAAAATAGGCATTAAACACTGCTGGGAAGAAGCATGGTATAATGAATTATCTATTACAAACCAGATTCAAGGCAGCTAGAGGCAGCTTCTCAGAAATTATCTCAAATTGTTAGTGCTTGCTATTTGTGTGACATTTTGAATTTACTCATTAAGAACCTGCCTTTTATTTACACTTTAAACAAGCATGATATTAGTGATATGGTCACATTTGCTTTTTTCTGTCTTTTCCTACCAGGAATACAAGGTGTTGTGGAGGCTTATCAGAGCTGCCTTCCAAAGCTGCAGCTCTATGGGCCAACAAACATTGCTCCCATCATCCAGAAGGTGGCAAAATCAGCATCGGAGGAGACCAACACCAAGGAAGCCTCGGTAAGGGCATGATGCTTTGTTCTTGCGCTGTCTTGTAGGCCAACACGATAGGATCTTTCAGTGTTATTAATTATGCCTTACCAGCTTTTATCAACTACCTTCACAGAAGTCACTTTGAGTCTACGGCAGCTGGAGCGGCGTATCTAACCTTTACATCTTTGACAGTCACGACTTTCAGTTCTTACCCCACTGTTCTGTTTCCTGTAACACACTCATGTCTTTGCAGAGGGAATATAAATGGCAGGACTAGGGTTACAAAAATGCAGGGGTCAAGCCCTAACTGTTCTCATTATACAAGTAGATGAGTTCAGATGTTTCTCTACACAGACTGCCTATTTTCAAGTATCTTGCAGAGACTGTACTAGAACTTTTTTTTTTTTTTTTTTGGTCAGCTAGGAGTTTTGTTTTGTTTTTTTCCCAACCATTCCTCTGATACAGTAATACAGTTTTCAATTTACAATTACGGAGATGTAGTACTATGTGCCTTTTGGAAGTAAGGAGACAAGTCTGTTAGCCTGCATCTGATAGATGCATGACAGATTTATTGGGCTGTAAGACTTAAACATAGATGGTGTGTAACATACCTCTACGAAATGCTTTAGGCTTACTTTTTTTCCTGTTTTCCAGACAGAATGGGAGAAAGGGAGAGTGAGAGAATGGGAGAAAGTATGTGAGCAAGTAGGTTTGAAACATCTACAAATGTAGAGCAGTGCTATGGGAGTCAGGGATGTAACAGATAACTCATAATAGGAACAGAACAGAGATGTACACTGACATGCATCCCATTACCAGTCTTGGAGCTTTCCCTAAGCTTTCCCATTAAGGCAGAATTTCCCAAACATTTCTGTTCTTGCTTGTGATTGCCACTTCATTACAATTTGCAGTGTACTGATACTATTTAGAATCTCAGTCCTACTGGTGAATTGCTACATTTGAATTTCCATACCCAGCTAATCTTGAGGTGGCTCACACTGTTCCCAGTGCTGTCTCTGAGCTATTATGTCGCATTTAATAAAATGCTTCGTTTTTCTAAACCTAACCTTCCCCACTTTTTGATTTGTTTGCAAATCAAATTAATTTGTAGCATGATTTTTCCAGATGAAGTTACCTCTCTGTGTATTTTGTTTTACTCATAGCAGGAGGTGATGAACAGAACTCTGTGTGAGTTTACACAGCTGTATGTAAATAAACTGTAATTATGTTTTCTGTTGGTACTGCTCGTGCAGAGTGACCAAATTCTATGACCTGTTCATTTCTCTTATTAATGCACATTTGTTAAATGGCTCCAGCTGCCTAGCTATTCATAAAGGACCCATGTGAGAGCTGCTTTTTCCCATTACCAAGTGAAGATGTAATAGCCTATTTGATCCCAGTCCAGTGAGCCTTGGACTGTTGGGAAAGAAATGACAAGCACAGAAAATTGCTTGCTCTCCTTTAGAGAATGAGAAAACCTCTCCTAAGGGCTGTATTTAAAGTGTTTGAAAGTGGATATTTTCCTTTCTGCACATGCCCTGCCTCTTCTCAGGGACATCATCGCTCTGCAGAATACAGCAGACCTGCCATGGTGGGGTGCTTCTCCCACAGCCATCAGTGGGTCAACCTCCAGTTTGCAGATGGCTGCACCCATCCCACTTGCCTGTTAGCAAGCCTCCTCTGCAAAGTGCTGTCATAACCTCCCTGACACCTCTGCTACAAGCTCGTAATGCTTCAATACCCCATTTCTCTCTGCCTCCCACTGGTTCCCAAGGGGAAAAAAGTAATCAGAAACTGTCAGCAGAAGTGACTGTGCAGCAGATGGAAAATAAGGCTGGTGAGGATATCAGGACTCTTCCAGACTTCCCAGCCAATGTCCTGCTCTCTCTGCTCTAGCAGCTAGAACCCCCCTTTTCTTCCCTGTTCCCTTGGCTCCCTTCAGGTCCGGGAACTGATGTGAACTACAGCCAAGCTGCAGCAGAGGAGAAATTAGCAACTGATGAGGTTTGGATGGAAAATGCGCTTAACATTTGAGTCATTATAATGGCTCTTTTCTCTTTTAAAAATCTGTGATTGACAGTTGTCAGAAAGAATTTTATACAAAAAAAAAAAAAAAGGGCTTTGAAAGATGAACTAATTTTTTTTTACTTCTTGTGCAACAACTTCAGCAATATTTCATCTTGCTCATTCTAACGGATGGCGTCATCACAGACATGGCTGACACCAGGGAGGCCATTGTCCATGCCTCTCACCTTCCCATGTCAGTCATCATCGTCGGGGTGGGAAACGCCGATTTTAGCGACATGCAGATGCTGGATGGCGATGATGGGATCCTGAGGTCTCCCAAGGGCGAGCCTGTGCTTCGAGACATTGTCCAGTTTGTGCCATTTAGGAACTTCAAACATGTAAGCTGACTTTTCCATCCGTTCTGCTGAAGGGTGAACGTATGAACATATAGTGAGTGGTCCCTGGGGCTAGGCCTAACGTTGGATAAAAATACAGTATATAAAGTATACAGGAAGTCAGTGGCATTATTGTGTCAGAAATGAAAACAAAACAAAACAAAAATAAATACAGAATGAAATGTTCTTCATCAGTGACATGGTTGGGAAAGAAGAGATGAGAAAATCCTTGTGCTTCTTGTGGTGCCGGTCCTTATGTCCACTTCCTCTCTGATTTTAGTTTGGTTTCTCTCCCTGTCTTATTTTCCCTGATATCTCTTTTCCGTTCTGTTTTCATGTGTTCTGTTAGGGCTGTTGTATTGCATTCCCATATACGTACATTGTCCTTTCATTTCCACAGAGAGATGAAACAGCCGCAAATTTGCACTCAGCGGTTTCCCCAGGAGGCTGCTTACCTATTGACATTCAGATCCCTAAATTCTCAAAGACAGAACAAACCACCCAGAGCATCCTGGTTGCCTGCAAACCTTTCCTCAAGTTCTGTACAAGAACACAGCCAAGAAGGTGCTGTTACTAAGAGTTCCCTGTGCCTTCAGCCAGCTGTTCCCATGTAGCCCAGTGTGGTGTAGGAGATACACTGGAGGAGGAGAGGTGACAGACCCAGCACTGACTTGCCAAATTTGAAGTAATCCCTTGGCCATGCGTTTTCCTCCTCAGTCACTGCTGACATTACAGCATCTGTCCCAGGGACATTTTCAGCACCTGGGTAGAGGCAGTGTTCACCCACAGAAGCTTTTCCTCCAAAAGACAGTTTTTTCAGTGTCCTTTTCCTCTATATGGAGATATGGAATGGACACGGTTCATCAGTGATGCTGATTCCATTCTTTTCCCCTCTGTTTTTCCATCTTTCTCTCCCCTCTCCCCTCATTCCTTCTGTGGTATTTAATCATTTTTCCTTACTGTTTTTTCTTCGCCTTAGTCTAGAAAGGATATCCTCTGTATTGGATTAAAAAATTCCTTTACCCTACAGTGTGCCTGTTCCACTTCCATCATGAAAGAGCCCTTCTCAAGCTGCTCTCATTCTCTTAGTTCTAGATTTGTCACACATAGGTTTTCAGTTCTGGGTTGGCTTTGGTCTGCATACGGATTTACACTGTTTACAGTTCTTTAGTTTTTCTGGTCTTTTTGTTACTCCCAAAATACCTTCATTTTGTTATTTCTCTTCTCAAGAGTTGTTCCTGTTTCTCTCTTCAAAATGAACTGTTGCCATGTTTGTCATAGCTGTGGACACCCTTCTTACTTTCACAAAATCTACTGACAACTAAGTGAGAGACTTGTTCCCTTTTTCCCTTTACCTTTATGTAAAGAATGTATCCTCGGATGATGTAAACCTCACCTTGTGCTATTAGACCACACTAAATGGTGGCAGGTTTGCCTCTGAATTGTAGATATGTACATTTTGTGTTGACAGCTCTGCTCGACCAGCTATTAAGTATCTTCTGGAACAAAGTATGAGTGTGACCTGCTCATAGCTCACAATTCGCCTTCATCAGATAATCACAAGTGTGTGGTGCTGCACCAGTCTATTGTGAAAGTGTCAAGAGGCAAGTTATTTATGGACTGGTGCTAGACCTGCTTTCAATTAGCTGAAAAATGTTTCTGCAAGGAACTGGCAAATCCAGCTGCATTTGTTAAATTTAGTTTCACTTCGTGACTTTATAACAAAGTTGAAATCATCCTTAATTGGATAGATTAACGCTGACAGTTACAGCTCTGCTTGGGCACTGAATATTTTGTGCCTTATGTTAACTTTTGAGTGATTCTAAATGTTATTTTAATTGCAAGCATTGGTCAGATGACAAGTGTATCTTATTTTGAGCTGTTGTAGATTAACTACCCCAGTACTGGGAGAGGATAACAATCTTAAAAAATCATTGCTCTTGTTAAATAGAGATATTTTTCTCCCCCTTTCTCTCAGTAGTAGGGATAATATAGCTTTAGAGATAGATAATGTGTTTGCTATATCACAAATGCCAATATATCTTATACAACTTGATATTTAATCTGTATATCATGATCTTTCAGCATTTCAACAAATGTCAGTGTAATGGATGGGTGCCCATAACAGCAGCCACTTCTGCTTGAATTTCTTTGTTGTGGAAGCATCCCAGATTATATCTCCCTGGACAAACTGACATTCACAGCCATCTTTCTTGCTTATCCTCAGCATGAACAAAAGGCCATGCCCGTTGCATCAACTAGTGGAATAATTTTTGATAATAGAAATGACTGTGATGTTTTGAATTTGTGTTTTTTCCCCCCACAGAAAAATGCGGATTTAACCCAAAATTGGGTTTGTCAGATCACTTCTGATCACATACAAGAATTACCATAAATCAGCATATTACATTTTACAGCTTTAGGAAAAAAGATGTATTTAATTAAAAATCACCTCTCTTTTGTCAATTCTTGTCATTTTTTTGCTTTGTGTTTAGTTTTGCTACTTTGTATTTTCAGCTCTTTAAGTAGGGAAAAGAAAAAGGTAAACGATTTCATTAGAAAGACTACATATCAAGTTTTATAAGGTTTATAGATTTTTCCACTAGGTCAGGTATTTATTTATGCCTGAATCCATATTGCCTGTACTACTGACGGAAGGAGGGATGTTATGGGATGTTATCTGTGAGCAGTTATTTTTTGGTGTGATGGAATAGTAAACCCAAACTCATTTTGAGTCAAACTAAACAATATTTTTTTCGTTGCTTCAATTCTCCGGCCAGCCTGCAACTCAGAATCTCATATCTATTGAAAGAGATGAAAAATAACATTACCAAAAACTGCCTCTGTGAGAAAATCGAAATGAGGGAGAAGGGAGTTCTAAAAATAACCTACAGATATCAAATAAGAGGGATTGTGACTTTAAGGAACGTTCTGATCCTTTGCAGCACTCATACATACATTTAAGTCAGTTAGTTAACAGTTATTCACATATCTTAAACTTCATAGCCCCACTCGGTGTTTTACTGGCTCAAGACCAGAGATAGAAAGTTTTATAATTGGGGTTTAATCTTCTTCTACATGATGTCCTGTATCAAGAGTACTTCAGTAAAGCATTAATCATAATTGTATTGATTCCTAGCAAATCTCCAGTTGCAGCTCCAACTCGATCCATTCACAATGATACTTTATGAGCTGATTTTCGTGCGTTTAAAAAGCGTGATGTATTTACTGTGCACAACTCGGATGCGGCAAATAGGTGGTATTGCACTCTGCATTGTGTTTAATTACAAAGCCTAACAACTGTAACTTAATAACACCTATCACAAGTAAGTGGGGAAAGCATAGTTCTTCACCACTGCAAAGAGCAATGTTTTGCACTATGCATTGTAATTAAAGATTATGCATGGTAAAGCTGTAGAATGGAATCAGCAGTCATTTGTAATATATACCAATTATCATCAGAGGGGATTATTCTCTTGCTGCTGAGTGATCCAATTGTTGTGTATTAGCCATCAGATGAGAACTATTCCTCTTGAGGTGTTTCTTGCTAGGTTGCTCTTCAAGCATAGCATTTAAACAGTAGTGAAAATGTTACAGCAGAACATTCACGTGCCATCTGTGTTAAGAGCCCAGTGAAGGTAACTTAAACAGCACAGCTGAACTGGGCTGGTTTTTAGCATGGAAGCTGTTGGGTCTGTTTCTTACTTACACAAGTGCTACCATCCAGAAGTGAGAGTGCTTCACCACTCAACAGTTCTTTATGTACAGGTGGCCTGAACTGGCAGGAAATCACCCTTCACCGTGTTTGGGGATGCTCCCTAGTAAAAAGAGCCCCAGGACCAACAGGCATCACCACCACGGTGAGGCAGCAATGCAGGACAACATATGTGAGGCACAGGTAGCCTGTTGGTCTGTGGGCAGAGCAGGCATAATAGCTTAAACCTCAGCAAAAGGCTCCTCACTTCTCATGCACACTGAGTGAGAGGTACAGGCACTAGAGAGACAAGTAGCATCAGGAAAATGATGCAGAGATGAGCACTGGCCCCACGTTCAGACATGCAGACTGGGTGTGTGACCCAGAGAAGCTGGTGGCAAGTGTCCCTGCCCAGCATCTTTAGGCACAGAGCAGAGGGGAGTTGCACTTGTAGTGCTGGTCCAGCTTCCCCCACTCCCTGTTTTACCCTTTATATACAGTTGTATTTCTAGTAAAATAGCACAGAGGCAAGTTAAGGTACGTACAGTGTTACTGCATTGGGAGGGAGATTTAAAAAACAATAATTCTCAGTAGTAACATAGAAATGAACTACTTGCCTGACTCCAAGGAACATTTTCTGCTTATTTCAGTAAGAACAGATTTAGACAAGAACAGGGCAACTGTGAAAAACTATGTAAAATAAGCAGGTCCTATTGCCTTGTAACACCTGGGAACAGCTGCTGTGCTGTCACACAAGGTATGGGTTCTGCTTTGCCAGTTTGTTTCTGCAGAATTGTTCCAGACTTTTGCCCACTCCAGTATTTTGGTTAAAATGTCTAATTGTGGAAATACTGGTTCATTTTATTCATTACTAATCACATAAGTGACTCAAAACACCAAAATACAAAAGGCGAGAATAGTTTTATTTATACTTTTTCTAGCACTACTATACTATAATATTTGATAGTAGAATTTATAATGCCCATGGGTTTTCTACACCCCTGGGTTAGCATGCCTGAGGATAATTTACCATATACATCCTAGGTAAGCTCAGGTGTAAGACTGAAAGAATAAGGATCCTACCTCATGAAAGAGAGCAGGGCAATAAGTCAGTCAGTTCAACTGCTCTGTGAAAAGCCAGGTTTGAATACTAGCTGAAAGCATTACAGACAGGGAGAAGGGATGTGTTCATTAATTTGGGAAATAGTGGTTGGTGTGCAGAAGAAAATTTAATCCAGCCACCTGCTAAGGAGTTCCCCTGGATCAGCTGAGCTGCAGTGTGTTGTACCTGGAGATAAATACAGCAGTTTAAACCTCTCAGACTGAACTTTAAGCATTTGCATTTTTTTCTGCATTTTTCAGGTAGGCTCAGAGGGAGCAGAGTCGGGTAGGCTGACTCACAGGATTTGGAGTCAGCTTTGATCCAAATACTTAGAAACAGCAAATCCGTAACACGGGGCAGGAGAATGCTTCTGGTTTGCATGGGGCTACAGGACACCAGTTCTATCAGTGATGGATACAGGGTCTGAAGAAAATCTCTGTAGCTCGTGCAGGTTAATGGTTGTCCACAAAACATCCACAGGCCTCATAGAAGCATTGTCAGGGTGCGAGGCAGCAACTGCCATTGCCAATAGGGAGCATAGGGCATAGCTCCTTGTTTCACTGAGGGATAACCCTGTTCCCTGTCTGGAGCAAAAGCCAGTGGCCGCCTCTACATCTCAGGGATGTCAGTTCTTATAGGAGCTGTTTCTGGGTGACGCCCACCATTTGAATGTTGCAGGAAGAGCTTTAAAGCCTCCACAAAACCTGGGAATTAAACTTTTTCAGACAATGATTTAGTTCCAATGGAAAAAAAACATTTTTATTTGAATTAACAACTTCCCCAGCCATTAAAACACTATACCAGCACCTGAAGATCAGAGTAGTGATGAAGGCCTCCCATTACATGGATGTCCAGCATGAAGGGGTGTCCACCCACGTTCAGCATGAAGTTCTGCAGGGTCCCTCAGTGAGTACTGGTGAATGTAGTCTTTGCAGAGCATTTCATCATGATACGGTTCTCTCTGAGCACAGTGAAGTTCAGGCAACAGTTGCCTCGGCCAAATGTCCAAATGGATCTGGAAGCATGCAGAACACTTTTGGCTTTAGCGTACTTCTAAGTGGCCTTGTGTACATGCCCACACTGACCTACAAAATGAGTTTCATAGTGCCACGCTGTACCATAAGTCTTGCCTTGATCTTGTGGCTCCAATGCCTCTAAAACCCGTGGCACTTGTAGCACAGAGACAGGTTAACATTTGTGTTTTCTACCATTTCCTGCAGGCCTCCCCAGCTGCTCTAGCAAAAAGCGTTTTGGCCGAAGTTCCAAACCAAGTCGTGGACTATTACAATGGCAAAGGGATAAAACCAAAATGTGTGTCAGAGTACGAGTCTTCCAGGACACTAGCTCCATGAACCTGCCTGCACTCTTTTACAAAATTAAAAACAAAAAAAAAAAGAGAGAGAAATGCTACTGTCTACAACTACTGTACTTAAAAATGAAACAAACAAAAAGAATAGCACGTTTTGGTGATTTTTAACTAAAATAACCTTTTTTGTTTGGTTGTTTTTTTGCATGTGTAGCCCGAAGGCTTAAATCTGTTAAGCAGTGGTATTGTTGAAAACTTTTTATGAGGAAAAAACGTCCAGGGAAAAGAAAAAGTGAACTCTTTACATTACAGCATGTCTCCTTGAAATAAAAAGTTATCTGTATCTGTTTTTTATACAGGTTTGTTGAAATTTTGCTAAATTTCTTATCTTTACACTATAAAGCATTTTGAAATATTTACTGAGAGTCGATAGCCAAAATGTGTTTGGTTTAATCTGCTATGAACTGAGAGATTTTTCAAAATGGCAGATGCATGAACTGTATTTTGCATGTTTAAAATAAAAACAACACAGTTTTGCAGTTGTTGTCTTTATTTCTCTCGCTGCCTGCTTTTAACTTCTGTATTCCAACAAAGGGGTAATCAGTTATTTCAAGAGATATCTGGTCTAGTGGTCGGCGACCCTGCACATAGCAGGGGGGTTGAAACTAGATGATCATTGTGGTCCTTTTCAACCCAGGCCATTCTATGATTGTATGATATCTAGTCCTGAGCATGGGCATTTCTAACATTACCGGTTTGTAACATGGGTACCCAAACACTCCCCCTCAGTCTGTGGCCTGAGCAGCAATTTTTCAAGAGCCTGACACATCTGTACAGAGCGTTCAGACCATAGCTGTGAACAGATCTGGCTTGGAGGGCATGATGCATCAGGACTGCATGAAAAAATATGCCCACGTAAACCAAACGATCTGGCTAGCTTTCCAATGCATTGGTTTTGGCTACCCAGATTTAGAACCTATTATGTTTGGGAATTCTTGTTTTGTTTCATTTTTGTTTTGTTTTTTTTGATCTTGCACCCAGTATCCAACTTTGTGTGACACATTGTCTAAAAGAAATTTTGCATGGCCTGATTTTGTGGGCCACTTCTCACACACAGCTATTGTGTAAGATAGAAGAACTGATTTCATATCAAAAAAATATATAAGAGAGCAAACAAGAACACATTAGCAGTGGATTGATTTTTCCATTGAAATATTAAAATATATTCACCAATGAAGAAATTAGATCAGTGTTAGTGTTTGAATTTTGGCTTCTTCAACAGAGAAGTAGGTAACTTGTTCAAAATTAAGGATGATGTTTGACCAAAAATAATTTTGTGTGGGATTGCCCAAAGGGCATAGCTTTGGGTGAGTAGTACTCCCATTGAAGTGAATACATTTGTGTTGTGAGTTCCAGAAGAAGCCATCTGGGGCCAGTGTTGAATATTCTGGAAAATCTCACCTGTAAGCAGGCTTCTTTGGTTTTAGAAATACACATTTTTCAATGAGTTTGCAGAAAATGTAGAACTCTAATTCCCTTGTTCTCATTTAGAAGCAAATTCCATGAGATCGGCTTTGATTGATGATTTTGTACCATTAAATGAAGGCTGCGGGATAGCCAAGACACATGGGGCTGTCTTCCCAGCACATTCAGTTCTGCTCCATCTATCTCCTGCACAGCAGTCTTTCACGCTTCCTAGTAAAGATTTCTTCAGGTGATCAGGTATTGAACAGCAGCCAGTTTTACTTGGTAATATGTATAAACTGTGTAAAGATGACCCAACTGACAGATCTCAAATCAGAGCCACTCTGCCAAGTTATCTTACCTAAGACACCTGTAGCTTCTTATTACCACTTCCCCCTTTTTTCGTTTTCTTCCCAATTCTCAGAAGGAGTATTTCTCTACTGTTAAAGCACACGGCTGAAAAATCAATGGATCAGTGTTCTTTGCTCCTCTATAATCTTATTTTGTAATCTTGGGAACATTGTTTAACTTTCCTGCACCTCAGATTCCTCATCTGCAAAATGAAGGTCACTGCTGTGAATTCACAAACGTCTCATAGAATCATAGAATGATAGAATGGGCTGGGTTGAAAAAGACCACAATGGTCATCTTGTTTCAACACCCCTGCTGTGTGCAGGGTCACCAACCACCAGACCAGGCTGCCCAGAGCCACATCCAGCCTGGCCTTGAATGCCTCCAGGGATGGGGCATCCACGACCTCCTTGGGCAACCTGTTCCAGTGCGTCACCACCCTCTGGGTGAAAAACTTCCTCCAAAACTCTCATAATGGTATTGGGGGATTTTTGTATTTGAAATGTGTTTTGAGATCCTCAGAGGCATGATGGTGCTCTCGTAACATAAAGAATATTACTTTACCTGGCCATGGATTCAGAGATGCAGAAAGCAGGTGAGGAGGGGCTAGCCCTTTTCTTTATTTTTTGCCAGACTGAAGGAAGGGAAAACAAAAGTTTTCAGCAAGAAAATACAGAAATCAGATAAACTGTTCTGGTACATATGATCCTTCACTAAATGATTTGTGGAGTGTTCACACTTGCATGGAATCGAGGATTTACAGCTTGTCCTTAGCAGAGGTGTTACAATGAGCATCTGTAATGCAGCATCACATGTGGTTTCAGTGGTTATTGTATGCTGAGCTATGTAACTCACCAGCCATCTTCATGTATGTAGATGGTCTACATAAGTGTCTGAAGACAATCATAGCTGCTACAGATCTTTCTGTTTACTTCACATGATCCAGATCATAAATGCTGTCTGCTTAAAACCAAAACATCACCAGTGGGGACAGAGATCTGCAGTTGTGCACCAGCCCTCAAGGTATTTCAAAGAACACCTCCATGATACTGAAAGCTCAATTGGAAATCTCCCTCATTCTATACAAATTCCAGCAAGTCAAACAAGCACACATAATAGTCATAGAATCACAGAATGGCTTGGGTTGGAAGGGACCTTAAAGCTCACTCAGACCCAACCCCCCGCTGTGGGTAGGGCTGCCACCCACCAGATCAGGCTGCCCGGGGCCCCATCTGACCTGGCCTTCAGAATCTCCAGGGATTTCCTAAAAAAGAAATAAAGAAATGTAAGAATTTTCAGTGTCCCAGGTGATGCAGTGCAATACAATGGTATTGGCTTTGTGCAGAGTAGTTCATTAAATATATGAATATATCAGCAAAATGATACTTAGGGTTTAGCAAGGCCATTCTGCCTTTAGGCTAAGCTGCTGTCATTTCTCTTGTAGATATTAGATGCAAATTTAAACTTCTACTGGTCTTATGGATATTTTAAATTCTGAAAACTACTTTATTATAAATTTTATCTTGTCCCTTTGTGGTAATTGATGGTCCTCACTGCCTACTGTAATTCTGCATCCGTCTTTATTGTCTCTCAAATCCAATCCAATACCCAAAAGTCCCAGAATATTTAAGGTGTTCATCATCCCTATTAGCCCAAAATATATTAATTTCTCTAATTCTTGAGCTAGATATGGAGATGAGTTATATTTTTAGTTATGTAGGGTAAACTAAATCTACTAATATAATGAAAAAAATGCTAATACATTGCTAATTGCTTACTACTGTAAGGTAGAAATCTGCCTGCAAAATCCTCACTATGATCAGCAATATTGTGTTGTACAGCATTTGATGAAAGAGTCCACAGGCATGTGAGAAAATGAAATGATGATAATCGTGCCTCTTTAAAACATCACCTATTTTAGTTTGCAAATATCAAAGGCACCCAGCTGATGACAGCTGAGAAGTTCAGAGTTTCATCACTTTGAGACATTCTGAGTGCAGTAGAGATCACTGGTCCCAGCCAAGGCTTCCTTCAGGTCACAGAGGTGATACGGCAACAAGTGCACAGGCAGAAGGCCCTGACTCCTAGCAGATGTACCTGATAGCTCTGCAGCTCTGCACCTGCATCCCCTGGGTATATGTACGTGGGGTATTGGGATGGAAGGGCATCCGGCTCACTGAGCCTCACTACGGTATTGCAGTAAGATGTTTGCTGACAAGACAAAACAGAGCTGCCTCCTTCAGCATGGCTCCCCAGCCACACAAGCAGGACATGCTTTACACCGGAAGGAACCTGACTGGTTGTTCAGAGTTAACTTTCTCACCTGACATTATGGGACTTGCAGTTACGTCTGCAAGATCCTCAACACACACAGGTCAAAGCAAGCTGCCCTCTCCCTTGTGAAGATTGCAGGTTCAAAAGTATCGTTTTCATTCATAGAATCACAGAATCATTAAGGCTGGAAAAGATGTATAAGATCACCTAGTCCAACACCAACCCACCCCCACTATGCCCACTGACCACGTCCCTCAGTGCCACATCCACACGGTTCTTGAACACCTCCAGGGACGGTGACTGCACCACCTCCCTGGGCAGCCTGTGCCACTGCCTCACCGCTCTTCCTGAGATACACAACCTGAACCTCCCCTGGTACAACTTGAGGCCATTCCTTCTCACCCTATTGCTGTTACCTGGGAGAAGAGGCCAACCCCCACCTTGCCACAGCCTCCTTTCAGGCAGCTGTAGAGAGCAATCAGGTCTCCCCTGAGCCTCCTCCAGACTGAACAATCCCAGCTCCCTCAGCCACTCCCCATAAGACTTGTGCTCCAGACCCCTCACAGCTTTGTTGCCCTTCTCTGGACATGCTCCAGGGCCTCTATGTCTTTCTTGTAGTGAGGGGCCCAAAACTGAACATAGCACTTGAGCTGCGGTCTCACCAGTGCCAAGTACGGTGGGCTGATCACCCCCCTGCCCCTGCTGGCTGCATTGCTGATACACGCCAGGATGCTGTTGGCCTTCTTGTCCACCTGGGTACACTGCTGGCTCATGGGCAGCTGTCTGTCCACCACCACCCCCAGATCCTTTTCCTCCATGCAGCTTTCTAGCCACTGTCCCAAGCCTGTAGCACTGCCTGGGATTGCTGTGACCAAAGTGCAGGATCCAGCACTTGGTCATGTTAAACCTCAATCATGCAGTTCTGAGAACTACTCATGGCAGCAGGCAGCAGGGAGGGTTATTTTGCAGTGGGCCCTGCTACTTTCCCCTCTTTCTCCAAAAACCTGCCAGCCATTCCCTCTGCTGTGCAAACATGTTTCACTGCCACGCTCAGAAGGCAGTTCTTGTCCCGTGGATTCTTGCATAGGCAGTTTGCAATCTGACTGCTGCAGCCCCTTACCGAAGCACCTAGCTGCAGCAGCAAGGCTGGCTAGTGCCGAGAAAGCCCTCTTCTCTGGCTGTAGACAGCCTTCATGATGGACACGTCACTTCATCCTGCTGGGTGCCTTGTTTCCACATCTGTAAAATGGGGATAAATGGCATTGCACTGCTTCCTGGGGCCTTTCGGAGGGTAAGCACCATGACAGAGTTCAGAAGTTCAGAAGTACCACTGGTCTCATGTTGGGATCCATGGTTCCCCATGCACAGCAGTCCCTGTCAGGGCAGGAACCCCGGGACACGTTACCTCACAGAAGTGCGGGAGGTGAATATAAGGCCGAGGCACGCGTGTGGAAGCTGCAGGCAGCTTTGTGGATCGCAGATTTGGGCACCGACAGACATACCCATCCCACAGAGTGGCAAAGAAAACGGAGGAAAATAAAAAGCAGAAGCAGACAGAGACTTCGGCCGCCCGCACTGCCTTATTGCGCCTTCCCGCTGCTCGCACCCTCGCACCGGCCCCGCAAGACCCCCGAGGCGCCACACGGAACGCCCCGCTCCTCCCAGCGGAACTTTCTTCCCGCGCCGCACGGAACGGTTCCGCGTCGGATCGGGGGGCGGCAGCGCTTCCGCCGGCGGTGGCGGCATGGCGGGCTGTGGGCTGCTGGCCCGGCTCGGGGCGCGGCTGTGGGCGGCGGCGGTGCCGGTGAGGCCGCTGCGGGCGGTGACGGCGGCGTCCGGCCATAGGTAGCGAGGGGCAGGCCGCGGGGTCGCCGGGGGTGGGGCTGCGTTCCACACCTCATCCTCAGCGGCCGCTCCGGCCCTGGAGGTGTTGAAGAACCGTGTGGATGTGGCACTGAGGGACGTGGTCAGTGGGCATGGTGGGGGTGGAATGGCGGTTGGATTAGGTGATCTTAGAGGGCTCTTCCAACCTTGATGATTCCGTGATTCTGAGGGTCAGCTGTTTGAGTGATTGTGGTTGAGTAGCTTGCTGGCATAATGCCTTTGTTACTGCATGCTGTATTACGCAGTGATATAATCTTGTATGTAGCGTATCACAAATGTACATGTCACGTTCATTTGAACTGATCAGACACTTAACTGTTTCCCACCCCTGGAAAGCTGGCAGCTGGGCTTTGCAGCTAGGCCTGTGCACGATGCAACGTGGTGGCACGAGCATCTGTCTGAAGAGAATGTCCAGTTCCTCAGGAAGGCAGCAGCAGAGGAGTACAGAGTGCAGACGGCCAGCAAGCTGTGCCCGCTGAAGGACGAGCCGTGGCCGCTGAATGAGTGGAAGCCAGGTGAGAAAACCTTCTGAAAAACCAAAACGAAAGTGAAATTACCATTGTTGCATTCAATAATTACCAAAGTTCTATAACCTTTTTGTCTGTTACCTAAATGTCTTTACTCTCTGCAAGGCAAAAAACGCACTTTGTTCCAAATTCTGTTGTCATCCATGTGGGCGTTCTCACGATTTGCAGACTGTGTTGGGCTGTTGTCTGATGTCAAATGAAACAGCGCTTCTGAAGGGTCAAGAACTTCATGTTGTGCTCTAGCCAATGAGACACTAGAATCACTGCAGAGAAGTGGGATGTATTATATTACAGTTCTTCTCATTGTAGCAGTATTTACAAGAACACTCTGAACTTTGCATATTTTATATTCTGGGGGTTCTTTTTTTAGATGAATTCGTAGTTTATTAACTGAAGATTAAGTGGCAGTGTAACAAACCAGGTCCTGATTTGAACTGGAAGTTTCCATGGGGATGTTAACACCTTATGGTGTTTTAAATGCTTTTTAGAGGACTGATGCATTACTTTTACTTACGAGGAGATATATTGGATTTTTTAAGCATTTATTCTTCATCTGAAGTGTTCTGTTTTTCAAGCTGAGGAGTGTGGGAAGGCACGGACTTGACAGGGTGCCTTTGCCATACAGTTACAGTGTCAAAAACATGCAAAGGGTGGGGTGGGATGAACTACTACAGAAGACTTCTTAATAGTTGGTTTGGTGCTAGGATTCTGCACAGGTGTTGTAATTTCACAGAAGAACAAGTCTGAAACCTCGCCGACAGTTCTGTTGGTCGTGAGATGCCTTCTTTCAAATGTTAAGCATGGAGTTGCATCTGTGCTCTCTTCTTATCTGCAGATTCTGTCAGAGTTGGTGTTGTTGCAGTAAAACTGGGAATGATGCCGATATGGACCAAGTCAGGAAAGAAGCACGCTGTCACGCTACTTAAGGTGAAACAAGTCATGCTGAATTTCATCCCCTTTACTGTATTCGGATTAACCAAAAATCTCAAAAATGAAGTGTAGAAGGGGTCTGCCTTCTGCATCAAGTGTTCAGGTGCTGCAGAATTGGGCCGAGCAAAGGGGAGATGGGAGGACAATGCAAAATTGGATTACCCTTCCTGCTCTGCTTTTTTTTGCCACCTTTCTGCACTTTCAGATTAGTTTTACGTTGGTTGCTGAGTCTTTGTAGCCATGAGGCTGCTTCTTGGTATTTTCTGGCAGACATTGCTGAGATGAAACTGTTTTGCATGCCTGCTGCTACCCAGTGACAAATGAGGGCTGTGAAGGACACCAGGGTTACAGGGTGGAGGAGCAGGAGGCCAAAACACAGGCTCTTAATGCATGCTTTGCAGCTGCATGCAGTAGAGATTTCCGTAGAATCATTTGAATTGGAAGGGACCCTTAAAGGCCATCGAGTTCAACTGCCCGGCAACGAGCAGGGATACCTACAGCTCCATCCAGTGCTCAGAGTCCCATCCAGCCTGACCTTGAATGTCTCCAGGGATGGGGCACCCACCACCTCTCTGGGCAACCTGTGCCAGTGCCTCACCACTTTCACTGTAAAAGACTTCTTCCTTATATCCAATCTAAACCTCCCGTCTTTTAGTCTGAAACCATTTCCCCTTGTCCTGTCACAGCAGACCTTGCTAAAGAGCTTCTCCAGTTCTTTTTCATAGCCCCCCTTTAGATTTTGCACATCTTGCTCACAGAAGATGGCTATAGGAGTTCACTAGAGCATTCACAAAAACGTAGGTATCATTTTACAATTATCTTCTCTAAGATAAGCCTTTAATTAATTAGGAAAAGAATGTCTATGGTAAAAGGGCAACGTGTGGCCTTATGTGTACGCTCTATCTCCTGTTACACAAATATGAATGAAGAGGAGATGTACTTTGACTTGCCTTGATAATCTCTTATTTGAGTATCAAAGCATGCACATCTGCTTATGCTTAAGTAATCACTATTTCCCTTTTGTTAAGGTGCAAGATTGCCATGTTTTGAAGTACATTTCAAAGGAAGATTCAGGTGGAAAAAAAGCGAAGCTGCTTGTTGGAGGGAAAAACGTATCTCCTTTTTCTGTAAGTGAACTGTTTTGGGTGTTTTTGTTGGAGTTGTTTCTCTTGTGGTGGCAGTACAACAATAACACAAACAGAATTTCTCTAAAAGATGTGTTTGGACACTGATCTTTTGTCACACTCGTGCTCGCTTATTTCACTACTGCTAATCTCAGTTCTTGGTTAAGACCTGTTTAGTGGCAATGCCTGCACAGGTCAGTTGAGATTGGTATTTGGCAGCTAGTTTTACTGAAGAAGAAGCGTGAGATGGATTTTCAGGAAGATGGCTTCATGAACAGCAGTGATACCAAAACCACACGCTTGTTTGGAAGCCCCACACACCCGATGCGGAGTTCCCAGCTACCTTCAGTGCTTCTGCCCGTTTCTCAGAGCTGTCGTCAGTGCTGATGAGGAAAATTGAATTATAGATCAAGGCAGGAGCGAAGCTTTCCCTCAAAGGGTCGCTGTTTCTGTCATCCATTATTTCTATCAATTATCACTTTTCACATCTTGCAGTGTCCCAAGACACATTTATTTGATTTAAGCAGGAAGGAAAATGGAGCTTGTGATTACTAAGCAGATTGTCTCCCTTTCAGATTTTGGCTTTTTTTTTTCATTTGGTGTATCTCTTGGCTTTTTTCTTCCTTATGTGTTCAGTGGGTTCATGCTGTATTTTATCACCATTGCTTCTACTTTTTGTGTGTTGCTTTGGTCCGTTTCCACTTTCCAGCTGTGACATTTTTCCTGGAGAAATAGCAGCAGTGCTTTTTGTTTCCTATAACCTTGGTTTAAGACATTCGATAATTGTGAGAGTCAAACAGCTGTCAGTTTGTATTCTGCATTCTCCATACAACTGATCTCTTTGTGAAGGTGATGTTGGCTGTGATTGAGTGTTGTTAGAGTCAAAATGTGCAAGGGACAAAGAGGAACAGAGAGAAACACATATAGCAGAGCTACATAAAAAGCCAATTCAAGGGCTTTTCCCATGATTTGCATTATGTGAATGATACTCTCGGAGATGACTTTTTCCTAATGATTTGGTTAAGCTTATCCAGGCTGGATGTGGCTCTGGGCAGCCTGGTCTAGTGGTTGGCAACCCTGCACATAGCAGGGAGGTTGAAATTAGATGATCATTGCGGTCCTTTTCAACCCAGGCCATTCTGTGATTCTGTGATTTTAATAAAGATATTGACCGAGTATCTTTGGACAAATCTGTGGTGAGGACCTGGCCTAGATCTGAGCTCTGTGTAGTTACCATCATCATCGTCATCCTTGTATGGACTGCAGAGATTCTGAGAGAATTTGGCCTGTAGTTTCTGTCCAGTTTTACTGCTCAGGTACCCACAAGTGATCTATTTTTCTGGCTTAACTCAGATTTGAGTCATTGCTCTCCTATGTTTATCTTTCAGTGTGTTTGTTTTTTCTCTCTCTAAGGTGTTTGAATGCAAGAATTAAAACAAAGTGAAATGATGCTGTGTTGTGTGAGCATAAGCATTTTATTTTCTGTAAATCCCTCCCAGGAACACCTGTCTTCCTTGGGTTCCTCACAGCTGCTGATGTTTTTTTTTAATGAATTCAACCCAATGATTCCCTCTGTGATTTCACTGACAAGGAGACTTTCATGTATTTCTTTTGAGTGGCAAATTCCTTAAAAAAATAAGTAGCATTTGTGTTTTGCATCAAGCTAAAAAGAAATTCTGGCTGATCTGGCCCATTACAGCCTCTCCTCATAGGGGAGATGCTCCAGACCCTTTATTATCTCTGTGGCTCTCCGTTGGACTCCTCCTAGGAGATCCCTGTCTTTTTTGAACTGGGGAGCCCAGAACTGGACACAGTAGTCTAAATGTGGCCTCACCAGGGCAGAGTAGGGGGGGAGGATCACCTCCCTCGACCTGCTGGCCACGCTCTTCTTAATGCACCCCAGGATACCACTGGCCTTCTTGGCCACAAGGGCACACGGACAACTTGCTGACCACCAGAACACCCAGGTCCTTCTGTGCAGAGCTCATCTCCAGCAGGTCAGCCCCTAATGTGCACTGATGCATGCAGTTATTCCTCCCCAGGTGCAGGACTTTATACTTACTCTTCTTATACCTCATCAGGTTCCTCCCTGCCCAGCTCTCCAGGCTGTCAGCATAGTAACAGTTCTTCCAAAATATTGTTATACTCTTCCCTGAAGTGAGGGCAGGTTCATTATTTTCCTCTAACATCGGAAGACACTGTTGGTCTTTTTCAAGGAAGAACATTTGAGAATTGACTCAATCTTCTCTTCTTGCCGGTGTTGCCTTTCAGGGGGCTTTGTAAAGGCCGTGGTGGCATGGCTGCTCACAGACACTATGCTAAGGTAGTATAGAAAATGGAAAGGCTGGAGCGAGATCAGTGGAAACGAAGGGCTGACACACAGACATCTAGCAGAGGAGGGATTTGCTTCATGCTTTTATCCTCCAGTATGGTACTGCACTTCAATACAGTTGTTGTCCATTAATACCTTAAACATTCATGGTCTTCTGGGAGATTTTTGGATCTAATTGATGGCCTTTTTTAAAAAAGATAGTATTATCTGAAGCATTTTGTACTGTGAAATCCAGTTTAGAAATCACTTAAAAGTAATTAAAAGAGTGATCAGCTTTCAAAGGCTGTAACCATGTTTCCTCCTCAGGTGGGGACAGATTCATAAAGATGGAGGTTGGGCTTTATGGCTGAGTCCAAGTTGCTCCATCCTCCTGCTCCTTCATTTTTCATTCTCTTCTCATAACGCCTCACAACTTTTTAAAACCAAAAGGAAGCACAGCGTGCAGATTTTAAAAGTAAACAAAATCAGTTCTAAAGTTTGGTCTGAAAAAGCAAAGTCTTTTTGCTTGAGGGATAATTGCGCCGAGCTCTTGAGAAGAGAAACTCAGTGCTGTGACTGGCCAAGCGTGGCAGCGCTGTCAGATGCTTCAGTTGTTTTCTGGAGTTCATTTGAAGCCGAATCAACTGCATCACTTTTTCCTGCAGCCTCGGTTAAACGTTTCTGGAAGTTCTTGCAATGCCTGACTCTGTTGGTCTGATTTTGTCTGTTAAATGGGATAAATGCAATTAGTGGTGACGTGGAACCGAATGATTAGCAGCACTGAAAAGGAGCAAATGGTTTTCGTAGAATTATAAAATCACAGGACGGGTTGGGTTGGAAGGACCTTAAAGCCCACTCAATTCCAACCCCCTGCCATGGGCAGGGCTGCCACCCACTGGATCAGGCTGCCCGGGGCCCCATCGAACCTGGCCTTGAGTGCCCCAGGGATGGGGCAAATTTAAGTTATTATTTACAATTTAAATTATTATTTAAATTACCATAGAACATTTTGAAGAGTCATGAAGAAGCACTGATACCTGTTACGTGTGTTCTGAACAGTTTCCTCCTCGTGATCTTAAAAATCTTCATTTACCTCTTGTCCATGCCATGCAGCTGTGGGCTAACTACTCGAATAACAAAATGCAGACACGTATTACTCTCAAGATAAAAATGCAGTATGATGTCTGTCTGAGTGCTGTTGACCATTTCTAGTCACTTTCTACGCTCCCAGTATTTTAAGATGACTTGTTTTTTTTAATGGCTGCTGTTTGTTACAGAAATCAGAGGCTAAAACGGAAATTTTTAGAGAAGCTGGAGTACCACGGAAGCAGAAAGTTACAACATTTAATGTGACAGATGATGCCATAATTAAACCAGGTAATCTTTTTGATGGGCTAACTTAGATGCAGTCATTTAGTGTCTGCCATTTCTTGTAGATTTAAACCAAATTAAAAAGTGTGTTACATTTTTATTTTCTATGGAATTGTGCCAACTGTTGCAGTACTCTTATTTCTCTGTCATTGAGCACAAACAAACTTGTTTTGTATCTTTTTTGCTTCTAGGGAAGTTTTTAGCAAGGGGTATGTAAGACAGTGCGGTAACTGATAAAAATCAAGTCTGGCATGAAGAGGAAGTCTGGAAGCAAGTGCTTGTGATATAGCAGAATTTCAGGTTTTCAATACACTGATTTCTACTGAAGTCAATAAGAGGGTGTATTTTTAGTCTGTAACATCCTTCATGTACCTCATCTTACATCAGCTGCTTGCTGCTGACAGACACGTTAGCCCAGGTCTGTATGGGTCATGTAATGACGTCAGGAATGTTAGCCCAGGTCATAAAATAACATTATTTGATGTGAGGATTTTTGTTCTTGAGATATAGGGGAGGTTTACATCATAAATACAGATTTGAAAACCACATGAAGTTAGATGTGGACATGAGGTGATTAAAATGTCATTTCTTTAATTGACTTAAAGCAGAGTGGAAGCTCTGCTAAAACTGCGGCTCTGCGGGTCTTCAGATTAAAGTTCATTTATAGTAAACAAAGTTATCCATTCTGCTTGTCTTTTAAATGGCGCTTATACCAGAATATTGCATTTGGACAAGAAAAAAAAGCTGAAGGCACATCTCTAATTAAAATTTTAACTTTGATCAGGTGGGTAATTACACTTGATTGAGTGATGTCATTGAGCTACAGTAGCACTATTCCTACTAAAAGGTCATGTATGGGTAATTCCCGAGTGGATGTTCTTCTGTTGCAGTCTTTGGTTTAGAAACACTGAGTCCAGGCAAAGAGGAGAAACTGCAAGGCCTTTTTTCCTTTTTTTTTTCACTCCCCCCCACTTTGTGAGGTGCTAATTGTTACAAGGGGAGCATGTTCTGTTTTCTTGCCCAGCTTGTTTATTGTAAGTGTCTTAACTAATTCTGTATTTTGGGCTTTTTTCAGTGTCTCGAATACAGCATTTTTAAGTACAGCACCAACCCTTCCTTCCTATTCATCTGAAATGGGGCTAGCAACTGAGAAATTGGCTTAAGTAGCAATTAGAAAGCACCTATTTCAGTCACTGAGGTTTATAAAGAAGAACAAACAATATGCGGATAAAAAACAGAACTCTCTTTCCTGTGACTGTAGTCAAATGTGGATGGCAATGACTGGTACTGATTTCAGTGTTTTAGCACTTGGCTCAAAATGATCTCTCCTCTTCTTTGAAGGTACTCCTCTGTATGCTGCTCATTTCCGCCCGGGGCAGATTGTGGATGTTACTGCAAAAACGTACGTTCCCAGTGTTCTCATGTATGCTTTCTAATGGCCTGGTTGAATTCTTTGTTCTTCTGTTTTGGCTTGGATTTACAGCTCAGCAAAAGTTGAAATAGAGTTGCAGAGGAAAACTATTCTGCCATTGGGTCAGAAATATCGGATTATCTTTCTTCTCTGAGGCTTTTGAATTTTGACGTGGTTTGTAAACAGAAAAAACCTCAACCATTAGGGCTGTGGTTCTGCGGGTGCTATCTGTCACAAACATGATGAGTGCTGAAGGGCTCGACACAGCCTGAGGAAGAGCTGCTCACAAGCTCAGTACGGGCCTGGAGGTAGGCAGTACAGCCTGTGTGGTTTGTGCAAGTGGGAGAAAGTAAGTGCCAAGAGGCCTCAACTCTCAACAAAGCTGCCTAATTTTGATTTGGTGAGGAGATGGCAAAGAGATTAATCATGTTGGCAGAAAGAAAAGCAAAAAGATAGTGAGTACATTTAGCTGGACAACAGAACTGTCAAATTGCTGGATTGTTTTCTCTCATATTCCAGCTCATCTCCTCTGCCAGCAACCGCTAACGATCTTTTTACTTTAACGTGGGAGGGATGATTTCCTCTCAGACCACAGTGAATGCCAAATTAGGATTGAAGTGGTAGGGGGTGTCAAGAGTATCTGGCATCTTGCCACGGGGACTAGTCATGCTTCATCTGTTACATACACAATTGCCATTGCCCAAGAGAAATGAGAGCTACCTCTGTGCGTTAGTGAAGTGTTTTTGTTGCATTGTGCCACCAAGATAATGTTTTCCATTTGATGTTGAATTTTTTTGTGCAATGGAGATAACACCAAACTGGCTTTGTTTGAAGTGGTGTCTCACATACATATTAGAAATGTCTAATACTACTCACAGAGTTTTGCATATATTGAGGGAAATGGACTGTTTCAACACAGCAGAATAGTCAGCTCTCATATGGCTCAACTGAATGCACCTATAAGGGCACCTTATTCAGAACAGGAAATCAAGGAGTTCGCTGGAATTAGCGTTTTTCTATGTCAGGTTTGCTTATGTAAACTTGCACCTGGTGCATTATTAATTCAGCTCCTAAACTGTGTTCAGTGAGCAGTGGGTGAGGGACAACGGCTTGTTTGTAAAGCAAAGTACTTGCATAATCGGGAATAGGAGCGTTCCATGCATGCAGAGTGCATGTCACACTTGGTTAATGCAGAAGAGCTTTGTTTTTGTGGAGGTATTTCCAAGTGCTTAGGAAGGCATCTTGGCACCTTAAGAGATTACAAGTAAGCAGCCTCAGAGTACTGATTTCTGTCTCACTGTGCGCATTTGAACCTATGAGCCACCTGGGAACAAACAGTGTTCCTGCCTGTGTTTGGTGACTCCATCTCGTCTTTTTAGACAGTATTTTTCATCTATTTGAGTGATGCAGCTTTGGAAATTAACTATGTGTACCACTGATACTGGCAGCATGTCATCCTGATGTACAGGTGCCCGGTATAAAGGGAGAAGAAAAAATTCTTAAACTATCAGGATTTCCTTTGTCATGGTTCTTCTGTTGATATGATTCCCTAATCGTTCCAGTCTTTCTATGCCTGATATTTTTTTTTAAGCCTCCTTCTGTGCCATTCTCTCATTCTGACTTTTACTTTAATTAATTAATAGCCACTCTTCTGGAACTCTGCATTATATTACCTTGATTCTTGGGAAATAATTAAATTATTTGAGTACATTTCAGTTTTTCTTTAGGTCTTTCACTTTGTTCCATATAACGTCATCCAGCGTTTGTTAGTCCCATTCTTGGATGGGTTTTGTTTTTACTTTCCAGGGTACTGTATCCAGCATTCTTAGTTACTGTACATATAAGGAATACAGATTTCACAATGCCACAAAAATATCAGAGAAATGCTTTGATGAAGAGTAAACAGATCATCTCGGGAATGATTACAGCATTGGTCTGTAGCATTTGGGCTGCACTTTGGGATAGAAATGAGAATACACTTGTTAGACTTGTGTTGGAACCACTTTAGAGAATGCATCTTCTCCTTTCTGTAGGAGGAGGGAATCTGTGAGGTTTGGCCCATAGGCTGAAGTTAATCTTTATTCTGTAGGGCTTGATTTCTCAGAGATGACATAGGCGCTCGGAGGTCTGAAGCCATATTGGCATTTTGAAAAGCTATCAGGAGGCAACTTCCATTTCCCTGATTCAAACAGCTACGGATTTAAAAGCCAATAATTGCTACCACAGCTAGTCCAGTTTCTAGAAACAGTTTTTACATTGACACGTACTTCACATTTTTGAGATTGTCAGGATTTTTTTTTAATTTGAGAAAACAACGAAGTGTGCAATGCTGGAAGTCATATAGATGATCGTAGCAGTGCTACTTTTCATAGCATTATTAATTGTATTAAAAAAAAAAAAAAAAGAAAGAAAATGTGTCACCCCAGTAAGGAGGGAATATAGTGGGATATATAAATATATAAATTATGTTTAAATGCTTACCAACTTTTAATGATCCGGATGAGCACAGTATCCCTTTGTGTACTTCCTTCTGCCAAGATGAAAATCAGAAACGTGATCCTTAAACACGAGTAAGGTTTTTGGTTTTTTTAGTTCTCTATCGTATGTTAAACAAACTACTAGTATTATGTTTCAGAAAAGACTTGGTTAGTATCTTGATTGGATTTGATTACCAAAATGGAGGGTAGGTTTTTTGTTTGTTTGTTTTCTTGGGGATATATGCTTTTAAATTTTCCTTGGAAATATCATCTTTTGAAGTGTTTTGATTCATTTCTATCTCTGAAGAAGAACACTCACAGCAACAAGAAGGCTCGGCTAGGGATAGAGAGAGTTTGTTTTTATATGAAGTCTCTTTAATTTGCTCAGCACAGTGTGAGTAGCTCCTAAAACACTGACAGTAGGCGGTGTGTCTGGGAGCTGTCAGTCTTGTTAGCGCTAAATTTTTTCCTTGGTACTCATTGTCAGCAATTTAAAATCCAGTCCTTAAATTTCATAGTTGTTTTTAAAGTAGGCTTGTCCTCTGTTTCAGAGGTATGTATCAAAAATGCACATTGTTGAGAACTGTATTTGAGACAGGAGTAAACCTCACAATTCCTGTGGCCTGTTAATCGTTTTTAGCCCTAATATTCTTTAAAATACATAGCACAATCCAGAAATTATTCTGTTAAGGACTGCTTTTTTGATGTGTTTGAGCTGGTGTAGCTGCCCAAAGAGGTGTTTACTTCTACACAGCTCCTCCAGCTTGCTGCCACCATGAGGTGCATGAAGGAGAAGTGCTGTGTGATGTACCTGTTCTTCACTGGCCGGGCTTTTAACTGGGCTGGTTGCATGCCCCAGCTTGCTCCTCAACGTGGTACAAAGATTTCTGAAACATGAGGTGGGAGGAGGTGGGACTGGGCCTTGAAGTGGTAGCCTGAATGATGGATGGAACATGAGCTGGAATAGATTTTTTTCTGCTGCTTCACTGCCTTTCACATGAGTGTTTTCTGGAACTAATGAAACATCAGGAATTTTGTCACTCCAAAGAAAAAGCCAAAGGTGATTATTTTTGAAATGTGCAAATGGTGGCTTCTTGTGTGGTTAGTGGCTTTATTTGAGCTTTGTAGGCTAACAGCATCATCTGAATCCAAAAGTATTCTCTGTAGTTGTCTGAAATCATTTGACTGAATAGTTGGAGTCCTTTTCTTCTACAGTATCTAAATAATTTTTCTTCAAATCAGCTAAGTTCAGGAGTTAGCAGCAAACTGAAGTGAGGTTAATTACAGTGCTTTATTTTGGTAGCTTTCAAATGAATGTTGGGTCATTAGTTACTGGCATTTTGCTTCTATCAGACCTGGAAATGGAAGTTTTGTAAGAACTGTGTGGTTGAATTGAACAGCTGCTTTCCAGCAGGTGAGGCTAGAACAACTGTGTCTAATTAAACTCTATTTCTAGCTCTACGGAATGATTATT
Source organism: Pavo muticus (assembly GCA_016647715.1). Lineage (NCBI taxonomy): Eukaryota > Metazoa > Chordata > Aves > Galliformes > Phasianidae > Pavo > Pavo muticus. The sequence goes on along the minus strand of JACDJE010000018.1, from coordinate 4,688,557 downwards.
TTCATTTCATTTAACGTTCATGTTAGTTTTGCATATGCATGATTGTTGCCTGCGGTTCCTTTATTGGACCCAAGCAATCACGCTTCAATGGAGCTAAGTAAAGTAAGTGACTAAATTCAGTGTATTACAAAAGAGTACATACTTGATATACTGTCAAGCCTAATGAAGACAGGTCTGACGCATACTTGTTCGGATATTGTTTTAGTCCTTGATCCAAGCCAAGACAACAGGTAGTGGGTGTCTTATCAAGAAATCTCAACAATGCAAGTTGGATGAGAAATGTTGTACTTTAATGTAAGTTCTTGATAACCATTTCTCAGATACCACACGTGCAATTTGATTCTTTCAGAGTAGAATCTAGATGTTAATTCTGTTTGAAATATGGGTCTAGATTAAGGTCTCGCTATGCAAAACCACAGTGTTTTTGAAAATGTTTTAAGTTAGCAGAACTACACTTAGTAAAAGATTTTGGAGATGCGCCTTTTCTTATCCATCTTTGAGTTTGTTTGAAATTAGAATTGCACGTTTACATTTAAGTATTTCATAGAAAGTTTTTTTGAGGCATTCCTAGATGAGGTGGTGATGGAGATCATCAAAACAAAAGTAACTCTGGGAAAGATAACGTGTTTCATTGGTCTCTTTTATGGGTAATCCTATTGCATTGCATATGTGGTAACTATATGGTATAATCTTGTGATTTTGGACTAGGTCACGTTAAGAAATACTTGGCGGAAATGAACTCACAAGACTTACTAACAGAGGATGTAGCGTTCTCATGCTGGAATTTTCTGTTTTGTTCACTTTTGGAAAATATGACTTTTGGTTTGGTAGTATTTTTTTGCATGTGGCTGGTGATAGTGCTGTATTCATTCACACTTAGTAATTTTTAAAATGAGTGAAGAGAGCGACGAAGCAATCTGCAATTAATTGGTGACACTAAGAGCTGACAGCTAGCATCTGTTCAGAAGTTGACAACAATGTACTACAAATAATTGTTCTTTTTAGGCAGAATTCAGAAAGTTGAAGACAACTGTATGCTGGTATAAATCTCTGATTTTTCAGCATTGTTTCTTGAACAGCATGCACCTGTGGTTTCAAAACCACTTTGTATTTCATACAATTGGAAGAACGTAAGATCTTTGCACTAGAAGTAAATTTTAAGTGATGAATAAATTATTTGTAGTATTTATTCTTTGCATATAATAGAGAAATCACCACTCGAGAGCAGATCACGGGCTCATCAACGTGGACTCAGGTTGCAAGTATGATATTCTTCTAGAGTGACCAAGGAACGTTGGCTGAGCTAGTAAATGCCTGATTGAACAGTACTCCTTTTTAGTTGGGTTTAAATAGATCCTAGCAATTCCTTATTGAATTTTAGACTTTGTTTGATTTATGTATTCCTGTGGCTTTTATTCTGGCTCCAGCTTTATTTCAGAAAAAAAGATAAGACCGGGAAGACCTAAATGCTGTCTATGTAATTGCTTTTCATCTTGACATGTGCTTAAAGAATGTTATATACAGCTCAGTCTTTCTTAACAAAAAAATGAGAAACTCCAGAACGAAACAAAACTACAGCTCCTTCTTACTAAATTATTTATTAAAAACTATTTTATTTCGTTTATATAATTTATAAAACTTTGTTCTGAATCATAATGGTGATTGAGGGTTGTGTGGAAAACTAAAGTTCAGAAAATCATAAGATCAAGTGTATTTGTAGGTAATTCAATGATCTTCAGCCGATTCTTAAGACGGGAGAAGTGAAACTATTCTAAAGAATGATTGAATAAATACGATGAAGGAACGTTGGTAGTTAGTAAAGTTTTAAACGTTAGAAAAAATCCTAATTTCACAATTGAGATCTCTTTTGTGACCTTTATCAGAATATTTCAGATGTTGATGACTGCTTTCATATTCCAGATCAACAGATACCTGAGAAATGTAAGGTTTACCAGTATACTCTTTTTCCAGTCTGTACAAACTTTCTATACATTTTCTTAAGGTTTTGGTGTTACAAACTGAATGTGTGTATAGCTGAAAGGAAGACTAATAGTAGATAAGCATGGTCTATTGCATCATTATATAAATCATTAAACTCTAAGAACTCTTATGGTATCTTACTGTATTTGATGAAATAAATATTTTCTCAAAAGTCACCTCTTACAAATACTAAATATTTCTGGCAGGATTGCATTTTTATATTTTACTGGAAAGTACAGTATATATACAGTATATATACAGGGTTCAAAATTGTTGATTTCTTAAAAGTGATCCCAATTAAATGAAATATTGAAGTGGTTCATGGCTTCAGGGATTTTGCTTCTTGGTTGAAGTTGACAGTAGTGTTTTCTTTTGAAATAGTGCTTTAGGTGGCTCTGTGGTTTTCTATGAATTGCAAGAATGTGTCTGCAGCTAAAGAATTAATCATGGCCCCCTGTATGCTCTCTCTGCTAAGTGCACAGCTGTTGTGTGATGCGCTTGCACTTGGCTTTGGAGAGTTCGCTAATTCCATCTTCCAGTAGAGATGCCAGAAGCAGTCTACTTGGAAAGCATGGCCATAATAGGTAGCTTTAAAGGAAAAAATTGCTGTAGGCAAGTAGACCACCAGTCAGAGAAGCATTCAAGTGGAAGAGGAAAGAATCTCCTTTTGGAAATGTTAATGTTTTTAGCATTTGTCTGTTTTTCTCTTCACTTTTACAGTCAGGAAAGATGACAAAGTGTTGTCCATAGGTACAACGTGGAGTATGCATGATTATTCCCAGTTTTATTTTCCCGTGTTTGGCTGGAAGGTTCTGGTGCTGCAGCTAACAGGACTGTGACATTGCAAAGTGCATTAGCGGAGAAAGGATTTCTGTAAATTGGATCATCTTGTTACAAAAATTAAATGATGAGGGCAGCCACAAACCCCGTGGGCAGACTTTTCCTTTTGGAAACTGACAATGTGGATATAAACATGCACTGTAATCTGCTTTTCTTTTCTGTAACAGTGAACCAGATTTTCCTGTTGAGTCTCTCCTTGCAGTAAACAGAACTCCAGAGCCAGTAATTATATTTACCTCAAATATTGAGGCATTGAAGATGCATTTATTTGTTACTTTGTTTTAGAGCCTGTTTGTCAGATGTCCAGATCAAATGTGTTAAACGCTTTTACTACAGACTCTGTAGTGAAAAAAAGCTGTGTTCAAGAGATGAACCTATTGTAGTTGGGAGACGAAATGTTCCTTGGCTTATTTTGATGACGGTCCAAGCAGCCATACTCTCCCTCTCTTGACACTGCCTTTCATTAAGTTGTGCTATATTTTGTGTGCTATATTTTGTTATACAGCTACTTTTGGTTTGGGCTTTTTGTTTTTATGGTGTCAAATCTTGATATTGGTTAAAATATTATCATAATACCATGTACAGTCACAGCAAGGAACATGGTAGATCATTGTAGTGTGACTCTTTCATCATGCTTCTTACTCTCTATAGCTACATTGAAGTATTGTAGTAGAATATGTTCATGGTATAGATTACAGATATTTAAAATATTTTCTTGTATCTGCTGAACTTTGCTAAAAGTAAAAAGTAAACATTTATAAAATGTTTATGAGCCTGACTGAAAGTATTGTTTATTGCTGAAAACTTGACTGTAAGTCTAACCCAGGCTTGTTTCTTTATTGTCTTCTTTACAGAATTGGTAAAGGATTTCAAGGCGTCATGAAAAGGTGGGGATTTAAAGGCCAGCCTGCCAGCCACGGGCAAACTAAGACTCACAGGCGTCCTGGAGCAATATCTACCAATGTAAGGATTCTTACGCCTTCTCACTTTCTGTTGTAAACATTCTCCTGTATATTTAGAACTACTAACTAGAAATGAATTGCCTGCTCTGTGGTAGCAGAGCACCCCAACTGTTCCAAATGAGATTCAGAAACCTGTATAATGAACAGTGCGGATAACTGTATGAGTGTACTGTATTGCTGGTAAGTAGCTGAGCAAATTGTGGTATCTTGTGCTGTAGCTGAGAGAAATAGTCTTAAAACTTCACAGAGAATTCTAGAAATCATTTCTGTGTTAGAGAAGATTTACTCGTTGCTTTATGCTGCAGATATTGTGCTGTTCTCTGCAGAAACAGTTGGCTGTACTGTGGAATCCCCGATTGCTTTTGTCACTTATACTGGTTTGTGGAGCTGCTTAATGAGCTCTTTCATCCCAGAAGTAGTTCCTTGGCTTCATAGCCTTTTTAAGAAGACTATGAAATACTTTCAAGTTTAAAACTAAAAGCGGTATTACTTCAAAAATTCTTTGGAGCAGATACATTTTAAATTCTGTCCCTGTAACATTGCACAACATTTAGGCTGAGCTAAGAGGACTTTCTGCAAGCCAGCTTTGCTGCAGAATTAAAACCAACAGAGTCACAGTACTGAGCCTGAATTGTCTGTAATTTTCCAGTCTAGTGCTGACCACCTCAGGTATTTTTGTAATCCTGCCCTGTGTAGGACAAAATTGTGTTCTAGAGCTTTATTGCAGTCGATTTTCTGAAATAAAGACTTTCCTAGAAGTTGTATAAATAAAGACAATTAATTATTAATACGACGTTACAGGAGGCTGAGGCAAAACCTTGGAAAATACTGTAGAACTGAAAATTATTTAAGTTATTCAGTTATTCTTGCCTTTTTTTTCTTTTTGTGCCTTTGATTCTCCAGGCTATTCCCAGCCAAGCAAGAGTGGGATGCAGAAATTAAGCAATAGCAAGAAGTGTCATTTTAGATTCTCTTCTGAAAAAAAAAACACGCTTTAAAAAATCCACTATACGGAAGTATGAAACTCATGGATTGGGTGAAGGGAGAAGCTAAAGTTTATCTTAACTATGGCAACCTTCTAAGGCAGGACTGCTCTGGATCTCTACTGGCATCCACAAGTGTTTTAGGCATGTTTGCCTGTTGTTATTGGCTATGATATAGGTGAGAGTGGTGGCGATGACAGCAGTTTCAAAGAACTGTACCTTTTCTTCTTTTTCACTAAACGGATATATGGGATGAGTGAATATTTTCTCTGAATTATAACAATTACATATTAAGCAAAGCTAAACCCTTTGTGGTTACGGCAGTATTATTTATAGTGGTTTTATGGTTGAGGTAAACTATTTCAGAAAACACACAAAGTAATACTTAGCATCCAGCAAGTAAGGATTAGCATTTTAAATGCTTATCAATATTACATGTTTTCGACATTGTAAATACCAGCCTATTTTCCTTGCTGCTGCTCTCAAATTTCTAGGAGTACCTCTTGCAATTATATAATTTTGAGGTCTGTTTTTATCTAGAAAGTTTCCAGAGTTTTCCCTGGAAAGAAAATGCCTGGTAAAATGGGTAACATCTACAGGACATCTTTTGGATTAAAGGTAAGTCTGACTGTACTATAATGTGAATAAGGTGGTTGCATCACCACGCAAATGGACTTAGCCATATGTCATGGTGTACTGTCTGCCATTTATGCTTGCATAAGCTTGTTTGAAAGACAGTAGCAGCAAATGTGTGCTCCTGGATGTTTTTTTTTCTTACAAAGATGTCTGAATTTTGTTAACATGTATATAGTCCTTGGAGACTGTGATTTCAGATGACCCTTCCACAGCTCTTGTTTTGCACTGTGTCCCTAGACCTCTGCCTTTGCAGTAGAAAAAGCATCAGGCTTCTGGTGACCTTCAGTGAATATTTTTGTGCCTATTCCATTTGTTCAAACTCTATTACACCTACTATTCTCTGTCTCTGCCAGCAACCTCTGCAGTCCTCACAAAAAGCATTATTAGCCTCTAGGCTGCGACAAAGCGTGCTGCTGCCTTCTAACTAAAACTAATGATTCATAACTAGAAAACATGCTTGTTCAGTTGAGCACTTCATGGAATTTAGAAACTGACAAATGGTTGCAATAACATTTGCATGAACATATTTGTCTTAATTTGTCACATAGGAGTTTTACAACAGTTCTTACTGTTAGGGGGGAAAAGAGACTTGGGAGTTTCAGTTGGGCTGCCTTAACCTGCCTGACTGTAAGCCCCTTAAAACTGTTTAGCAGACTCCTGCCTTAGGAGGCTGTGCACTCCAAATAGCATATGACCGAATGTTGTGGCACATTAAGGTCTCTGCAGAACATTCTTCTTCCTTGGAATACCACCTCCAGTTAATCAGTTTGTGCTTTGCTCAGCTACCATTTGTAAAGCTGGAATAAAATGAGCTCAGTAATGTTGCGGTTTCTTTGTCTCCTAGGTGTGGAGGATCAACACAAAACATGATATTATTTATGTACATGGCTCTGTTCCAGGTCACACAAATTGTCTGGTGAAGGTATGTGGGCTTGTTTCAACTTTCTGGTGTTAGTGGCTGCTAAGCTCTCCGCTGTTCTCTTATTAAAATAGAAAAAAAAAATAAAAAGAAACGTATTTGAATGCAATCATCATTTCTTTAGAGTTCAATCTTGTACTATTGAATTAAAGCAAGTAGTATCAGCTCTCCAGAACAGTGGTTAATAGGAGCAGTGGATCACTGCTTAAAAAGTTCATTCTTAGGTTTGCAGTAGGGTTGTGCATTCGTATAGCATGTGATAAGCCAGCAGTTACTGGAATTCTGTGGTAAGCGTCTCAGGGCTAGGTGCATCCTCTTCTAATCTGAGTCAATAGTATGTTGGTGAGATCTCCAGAATGTTATTTAAGGGCTGTTTTCATGAACAGAATACAGAAATACAGCAAGCACTGCCTTAGAAGTTATTCAAGGCATTCACATACACGGCAGCACTTGGCTTTCTAAGAAGTAATTGAGACAGCTTGAGTTCGCAATAATGATATGAGTTCCCTTTGCAATCAGTATAAATGTATCTGTGACATTTTACAGAATTAATTGTTAATTGCAAATTTTATGGAGAGCATTTAAAGATTGTTTAAGAGAAACTGAAACAGTGAGAAGTCTGTGTTTTTATAGTGTAAATAATTTAGATCAAAGCAAGGGAAATGCTTTTAAAGATTTTTCTTTTCAAAATAGGTTTTTCTTCCTATTAAGTATATTCTACACATTTGCAAACAAATTCCTTGTAAGTTGTTTCTTTTCTGACTTAACATGTTGATATCAAATATCTTTAGTAATGTTGATTATAAAGATCACCAGATATACAGGTATATGTATAACAAATATAGTTTAAAATCCTCAAAAGTACTGTAAGGATTTAAATGATCTTCCTTTAAGTGATTACTTGAGAAGCTACAGAGTTAGGAAGTTCTGATGTTTTGAACAAGTTTATTATGTTCTTGGACTATTTTTACCATGAACATTCAATTTCTGATATGTATTGTCTGGTTGTGGAGCAGAAGTCCACAGTGGCTGGGCATTAGGTAAAGTAGAGCTAGCTTCAGAATAGGTGTTTTACAGCAAAATGAAGTTTCTTTTTATGTTTCTCTCCTTGGAAAGCAGGCTCTTTTTCTGAGCAAGGCATATATGAATTGCTTTGATTGTCATGTCTGCTCCAGGCCTGGATAGTGACATTACACATTTCTCTCCCAAGATTTTGAAGATAAAATGGGTAAACATGTTCAGGAGAAGAAGTTTTCCAGGGTAGCTTTTCTGCAAAATCCCTGTGCGTTACATACGTGACATAGAATGAAGGCTGTAGTTTTATTGGCTTTTCATTGGTCTATCAGAATGAATGACCTCGTCTTCAACCATGTTCTAAGTATCTTTGTTCAGCCTGAGACTTGAAACTGATAGATAGCTTTACACTAGTCTGAGGTTTAACTAAGTGTAAATTTGTTGTCAGATCATATTTTTAAATCATGTATGTATACGAGCGATGTAATGTAGCTGAAAAAATGATTAACATTTGATGCCCTGTCCTTATTACTTGATCTTCATAGTACTCTTTGCAACAATTAGTTCTTGCTTAAAAGTTGTGCATCTTTGTAATGCTGTTAAAATCTATCCACACTGAAATGGTCCAGTGGCAAATGAATGTACCCATCTCGGATCTCTTACCTGCAAGGATATGTTTTATGAAGCCACTGGGACATTGAATACAGTTCTTATTTGTACTAAAGACTTTTATTCTAACTAGACTCAGTAAGTTCTTATTTTTTCAGGTTTTTAAGTAAGTTAAGAAAAGAAACACTTATTACACATCTGTAATATAAACTGTTTTTAAAGTGAATTTTGTGTTTTCGTACCACACATTTTTATATGTGCCGTGAAGCTCTCACTTAAATCAATGCTACCTTGTTGTTCAGGCACTATGCATTTCTGTTTGGAGAAGAATTTACTGGAAATGTGCTTTCCTTCACGATGAATCTCTTCTACCTTTTTATTTCGACTTCACCTTTTCTTTGCTAAGACATTACTCTTGCTTAGACTGGAACGTATCCCCTTTACCAGCCTGGCTTTTCTGTTTTTGTTCTGAAAGCAGTCCTGCTGTTAGCTTAAAAAAAAAAATGCTTGAGGCAGCAGTACTGCCATTTTCAACAAACTTATTGACAGGAGACTGCTGGGCCAAGCCATCTGAGCACATCCAGTAAACAACTGTGTTGACACCTGTAATGTGAAGAGGATAATGGACTTTGATTGTCAGGGCAGTCTGCTGCATTAATAGCTAAGTGCTTGCCATTTCTAGTGGCAATTTCTGTTCAGCTCACTCACCACAGATAATGATTGGAACTTTATCCTAATATCAAAAGTAAAGATGGCTTCATAGCTTTTTTCAAGTGATTTCCACATTATTAACTATTATTACTATAAAAGATGAGGAAGAGGCTGAGGTACTCAGTGCCTAATTCGATCTGTCTTTAATGGTCAGAACAGTTATTCTCAGGGTACTCAGCCCCCTGAGGGGATGGGGAGTAGAATAATCCCCCCTGTAATTCAGAAGGAAACAGCAACCTCCAGCTAGACTATCACAAGACTATGGAGCTGGATGGGGCCCACCCAAGGGTACTGAGGAAACTGGCAGAGGTTCTCACCAAGCTACTTTCCATCATTTATCAGCAATCCTGGTCAACCAAGGAGGTTCCAAATGGCTGGAAACTGGCCAGTGTGATGACCATCTACAAGAAGTGTCAGAAGGTGGATCCAGGGAACTTCAGGAACTTCAGGCCTGTCAGCCTCAGTACTGAGAATGTTATGGAGCAGATCATCTTGAGTGCAATTACACAGCATCTACAGGACAGCCAGGGAATCAGGCCTAGACAGCATGTGTTGGTTCTTGGAAGGCAGATCGTACCTTACCAGCCTCATCTCTTTTTTTGACTGGGTGACCTGCCTAGTGGCAGAGGGAAGGGCAGTGGATGTAATCTACCTAGACTTTAGTAAAGCCTTTGTCTCACACTTCACCTGGAGAAGCTGGCAGCTTGGAGAGGTGTACTCTTCACTGAATGAAAAACTGTCTGGATGCCAAGAAGGCCAGTGCCATCCTGGCTTGTACCAGAAGCAGTGTAGCTAGCAGAACTAGGGAAGTGATTGTTCCTCTGTACTGGACACTGGTGAGACCACACCTCAAGTACTGTGTTCAGTTTTGGGCCCCTCACTGCAGGAAGGACGCTGAGGCCTTGGAGTGTGTCCAGAGAAGGGCAATGGAGCTGTGAGGGGTCTGGAGCACAAGTCTTATGAGGAGCGGCTGAGGGAGCTGAGATTGTTCAGTCTGGAGAAGAGGAGGCTCAGGGGAGACCTGATCGCTCTCTACAGCTGCCTGAAAGGAGGCTGTGGCGAGGTGGGGGTCGGCCTCTTCTCCCAGTGATGGGATGAGAGCGAATGGCCTCATGCTGCACCAGTGGAGGTTCAGGTTGGGTATTAGGAAGAACTTCCGAAAGAATGGTGAGGCAGTGGCACAGGCTGCCCAGGGAGGTGGTGCAGTCACCATCCCTGGAGGTGTTCAAGAACCGTGTGGATGTGGCACTGAGGGATGTGGTCAGTGGGCGTGGTGGGGATGGGATGATCCTAGCAAACTTTTCTAGCCTTAATGATTCTGTGATTCAGAGTGACACAGAGCACTTTTCTGTCTTTTAGTTTGATGATCAGAATCTATGTTAATTGTAATATACCTATCTTTTGGCAAATGTTTCAAGCCTTAGTTATCTGAATTTTAAAAGTCCAGTGTCTTCAGGTATGGTTTTTGGCATACGTGTTTCAGAGTTGCAGCTAATTTCATTATTAGAAATGAAGGTTGAGGACCCACAGGTAGAATTTCATCCCTTAGAGCTGTCTGACTAACAGAATAGAATTTGTGAACTTGGCCAAAGAAGTGCTACAAACTCAAACTTTCATGGGTTTTTTATTTTTAAATCTGTTTGAAGATACAGTACTCATTTGTGGTGGTTCTTAGTTTGTTTTGAGCATTCCTTCCATGTTTGTTGTTTTGTTTTGTTTACATACAGACTTTGACTTTCTTTACATTGATTTATAGCTATTTGTAGCTGAGGAGAGAAATCATAGGGTATTAGCTTTCATTATAACTGTTACTTGCACTAAATACCTGTCTGTAATTAGGTAGGAGTGATGTCTAGGGGATGTGAAACCATCTGTCTTTGAGCTCAAGAAGTGAAATATCACATAATACTCTTCTCTGTGTGCCCCTAAGAGGAAAGCATTTTTTTGTTCAGTACCCACTCTTTGTTGCTTGGTAACCATTAAAATCACGGTGCACCTTAAAGCATATATTTATTCTGTGTTACATATTTTTGGGAACTTAGTGCATCAGCAGATGGAGATGAAGCACTTAGATTTTTTTTCAAGTTTCATTATCAGCACAAAAGGTGCAGGATATGAGGATCAGTGGATTCCTGGTTTAATTAGAACACAGTTTTCATTTGATATTGCATGCTGAACCGTGAAGTTAAATAACTGACACAAGTAATGTTTCTAGCCAACTGGAAAACCAATCAACAAAGCTTACTTTAGCATGGATTTCCTTCTCAGTGACAAGGTCTAATAAAGTTAAGAAAAATTAGCAGCATTGTAGAGTGTGTGGAATTTTTTTGTAGTGTGGTGTTGCAGAATGAGCATTAGTACATTACTGTGTTGTGCCTACTGATAACCTACCTCAGGTAATACCTGTTACTCTTGCTGTATCTTCTTAGGTTACAGGACCTAGAGTTAACTACTGTGGTACCGATCCTCTGGGGGAAATAAAGCTAGTGTATTTAGTTGGGTGCTCTTTTTTTTGGTTGGTTCATTGGTTGGGTTTGTTGGTTGCTTGGTTTTGTTTTTCTGGAAGCTAATGGTGCTTGATTTTTTTTTTGTTTTTCCTCCCTTGAACATTATCAGAAAGTTCTCTGTTCACTCATTCAAGAGAAAAGCATAAGACTAATCTCTTTTTTAAGTGTCTGCTTTCTAACAGAGGGGATGTTATAATATACAGTATTACAATACTGGATGCTATAGTTTAGGTTTTATAATGTTTTATACATTACCTATTTTTAAGACACTTAGTTTTCTTTGTATATTCAGTGCCAATCACTATGTTGATTTTTGCAAGGTAGAATTAAACTTGAATCATATCATTGCTTTAGTGTAGTACTTTGTTTGAGCTAAGAAGCAACTTCTCAGCCTGCCCCTACTGTTTCTTACATTTTTCTCTTTAATAGAAGTCTGTAGAAGTTTGCATCCCCCTTATTTTGTATCACTTGCCAATATTGCTGACACCTGAGTTGGTGTGCTGTGCTCAAATTGAGGAGTTGTAGGAACAGTGTAATTCCTTGACCTCTTTCACCTTCCCTGTCCTGGACCATGATAGATTGGTGCGGGGATTTTCTTTAAGGCTAAATAAGGCAGGTCAGAAATGGTTATAGTTCTTGATTTTTTATTTTTTTTTTTCTCTAGCTGTGAAAATAGCATAGAGGCTGAGCTAGGTAACATATGACACCTGAGGAGATTACTTCTAACATTCAGTGTATTGAAACACATTTTCCTGTCTGGCAAACAGTTCGCATTCTTAGCTGTGGTTGCTAACACAGCCTGAAGCCCTGTTAAACTGCCAGTGTGAGTTGTGACTTCAGCATCAAGTTTTAATGCCTGCTTAAGACCACATTACTTCATGCTGATAGACTGCTGAATTTGTGTTTGTTTATACTACCCATTTTGCTGACTCTGTATGGGACATGCATATCTGCAGCTTATGAAGTGTCTGCAAGCTCTGTGACTGTTTTAAAAATACAGTGACAAAATCATGACCAAGACCAATTTCAACTTTCTCTAGAGCTTTTCTCAATAAAAAAAATTCACAGAGAATATACTGTAGTGCATTTTATGCTACTATGTATATTACCTACCTGTAGAATAGAATATGCAATAACATGCAATAGAATATACAGTAATGTTAACAGTATTTAAGCAAACCAAGTGGTTATGTTATTTTGAGTTATAGAGTGAATGCTTATATGGATCATAATAGCCAGTTGGGCACTGAGCACAGCTCCATCTGTGAGTGAAAGCTAGATTCACTCGATTTTAATAACAGGGCATTAACACTTACCCAGATATCATGGGATTCCCCATTTTCCCCGTTTTTCCCCTTATTTTTTCTTCCTCAGAGGAAGAGAGCAGAAAGGGATCAGTACTATCAGTTGTGAATGCATTGGATTTGTGTTGCCTGAAAGCCTGTAGAAGGGTGCTTCTTCAGGGTTTAATGATGACACACCTAAGATTTTGAATCATGGATGTTATTTTGTAGGGCCTGCAGGTGGTTATGAGAGAGGTTTGTATGTTAATTATTTGTAAATAATTGCAAATCTGTTAGAGCCTACTGCCTTTCTGCAAGAGATTACCAGAGCAATTGCTTATACAGCAGTTTCAACAGAGAATGTAAAAAATATTTTGTGGTCTCTGGGAAGGAAGAAAGTGAAATGTTACTTAATACAGCTTTGGACTCTGCTATAAAGCGTTGTTTTGCAGTGGGATTGTGACTCTGAGGAATAAGGTGAAAGACGTGCACTACTATTTTTCCCTTTATTAGGGCTGCTCTCAGAAGATTACTTGGATAACTGGAAGAGCTGTGCTGGGTCACTTAAAAGACAGTATTTGCAGAAACAGATGTAACTGCTGATACATTCTGTTTAGCTTCCTTGTATTATTGTGAAATTATCGTGCAGAAATCTGAGCTATTACATACAGAAAATGTGGCATGCTGCATTATTCATAAACACAAAGCAAGTCATGCAGTAATTCTGTAGAGAATATAGATAAAAATTGTACCACGTTTTAAGATGCTAATTGGAATTTTCAGGTGTAAAGTGAATTTGAATTACTCTTTTGATAGGAATAATAATACCTTCCTAAGAACTTGTGGAAGTTAGAAGAGAGAAAGAGGGATGTTCATTCAGTCTGATATTGATGCTTTAATATGATGCTTCAGGATGTTTCACCTGATGCTTTACTTGCACTTGAAAGCAGTGAATGTAGGAAAAGATGAAAAAAGAGCAGTATTTTTTGCCAGTCTAAAAACATGCTGTATCCGTTACAGCAATCAGAATACAGAGCGTATCGGAAGAAAACAATTTTAACACCAGCCATGGTTCATGCTTCTGGGATCTGTCAAGATTCTGATGAGTTTAGAAAGGGTAAAATGAAATATTACTGTATGATGGTCTGTTGAAAATATCCCATAAGAATCTTAAGACTTTAAGTATTCTCTTTATCACAAAAAAGCCACTATCTACCACTTGACGTTAATACGTAAAATACAACATTGAGGTAGAACAGAGATCTTACGTTTATTTAGATAAACTAATGTAGGACAAGGATTAGAACGTTGAGTTTGCCTTCAGTTAAGAACAGACATCTTACTCATAAGTCTTCAGATTTGCTTTAAGAAAAAAGGAAAAAATGGAAAGCAAACATTTAAATTCCCTTCACTTTTTAGGTGTCCAAAACAGCCTCTAATGACCTCGCCTGTGTCTAACACCATGTATCTGTTTCATAATGAGAATAATCCAAAGTGGCCAAAAAAATAGATATGAAAAGCACTCTAATAAGATGCAAAAGAAATAAATAAGGCATCAGAAATAATTTCTTCTTATCTTCCTGATATACCATAATAGTTGTAGAGACCATGTATGTTTTTGCTGTCTTCCAGGAGAGAGGTCGCAAAGAAGTCTTGTGATGTGTTGTGGGATTAGGGAGGAGGAGAGTAAAGGATAAGAGAATAATAGTAACTGGTGAAGTTACTAAAAGATGTTTATCTAGTGAAAGAAATAACAGCAGCATATTGAATGGGAAAGTTGACTTCTTGGCCGCAGCAGTTCGGATGTGTCTGGTTGTGTTTCCTGTGAACTCTGTAGTTGGAACTGTTGCAGCAAAGGTCTTTGGGCTTTGATCTCCGCCTGGTTTATTGCGTGTAGGTGTGAACTCTTGTCTGCCCCAGGTACTGGTACTTCAGTAGACATGCGTGGCAGTAAGTAGGTGGTATCCAGTAGAAGAGGAATGATCTAAGCAGCCATCCTAACCAATACAATGCATTAAGCCTTTCTCCCCCTTATTCTCAGCAAGATATTTTCTTCTGTTTATCAAACCTGCACTTAGAAAACTGTTGGAACTTCTTCGGGGAAAAAAAAAAATAATAAATAGCAGTTTTCCAGAAGCTGAAGTTTAAGTCAAACCTTTTGTGCACTTCATCTGCAGGAATCCTTGTGGACTTTGGTTAAGGCTCAAGTAATAGCTGATATGAATCTGGTAAATACGAGGCTGTCAGAGCAGAGCTGTCAGCAGGCATAAAATTGTTTTCTTTAATTTCTGCTGTAAATCACAGTACTCTTCTTCGAGGCTTTTTCCAACCAAGAAAGAACAAGCTTCCTGCTCTTAAGCCCACCGAAAAAAGAGAGATGGGGGTGAGCAGGGGAAAGAGAGCTTATCTTCACTATGCTAAAATTTAATCTTGTTGTACCTTTCTTTAATCCAATTGAATTTAGGGCCTGAAAAGAGATTATTACAGCTCCAGGAGGAAGAGCATATGCAATGATACAGAAGTGAAGCATTTTATTTTAAATGAAATTGCATTATTTGAAAATTTGTAGCTCTTTTTTCTTCGGAGATACCGCTCCTCTATCTTCCACCGCAGACAAACTGCCTTTTGCTGATAATTCTAACTACTAATTTTCTTCAGAGATGGGAGTTCTGGGGGGTTAGGTTTTAAACCTTTTCTCCGTGTAGAGAGGTCAGTAAAGGAAAGTTATTTCTATGTGGCACTGCAGTTCGTGAAAATTAACTCTCTTAAGGGCTCGTGTTCCACAGACGCGGGAGCTGATTCCTAGGGGAAGAAGTCTACATAGTTAATCTGCAGTCACTGAGCAGCTCTGCGGTAGCCAGAGGGAGCACTTACAGCACGTGTGCGTATCTGTGCAAAATCAGTTGCCAGAACTGCATCGTAAATACAGAAGCATGTCTTGGCTGTTGAAGGGGGTGGTTACACTGCATAATATAACTTGCTATGTCATGTAGGAAAGCAGTGTGGGATATAAACAAGTCCTGCTTACCTTCACTTAACATGAATAACGTTTTAAAATACCTAGTAATGAATTCATAAGAGTAGGTATTGATTCTGTCAGTTTGGTACAAGTGGTAATAAATTCTCCTTTGTGGTTTTTTTTTGTTTGCTTTGCTTTGGTTGTGAGTGGGGTGAGGCTGTGTTTTCTGTTTGTGCTTTTTTAACTCATCAGTGACTAGGTTACAAGTTGGTATTAAAATAACTGATGATCGTATACAGTATCCTTCAGATAAGCAAATATAATATGAATGCTGCTGTTTCTGCTTACTCATGCTAGATTATATCCTTAATTTCTTGTGCCTTGCTGTCTCAAAGTCTTCTGTAAGATTAATTAACCTTCCTTTTCCTCCTTTGCTTTTAGGTCAGAGATACAAAACTGCGCAGTTACAAAGACTGCAATAAAAACCCTCCTTTCCCTACGTTTTTTGCTGATGGAGATGAAAAACTGCCAGAAGACTTGTACGACCAGGACATGTTCCAGTTCACAGATCCATCGGTCACATATGCATAATGTTTTTGACATCTTTGAAAACGCGGAGTTTTGTTATTTTCATGAACTTTGCAATGCTGTATAGAAGTAAACCGATGAATTGCAACCCAACCAACTGACCTGGGCATTTCATATATTGCTGTTTGGGTTAGGTAAAAGCTTAAGACCATTGATAAATCAGCAGGTGAGTCTGAGGGACAGGTTGCACAGCTGATCACCAGTTTGTCTTCAGTGATCTTTTGTCCTGTGCCACGGACTGAAAACTTACAGATTTCTGGAAACTGTTGAAGATGGCTCCAGTTTGATCTTCTGAATACTACCAAACTCTGTGTTTGTCCTCTCTGGAAACAAATCTGGCCGACTCTGATCAGTCAGAAAAAACTTTCAGATGTGCTTTAGCATCTGAAGGGGTGAATAAGTCAGATGCAAATCCAACTTAGAATAAAAAGGGAAAATACATTGATTTGTAGCAACATGGGCTTGTTTTATTTCCTACTTTTCACCAGAGCTCTTTCCTTTCACTTTAACGTTGTTCTGAGTTGAATTAGCAGATACCCAACAAATCCCTAGAGGAGGGATCATGTCAACCATTGTCTGTCTCTTCAGAGAGCGCTGACAGTGTGTATGGTAAGGAGGTGTTCAGGTGGGAAATGCTCAGTAACAAAGAATCACTAAGACTGCAGTGGCCACCTGTTGGCCACTTTCACTGATAGCTTCTTCACAGAGGCTCCCTTGTGTGTTCTCTGGAGTCACATCACTGCATCTCTGGTTGTCTCTGCCTTGGATTCTTGTGGTGTTACAGGAGAGCTTTCATAAAACAGGCCAAATATGAAGGATTTCTCTTTATGCTAATGATTATTTTTCTTCTACTCCACCTTTTAATAGTGGGCTTCTGTACACTCCTTTTATTATTCGTGTGATTTCCTGTTTGTAAGTCTGGTCTTCTGGACACTGTAAATCCTCTCACATACAGAAGCAAGTGTCTGTGTAACTGTCAGGGTGCAATCTGAACGTTTATTTACAAGCCCTACAGTAGTTAAAGAATTTACATCTCTTGAGCTACTGTTAATATTTTAGTAGTGCTGTCTGTTCATCTTTGCAGCTTCATCGCAAGATGTCACATACCTTAAAAAAAAATCCTTACTGATACCAGTTTAAAAGAGATGTTCTTGTCTTTATGAAATCTCTGTCAGTCCCCGAGGTTATTTTGAATTTTTTGTAATAGCTTGAAGAAATCCCATGCTATCTTAAAAGAGGCTTTATATAGCCACAGCACTGAAGAAGTCTGAGAGAAATCATTGGAGACCAAGGCATGAAAATGCGATCAGGTAAATATCTGCCTTGTGGCATACTCTCTTAGTTGGATTCAGCCAAATTTAAAATCAAATATCTGATTTAATCAGCATGGTGAATAACAGCACTCCTCTTCTGCTTCCCCTTCTCTTCTGTAACATTGGCTCTGGAAGTGCAGGCATCTCACAGCACATGTGATGCAATAACCCATACACTGTAGCAAACAAGCAGCGGTATGCAACGTTTGGCTGCAGTGCTAGCAGTGAGTGCAATCTGTCACACGTGCAGGATAGTTGCTATTTCCTGAAGAGATGTTCGGTAGTCCATCTCCTGAGAATGCAGCAGAGTTTAGAACTTGCAGCATTTCAATACTTGCTGTCAAGCACATGTGGATCAGGAGATTTCCAACTGTCCTGCTCTGGTTTACAAGATAATTCTGGTGCACACAAACTTTGCATGAGGAGATCATTTCATGCCTGTATGGAAACAGCATAGCAAGTACAGGAGAGCTGTGAGTATTGTGCAGGATGCTGTTGGGCTGGACTTGCACTGCTGCTGCTAGGGGGAGGAGGGAGGTGGTGGGGAGCTGCTTGCCTGGGGCAGGAGTCAAAGCCCTGGAGCTACTCCTGGGAGCTGCTTACTAAGTCTCCAGGGTGTCATTCAATTGGTTTGTAATTACTTTTTGTTTGGTTGGTTTTACTTATAATGGCCCTGGACTGTCAGCGAGAAGATCATGACACAGAGATATGCATTCTCCTACTTAGTTTCTCAGCCAGAAGTTCCAGGACTGTGAGATTCTCTCCAGTATGTTGTTATGTTTTGAATTTGCTTTCAGCGCTTGCCTTGGTAAACACCAACTATCAAATGTGAGCTTAAAGGGAACCATAGATTTAGAAAAATAAATGTGAATTCGAATGAGACTTCAGTATGAGGGGAGTGTTGGCAACCTGCTTCAGTTGCTGTTTCTGCAGTAAGAGAAGCACTGCTCCCTTCTTGCCATTAGTCCTCCTGTCTCTTATGCTAAGGAATATGTTTCTTTTTCTGAAAAGGCAAACCAAAGGCTCTATTGCAAGTGGATAGCTGTCCATGTTGTTACTTCTCCAAAGATTTAAAGTTCTGCACTGTCAGGAAATGCACTCAGGCAGTTACGGAATGGCAAAATAAAGACTCTTTGTCCATATTACCTGTAGATTATTAAAGAAGGAGCAGAACATGTTACGAGGAAAAAGACCATGAGTTTTTAAGACAGTGATTGTGAGTAGATCTATTGACTCCTCTATTTTCTTGCCATCTTAGCAGGAAGCCTGCTGTGCAGCAGTTCTTAGATATTCTGGCAAAACAATCCTATACACCAGTGTGCTCCTTGGGGATTCAGTTGTGCCCAGACATGGGGACAAAGGCAGATTGCAAGCATTTATTTCATCCTTAGCCTGTTTTCTGTATCCATTTGTGACTGAAAGGACTTCTGGTTTATCACTGAGCCTCATGTCCCGGAGCACATTACTACTGCTTGTTGGGGGGGCAGGGGAGGGGCTACTTTTAGCATCATTGACACTGCTTTGGAGGAGTCTATAGGGTTAAGCATCAGCTGTATCCATGACTGCGTGGCGTGACTGCTTTGAAAAATAAATACTCTTGATTAATAACCCCTCTCAGTGGTTCTGTAACAGTACATGAATAAACAGTGGCAAGCATACAATATAAGTTGAAGGTAAAAAGACAGCAGGAAGAGAAAATCAAAACACTCATCTATCACTTGACAACATAATTGCAGCCATTGGTGATAAACAAGGACGTTTATTTCACTCAAATCCATACTTCTAA
Source organism: Pavo muticus (assembly GCA_016647715.1). NCBI lineage: Eukaryota > Metazoa > Chordata > Aves > Galliformes > Phasianidae > Pavo > Pavo muticus. The sequence goes on along the minus strand of JACDJE010000018.1, from coordinate 4,669,467 downwards.
ATACCATTGCTCTGTCATTATGCGAGACTGATAAACATTTTCCTTTGTTACTTTCACTTGATGTGGAAAAATGTGGTTTGTTCTGCTAGCATTTAACAAATATGCTAGCAAGCTGAAGCGATGACAGGAGTTTGCAGAATTTCACCTTTCTCCAACCTCCATGTGGTTTTCACAGTCTGGGAAGGTCAGAGCTTTTCTTAAAATTGCTGTTTCTTTACCAGCTTCTTACAATCTAGCTCACAAGCTGGGTTTGCTAATGTAGCATTTTAATAACTAGCTGCAGCTCTGAAAGGTGAAGTGTGGTACAGTGAAATTAGATGTCAGTGCAGGTATGGTCGTGGAATGAGAAGTGACGAAACCCCAGGAGGACTTGTGGCTGTATAAAGCCTTCCAGCGCAGAAAGGCACTTGTGCTGGTAATACCCTGGGCAAATCTGACAACTGAGATCTTCCAAATTGCGCCTCCAGAGAAGAATGGAAGAAGATTGATTGCCATATAAACCACGGGGGAGCTGACTTGTGTCCTCCAGCTGTCTCCACAACAGCCAGCAGCGGTGAGCCCGACACCCCTGCCAGCACAATGGGATTTGTGCTGCTCAGTGCTGGGTAACAGAGGGTGCTTCCTGGCCCGATAACCACAGCTGAGTGCTCATTCATTCCATGAGTATCATGTTTGTAGGTACATTGCTTGGCTTGAATCAATCATCTCCTAATTTATTTCACACCCACATTCCTTGAAATTTCACCTGGAAGGCTGTGTACCCTGTGTCTTCTAATAATCAGCTCCTATGCCCTTCGGTTCACAGACGTTGCTTATTAATTGCATTTTAATGAGCCTCTCTCACCTGCAGGGAGTTGCTCTGCACTATAGTATATAATGTAGCATGGTATTGTTTATTGTGTTTATACATCACACTTGGTGGCTCTTAACACCTGTAAATACATGCAAAAATGCTGACCTTGGTCTTGAGTATTTATTGATTCTGGAGAAAATGTGCAGTTTCTGGTGGAGGAATTTAAGTTAATTATATGTAGCCTTCACATTATAAATCATAGAATCATAGAATGGTTTGGGTTGGAAGAGAGCTTTAAGATCATATAGTTCCAACCCCCTGCTACAGGCAGGGACACCTCCCTCTAGACAGGTTGCTCAAAGCCCCATCCAGCCTGGCCTTGAATGCTTCCAGGGAGGGGGCATTCTCAACCTCACTGGGCAACCTGTTCCAGTGTCTTACCACTCCCACAGTAAAGAATGTCTTCCTAATATCTAGACTAAATCTACCCTCTTCCAGTTTAAAGCAATTTCCCCTCTTATCCTTTTGCTACATGCCCTTCTAAAAAGTCCCTCCCCAGCTTTCCTGTAGGGCTCTCTGTAGTAAATAAATCACACCAGCGAGAGAGTGTATTTCCGTTGGTACAGCTCTGCTGTGCCTGAAGCATGGCAACGAAACAAACCTGTATAAAGCTGGCAGTTATTTCTGGGGGCTGTAGTGGCATATATGAAGGCTGATGGTCTCTGAATTAATGCAGCCTGTTGACCTACTTCATGAGGCACCCAAGCAGGAACTGGAGAGGACAGCTGTGTAAATAGCACGGAACTGTCTCTGTGTAGCACCAGTTTGGTAACCAGCCCTTCCTTCATTAGGCTTCTTGCATCTCTCCCCTCAGTTTAGCTGTGTGTGTGCATGGTGTGAGTATGTCATGGGAGTGAGCGTCACAAAAAATTTTCCATCGACATCGATGTCTGTGGTGAGACGAAGACTACTTATGCCCAAGTTCTCTCCCTTATTTGTTCTGCTTTCCTCATTCCTATAGAATGCCACGTGTGGGTTCCCACCTACATGGATGGCTGTTGACATGCCATAGCAGAATCATTCCTGAGTTTGAATACTGAGGACCTGTGCTATCTTCATGCTTACTGATCTCAGTGTCCAATCAGTCATTAGTGGAATTAGAGCACCCATGTATCTACCGCCTATGATGCACTGAAATTCAGTGCTTGTGAATAATTTGATTTTTGGAATAAATTAATCTCTACTTTCATAGCAGTAAATTTGGACATTAGAACAGACCCCAGAACAGGCAATCAGCTAAGAAAGCAAATGCAGTTTCCAGTGTCAACGCAGATGGTGGCTTGAATTATTTTCCGTGATGTGGTGAGTGTCTGCTGGAGATGGAGCCTCCTGTGCTCCGGTGCATCTCAAATTCCAGGGTGTAAAAAAGCTGGCAAAAGCTGTACATATTGAAGTCAAACCATGGATAAAGCCAGCTTTGGGGGATTTGGGAGGAATGGGTTTGGAAGGCAGATTTTTAGCAAAAAAAAATCTGTTTAAACCAATTTCATATTGTTTGGTTTGTGCTATGTAATTTGCTTCACATTTCCCTGGGTGACAGAAGCCTGCAGTCAGCTAAGTCGAGTTTTCATCTGTTTGTTTTCATCTCCTTTCTCATGTCCTTTCTAAGTAGTAAAAAGCTTTAAAAATGTTTTTTGTGGGTGCTCAAAACAAAAACCTTGAAGAGGGTCCCCTGACAACCTGCAGCTCTATCGAAAAGCACTATGATTCATCTTTCACAGGCAAGACACAGTAATTTTGTAAACCTTTCTTTTTTTTATTTCTAGAAGATCAAGATGGAAGACCAACGTTGCTGGAGCAGAGGCTTTTGTGCAAGTGGCCTCTGCAAAAGCAATCTTACACAGATTCTCACCAAATCCCGCCTGCAGTAATGTGTTATTGCTCCATGCAGCAATGATGCGTTGTTGCTCACTCACAGTGTGAAGTACAGGTTTGGTACCTCAGTCTTGTAAAGTATTTGAATGCATCTGTTTGGCATTGTACCAAAGATGCATGGGAGCATTTGGTAGCAGGTAATAAGAGGGTTAACTCACGCTGTGCCATTCGAAAACACTCTCTTTCTCTGCAGTTACCAAAAAAATGCATTTTTGTCTGCTGGTTGTTCTCAGACCACGAGATCTGTTGCCAAAGGGAGATCTTCCTCAGGCACTTCCATGGCCTTCCTTAGGCTTGCCTCAGATTTTCCTTTATTTGGCCTGAAAGTTTATCGCTGCATATGGAGCAAGAGTTGGATAGAAAATAAGCAGATTTGATTTATCTTCCCTCATCTTTCATTTCTCTTGATCACAGGTCAACAGAAAACTTCTTTCCCTGGATGCTGCTTAAAGAGAAAAATCAGTCATTTTCTGTGAAATTGACAGTTGATATCTAAACTGCTATTTCTCCCCTGCAGAGAAGGTGCTGCAAAATGTCCTTCAGCTCTTTCTCACCCAACCATGGCCACTATGCCTGTGGGCTGATGGTATGGCTGCTGGGCCTGTGGGCCGATGGCACGGCTGCTGGGCCTACCTGGTGCTGTCTGCACCCAAACCTGTTGTGCGCACAGTCTGGAAGGAGTTTTGGGCAAGCTTTGTCCTTCTGTGCCATTGGAAAGCACCTGGTGCAGCAGCTCTTATAGCTGTGAATGCCTGTGCTTGTGTGCTGGTGGGGTGCGCAGTGAAGGCTTATTTATTTCACCAGCTCTGAGCCAGTAGCTCTATTGCTGTTTGCTTGCTTCTGATGGGGAGGCTCAGTGACAGGTTTTCAAGCATCTTCTGTTTACAGTTCAGTGAAACCGCTCCAGTTGGGAAAGCAGTCTGCTCCCATCATTCTTTGAAGGGAGAAAGAAGTCAACAGACTCCTGAAACTTCAGTGGAGATGTGGCAGGAAAGCACTGGCCCTCTCCCCCACTGCGCAGCCCTCTCTGGCAGACGTTTTCCGATGTACTTAGATGCAAACAGAGCGCTTGCTCTTGTCTGAAATGCATCTATATCAGAAAAGTAATCAGGCGCTGTCATCTGGCCTCATTGCAGGCAGTGTTCTGACTGGTCACCTTCTCCTAATCGCTTAATGAGCTTCATTGCGAATTATTAAAAGTAATTGGTGATTTGCAAGTGTAGGGAGATTGCAACAAAACAATTTCATAGTTATCAAACATCAGTGTTAAAATAATTGCTGTTATATAAATATGTAAGTACCTCATCTATTAAGTCACATTTAGGAAACCTAATGAATTATTAGTGCCCAGGTCTTTGTTTCTGAAGTATTTTTACAACCACAGCCTATGCTGTTACATATGTTTAAGGTGGTAAGCAGAGGCTGCAAAAGAGCACAAGTACATCAGCTCTTGGCAAACTGCAAGATTTATCCCCTGTCCCACAGCCTGTGGGATCTGAGTGACACACCACAGAGGACAAGTGCTTGGTGAGGTGCTGGAGACAGAGACTGCTCAGAGAGAGGGTTAAGAGGAGAACTGAGGGCTGGCAGATGAATGGAGGGCAAGGCTGGAGGGAGATCTGGGAATGAAGATGTCCCACCTCATGGTGAATGACTTTAACCCAGCTGATAAGCTAAGCAGCCCTTGAAAGGGGAAGTTCAGGCACACAATCTTCAGAAGAAGCATCCGAATGCTGAGTTATTTCCTGAGGAGAGTGCCTGCCAGTCGCCTGCAGATAAACTTTGATTTCTGGATTAAGGGCAGGAATTGAAGTCAGGCCCTGGCTTCAGTGACTGCTCTCAGCTGTCCTGAGCCATCCGCTGCCTGCTGTACTGGTGCTGTGCACCCGTGGGGCTGGGATTACTTTGGTCGGGGACCAGCAGGACACAGGGACCTGTCATTCTGAAGCCCAGGGCCTGTGCTGAGGTATCTGCCAGCCTCTGTCCTACTGCCCTAGTCTCATTTGTCTCCATTTGCCTCCCTGTGGCAGCGGCTGTCACTCATCTAATGGCGAACCAAATTACCGCCAGTGACCTGTCAGCTCTGTCAGGGCCTCACCACAGCAGACACCAAGACATGGGGAAAGAAGATCCCATGCACAAGGGAGAAGGGAGGTGCACGGAAGTTTGGAAGAGGAGAAACTTGGTTCTGCATCTCATGCATAGCCACAGTTAGCTACAGTGGAATTATTGATCAGGCCTGGGTGTAATGCAGGATCAGGCCTGGATGTAATGATACACCTGCTGCTTGGTGACTGTGGTGCAATGGGACTGTGAAAGTCCCACTCCCGATCCTCTCACAGTTTGCTTGGAATTCTACACGTATCTGGCAGTGCCTGTGACTGATCACATCTGTGGCTTGCTGGCAGTTCGTACACAGCACAGGGGACATTAACATCTTGAGAAAATCCTAAAGGGTGATAATATCCTAATAACAACTAAGCTTTCTTCTTCTCTCCTTTTTTTCTTTTTTTTCCATACCTCATTGTAACAGCCAGCCAGGGCTGGAGAACCCCAACCATCTCTGACTGTGGAAGTTTGCCAGTTCTCCTGCAAGGAACAGAAGATGTTTGGCTCCTTCATTGCAGAGGCCTGGAGAATAGATTTAATTACATTTAGATTTAACCTGCTTTCCTCTCTGCTTCATTCAGTTCCTTTCTATTAAATAGGGAATGACAGGGCAGGATCTGATCATTTTTGCCTTTTGTGGGTTAGGATTGGAGAATTCAAAGGAAGATTTAAATCCCACAAGGTTATTTAGTTTACAGATTGGATCCCATAATATCTAGCTCCAAATTTTACAGGTTCACATATCAAGTAACCAAATTGTCTAAGTTAACTAAACTCTATCTGGTAGATATAATCCCTAATCTCATGCCTTCTCACTGTGAAGTCATGCTTTTAAAAAAATCCCTAGGAATAGAAATGTACATTTTTGTATTTTCTGCTGCAAAGCCCAACCCAAGGGAAGCCCTGTGGGATGAGTGTACGTGAGTATGCTGACTCCACAGTGATAATAGCTTACATGGACAGGGAGGGCAAGATTTACTAAGAGGGCTCAACACCTACATGTGGCTGTAGGGCATGCCGTGTGTCAGACTGCGGGGCCACATGTGCTTCCCATTTGGAAACTCAACTAAGATGATGCTGAGTGCCTTGGTGAAGTCTCTGCCCTAAATGACATTTATTATGTCCCAAAAAGGGCACGTGCAACAGGGAATTGGAATTAGGCTGGAAAATAAGCAACTCTGAAAAAGTTTTCTTTGTACCCAGGAAAATTACCTAACTCTAATGTTAAATAATTCATTGCTTTCCTACCTTCCTTCAGTAATTCCTGTCATGAGGTTGCATGCAGTAGCTGCAAAGTGCTGTAGGCTACAATATTAAATTGAACTCAGGGCTCAGGTGCTAGGGTTTTCAATGAGTTCATCCATCTGTAAACCAGCCAGCCTTTAATGAGAAAGAAAGAAAAAACCTATCTTGCTGATCATTTATCCCTAATAAAAGCAGGGAGACCCTGTGTGCGTCCTTTGCATGGACAAATGCAGTTCGGCTCTCCTTTGTGTGCTGAACGGATGTAGCACGGGTTTCGGATGAGTCGCAGTGGCACAGACTGCAAAGCAACAAAGCCAAGCATGTCCTTGGGGACCTGCAATCAGCATTCAGAAAGGCAGAGCCAAGCTACTCTTCAGTGTGAAAAATTTCAGGTCATCTGATTACAGCGCGTGCACCACTGGCAGTGGTGGTAGGAAACTAAATGCTCGTCAGAAATTTTTCCTGACCTTCATTTCCCCCTTCAGGATTGGCTGTGTCTTGCCCAGTGCTGAAGCTGATGATGATGCAGGTGGGAAGTGCAGGAGCTGGTGTTGGTTGTGCTGTGCCTGCAGTGAAGCTGCTGCCAGGTATTGACCTCATGGGGAGCTCAGAACTATTTCCCACTCCCCACAGCCCACAGAGGGCTCTCACTGCCCCACGGCTTGTCTCAGGGGCCACCAGCAGGTTGTAGCAGCCAGTCCCATTTACTGGGTCCACTGAACAGAGAGAAGGCAACCAAATCATTTCAGCTGGTCCAGGAGCAGCAGCTCCTGGTCTAATATGGAAGCCCAGGGCTCCCTGTGAGCAGGGCAAGACTCATTCTGCACTGCTGCGCTAAGGTTTCTGCACGGGTCTGTGTTCATGCCTTGGACCACACATTCCTTCAGCAGAGCAGGCAGTGATGCTGCCTCCTACAGAAGGAAGACCTTAGTAGGTTTTTGCTGATATCTTAGCAAAACCACATCACTGGAGCTGCTATAGACTCATAGGAGGAGACTATTTCAGCCTTGAAAAGAACCAGAAAACAAATGTAATTTAATAATTATTTTACATTATTATAAAAGGAAACTATTTGCTGCTTCTTGATGTCTTTCACTTTAATAATTCTCATGTTCACATAGACCTTGTGAAATCCAGGCAGCAAGCGAAGGATCTTGCTAAACACAAGTTGCATCCAACCCTAGTTCCCCATTCCCACAAGTGTCCATGCCAGGGAAATGAGAGAGGAGGAGACAAGCTTCATTTGCAAATTTTATTATCACAACAAATTCACATTCTGGGTTGACCATATTTTTTTCCAACAATGCTACAAGTGTCACTATCTAATTAAGATGAATAGAGCAAGGTGGAGAAGGTGGGCCCATGCTTTCAAACATTTGCTTTACATATGGCTTTGCAGAAGACATGATACCTTCTGGAAGAGAATACTCCGAGAGATTTGAGCCATGCAGATGATGAGAAGGCAACTTCTGCGCCTTGGCAAGTTGGTAGTCAGCTTGCACTTGTGGGACTCAATGAACACTACCCTGAGTTGTCTGTATTTCAAGTATAGGCAAGCAAGTTGATCTTCATGGCTAGGAAATGGCCAAAAAGAAAAAGATAAAAGACAAATTTCTGTTCTGCTCTTTGTTCAGAAGGGATAAAGATTTTTTTTTAATGAAATGTGATATGCCTTCCTGTGCATTTCATACTGCTAGCATGGCTATCTCACACCTCCTGACTGTAGCTACAGTTTAATCACGAGATGTATTTCACGCTGGAGCAAGCCATGCAGCTATAATCATGTTTTCATACAAAAACTCCATCAGAGCTGTCTTTGCTTTTGCCAGTGGTGGACTTGTCCATTTCAGTGAGCTCTCCCTGCAGTTTTTCACTGGCCCTCCCTCAGCCCAGCTCTGGCGGACTGCGTGCCACACATAAAGTGCCATCCTGTTGCACTGCACCGTGTGGGGCTGGACAGCAAAGCCTGGGATCCGAGAATTGTCTTAGGACATTGCAAATTGGATCCAGCCTTAGTCAATAAGCATTGACCTAGCTCTAGTCACGCCTCTAAGTAAAGATGTTCCATGGTAGAGTTTCTAGCCCCAGGCATTCTCTGCATCTCCAGTGAGGGGTAAGCTGGTTTTGTCACACCAGTCCCCTACAACACCTAAAATATGATTTCACCCTCTCCTAATAGATGACTTTGATTCAACATATGGAGGCTAGAGATTCAGCCTCTCTGATTTCCACCCGTGGTGGATAAAACTGGCTGTGAATTATTTATAGCATCAATCTGAGCCCTCTTTTTTCCTTTTAAACTCGTGAATTAAGCGGAGTTCAAATGAGTGTCTGAGAGAGAGGAGGTGGGAGGCTTTAAAGAGGTGATAATAACAGGAAGACAGCTGCTGCATGTTGGCTCGATCAGTGTGGTTCAGCACCCCGTGTCGATCTGGGGACGGACTGCCTCGCATTAATCAGAATATGGTTAATATTAAAAAAGCAGAGGAACTCTTCTGACTGGTGCTGGGTTTGCATTAGTTCTGCCATTTAGCTTTCTCTGCAGGCTCATCAAAAATAGAAAGAGCCATTGTTACAGTGATTGCTGGGTTTCTTTTCAAAGCAGCGGAAGAGGGGAAAAGAGACACAATTTAGGCTTTACAATTTGGAGATGCAGGGAGAGAAGTCCGAACAGTTGCTTTGCCTGCTATTACAGTGAACGCTTTCAACCTCTCTGCAGAAGCCCATCCTGCCAAGCGGGGGGGCCGGAGACAGCCATGGCAAGTGCTGAGCTCCCCTCCCCACAGCTCCTCTGCAGAGTGAACACAACCCCAGTGTGGGGCTGCAGCATCCCAGCAGGGTGCTGGATGAAAGGTCCCATAGGTCGACCAAGGGCCACTACGCACCTGTCCCCCTGAAGCACACCAGATGGCTTTGTCCAGGGGGCACTGGTTCCCCCAGAAAACCTCTGCTGAACTCTGCAGACTGCAGATTTCTTCCTGTCTGAGCTATAAACACTTTTGGGTAGGTACGGTTTTGTCGTCAGTTGCTTGTAAGAGACCTCCGTGCAACATTGCTCTGTAAGTAGCAATAGCAGCTGGCTCACACCAAGAAGCGTACGTGATACAAGGTCATGCAGGAAGATATGTCCCCTGCTGAGTGCAGGGGAAGGGTCTGGAAGGGGGTCCTGGCTCTCCAGACTCTGGGAGTTGGGGGATTGCTCTGTGGGGTGGGACCTATGAAGGACCTGCATGGATCCAAGCTGCCATTTCAGGTGGCCTGCCACAGGCCCTTGGTCACAGGAGCCTTTTCTGTTACCACACTTAATTTCTTTAAACAGAAGAAGCAAACACACTACATTTTTCCCTCTGATTTTGTTAGGTGAGTGATGTGTACACTTTCTCTTTTTTTCTCATTACTAACTGTGGAGAACCTTGCATCCTTTCTTTTTTTTTTTTAATTTAATAAGCAGTTAACAGGTGCTGAGGACATAGCTGTGTCACACTGCAACAAATCAGCTGCCTTGTACAATCTTGGTAAATGGAGAGAAGCAAAGCTTTCAGCCTCTGAGCGCTTATGCGGAGATCCAGAATACATTCATGTGTTCAGATTATTAAGCTGGCAGATTTTGTCTGATCTACATTTTTAAACAACAGGAAAGCTGCTAATACTTTCAAGAAAGATAACTATTTAACTAACATCCCATACAATACCATAGCAAGTAATAAGCCTTATGTGCCCTTCTGATGCTGGGGACACAGGGATGGTGCAGGATTGGCCACAATGCTGCGCAGATCCCATCTGTGGTGAGGTCTGACAGCTCTGCATCCATTTGCACACTTACAGAGCCTTGCTTGCCATGCAGATTAGTTGGTCAGGTCTGAGATGGAGAATCTGAAGGCTCCCTTGTGGAATACGTCCTAATATTCTTCACATGTTAATAAATCTATAATTCCTAGGAAGAGTAATTCAAATACTCACCTACTAGTATTAAGCAGCAGTTGCACAGTATTCATGATACAGAAGCACACACTTGGACTGGCTGTAGTGTGGATTTAGATAAGGTAGGATTGCATGCAAACATCAATTCAACTTGCAGCGTATTACAGAAGCCCATTATCTGTTTGGGACAAATGGTCTCCCCTGTAACTCCGGTGCATTTCAGCATTTGGATCATGGACAAACAGCAGCTCCTGCCCAGGCTCTGTAGAAGTCCTAGGAGAGGTGCTGGGCCCGGAGACCTGCAGCAAGCAGGAAACTTGACTGCTCTGATCACATTGGCCTACGGCACTGTCACCATCTCTGGAGGTGTTCAAGAAACGTGTAGATGTGTCACTGAGGGACATGGTTAGCAGGCATGGCGGGGATGGGTTGGCAGCTGGATTAGTTGAACCTAGTGGTCTTTTCCAATCTTAATTACACTATGATTCTATAAAGCATCACCACAGCACATTTCTGTTTTTCTTTCCTGAGCTGATTTTCATCAGCTGCTCCTGTCATGTTGAAAATACGTATGGTTTTGTGCGGCAGGGGTAAGCTGGTCCCCATGCATTTACTCTGATGAAGAGTAAGAGAGCCCAGGGAAATTGCTAGTATGGTAAGACATGGACTTATATCTGTTCCACCAACACAACCTAGCAACACTCAGCAGTGCAAAACTTCAAATGGGAACAAGAAAGACCAGCGTGGTAGTGCCTAAGGAGACATCTTTCTGTGGCCACATGTGCCCAGTACTCTATTTTGGCCATGCACTAGGCTGGTGGGTGCTGTGGGTGCCATTGTATTCCAGGCACCATCTCGGTTAAATCGTGGTGCTGGTGGGCTCTGCTCATCCCCTGCCCCCACACATCTTCTTTTCATTTGTTACACCTGTACCCACTGCCAAGCCTCTTATTAGCACGAGAGGAGAAGTGGACAGTTGAATAAATGGCCTAATTTTGCATTGCACAGAAACATTCCTTCCATCCTCATAAGGAGGATGAACAAGAAGCTCATCAACACATAAGCAAAAAACAGATAATTTGTGCTTCTTCACCACCCTGGCATGGCAAATGAATGTTTTCTCTATGTACTGTGTAACGTTACATTGAACAACTGGTAATAAACTACGGCTGTGTTCAACACGTAGTACTGAAAACATTTTTACTGCATTAAACACTAGGAAATTGCACTGCAGAGAACTTCCTTAGCAGGCTTTTTTTTGTTTGTTTTCTCAGTTACTTTTGTCATTGACAGTAAATGCTCTGCTTAATTATAGTTGTTCCTTGTGCTTTCAAAGATTCTGCCCTTTCCCCTGCTTCCATCTCCTGTGGAGAAACATCTCAAGACAATTCCATCTCAGAACAGTGCCAAATGCTCTGTGTGATCCTTGCAAGATTTTTGCCAGGCTCCTTTGGGCGAGAGTAGGGTTTCAGAATCTATTATCTCAAAATAAGCAACTATCAGCCCCATGTACCACACATACCTTAAAACCATACCTAACTTCAGTAGAGGATTCTGGGCACAGCTATGACATAGGAGGGAGCATGGAGATTTCTCTGCTGTGCTACAAAGCCTCTGCTCTATGTAGTGTTCCCTCGAGTGTCAGCTGTGCTGAACTGTTTGGTGTGGGGGTTGATTCTACCACATCCTTCAATGGCAGCTCAAGCTAACTTGTGATCAAAGCTGAAATTAGAGGCATATTGTGACATTTGGAAAGGACATAGTGAAAACTCTAAATGTTATTGGGTCATGGAGAAAGGATGGGGTTGGTATTGATGCAGACACGGCACATAAAGAGCTTGGGTGCTTCTAAATACACTTGTGCCCCCTTTTTTCTCTTTTTATGAACAGCATTTGACCCCACTATTGTACAGCCACCTGGGAAAGTGTGGATGAAGAAGAGCTATAAGGAGCCCTTTCCAACAGCCCTGTTCCAGGAACCCTCCCACACAGGTCAGAAGCTGAGAGAAAATTACTTTTCTGAAGGGGGTCACCTGAGGGGCACAAACCTATCCCCCTGCCTCCCAACAGGAAGGGCTGTCCTTAAGTAGCCCTGTGACTAAAGAGCCATGTTAACACGTAAGAATTCTCTGAAGATAGCAGTATTAGTATTTGCATGTGTTTCTTAACCAAATAATAGATTTTTATAGTGAGGATGTTCTTTTGTAGACTATTAAGCTTTCCCTCCCATATGCTTAAAAGATACTGTTTTTCATTAAATGTGATTTTTTTTTTTTCCAAGGGCTTGAAATCACTAGTTGTTTCCGGCAGTTCTGAACTCCACCTGGTTAGTTTCTCTCCACACCTTTTTTCATTATGACTGCCTTTAAAAAACACTGATTGTTACATGTCTCTTTTATGCTCTTGGCTTTTATTAGTGTTACCAATAATGGAACTGGTTCCAACCACAGTGACTTTGCTTTCACAGTCAGCCATATCAGTCAGTGGATGCCTTCCTCTCCCACAGAGAAAAGCTAATTGTTGGTCTAAATTTACTGCAGCAAATAAAATATATATATATATCTTACAGCCATCGGTGCCTTTCTCTCAGTATAGTCAGTAAAAACTCTTTCTAATGCCTTGGGCCATTATGAAGAAAGCGGATTGTTGGAGAAAAGTAAGTATTTTTGTGTTCTTATACTTACAGACTCGCTGGATGTGATCTCTGATGGTTACAAAACTAGTTCCAAAAATATCACTTGCAAATGAATGCCAGTCCCCAAATTCACAGGACTGTGGTTGTTTGTTTCTATTTTATTTTTATTTCTTTTACTTTTCATTATACCGTATTTATCAAGGCAAGTTTTTTTTCACCCTGGAGTGCAATCACACTCCCACTTTAAGTCTGCTGGGATCAGCAGCATTCCTTGTGGAAGTGACCCAGCTGCACAGACAGCCCCATAAAGATAGAAAGAAGCTGCAGGAAGAAAAAGAGACGGAGAAGGATGTTGTCCCCACCTGGCTGTTGTCCTCAGTCAGCTGGGCAGCCAGCTGGTTGCACTCAGCCACATAATATGGAAGAGTGATTTTCACCAGCTGATGATAACCATGCAGAAACAAAGCCCTCGTACCACCCATATCTTTGTGCCTGTATTTGGTTTAGGATATCTGCAAAATGACATAAGTCTGGTTGGAGTCATCATGCTCAAGGATCGGTGGTGTTCTGGCTTAATAAAGAAGCTCAATTCTCATCAGAAGGGGTAAAGCTATTCCCAGCAGCGTGTCCCAAAGACCCCAAACCATATGGAATAAATAAAGGCAAACTGGGGCAGAAATCCACTGAGACTGCCAGGGCAGAAAGCTAGGGCAGCACCATTGGCAGCTCTGTGCTGTAGCCAGGCTTGGCTCAGGCAAGGCCAGGGGGATGAGTCTAGTATGAGCCCTTGTACTCATCAGGCAGGTGAGAGCATGGAGCCTGTACAAAATAATAGGGGGTTGGCATCACTCACCAGCCTGGGACAGGGTGTTAACAAAAAAAAGGCACATCATTACAGGAGGAGCTCAAAACTTTCCTGGGAAGTGCTGAGATTTAACCAATCCTTTCTAGGCAGTCCTTTTCAGGAAACCCAGCTGGGAAGCCCACCTGCCTTATCTGGGCCATTGTGATAAGACAAAGAACCACCTTGGAGTGCCTCCCCACCGCGGTCTGTGCTCAGTGGGGTCCTCTGTGAGCCTATTGATGTGCTGGGGAAACAAAGGGTGAGACACAAAGAATAAGCACAAGTCATGCATATGTATGTGCTCAAGCATAGACCGTAACCTTTCCTCCTCCAACTGCCTGAGCAGTAAGTGCTTGTGATATCAATACTTGATGAGAAAGAACCATGCACAATTTCCAAATCCTGCTTTGGAATTGCAGGTGGACGAAGAGTTAATTACTTTAGTTTATATTAGTTTAAGTAAGTACGAAGCTCATAAACTCAAGTTTTATCCAGTTACAGAAGCTGCTGTGAGCAAACAGCAGGATAAGCAATTACATCTGCAAGGTAGTTTCCAGGTATAAAACACACAATATATGAATTTGTTGCTTGGCCACTCTTCGCTGCATGTTCTGCTTCATTTAAAATAGCATATAGATGAATATCTGTGTGTTTATATGTACACCTATGAACAAACATGCATTTATGTCTACTTGTTTCATACACTTTACATACATGTGTATATATGTTTCTATGTGTGTGTATATAAGGATTGTTCCAAAAGCAATGCCTTTTATTTTATGATGCTGGCCTTATGACATTAGAGGCAGATGTTAGTGGTATGGCAGTAGGAGTTGAACCTTTTATCCAATATCCCATTACATTTTCTTGCCATGTGACAGATGGCAGCAGAGGGGCAATCTGACAAAATGATTTCTGACATGGAAGAGCATTTGAAGCAAAGGTGTGTGTATGGGAACTGTTGAATCACAGCCTGAACCTCTGATTGACCACCTGAGGCAAGCACTGAGTCAGCCATGGGAGCACAGGTGAAGGCAATTCACCTGTGTGCCCGGAAGGGGTGGAGCCAGGCTCCACCTCTCCTAGACCCCATTTAAGGGCTGACTTCCGCTAAGGAAGGCTCTCTTCCTGGAGATTGCTCCTTTTGGAGTCTTGCGAGCCTACAACACCAGTGAGCACCTTTTCTCTCTATTTAACTATTCTTACCAGTCTAACTTCTCTATATACCAGTTCACTTTACAACTTGTTAACCTTACAATCTGTTAACTTTATGACCTGTTAACCTTACAGTGTATCACTGAATTCCTCCATGTGGAAAACAGTGTCCCCACTGATATTCAGCAATGCTTGCTGTAGGTTTATGAAGACCAACAAGTGGATGTATGTGAGCACAGTGAGGTGGTGGGTGGTACAGCAGCAGTGATGATGACAGTGGGTCACCCCAACTGATGCAGACTTTGACAAGTGTGGCACACAGGCTCTTGCTCATCGCTGGCATAAATGCATAGCTAATGGTGGTGACTGTGTTGAAAAATAGGGTTTTGTAGCTGAGAATTTGCTCTGTCAAATAGTGTTACTGTGCTCTTTGTATTTGTTGTAGTTTCCATGGAAATAAATAGGAGATATCGCTTTTGGAGTGATCTACATGTTTTGTATAATGTGTATAACGTATATCTAGATGCATGCACATACCCAAAAGTGATAGGCTGCTTTAACGCTGACAGCTATTTTTAGCTGAGTAAATAAGAACAGGAAATATTTCTAGAGTCTGAGCTTCTGCCAGCTGTTAAGATCTAGCCAAGAATAAGAAGGGTTTGTGTGTGGGTTTTGAGACTAGATTAATTAACGTCATATTTTAACTTCCAAATGATTCCTGATTTTGGTTAATTTTTGCATTCCTCTACATTCCAGGCGATGCAGCAAGGTAAGATTCCAGGTGTTTTTAGCAGGGAGAGCAAAGCCTGAAGCACTTTGTGCAGCTCTGATTGCTGTGTTGAAGACGCAGTTCAGAGGATGCAGGTGCAAACAGGCCACGGGGACAGGCAGAGGGATAGGGGATGTGCCATTGAGGAGAAGAACTCTTTTACCAAGGAGGTATGCTTGTTTTCCAGCAATGATGCCAGAAGGTGGGGAAATAAACACCAGGAGATAAAAACGGTTTTAAAAGGGCCAGAGATAAAGTTCAACCTGAAGCAGATTTGAGCAGTACAGACTGAAGTAATTATTGAAATTAACACAGAATTTTGTCAGCCTATAAAGCTGGCCCAGGTATGTGTGATGGCTACTAGGCCTGTGCGGTCTCTTCCCAGCCTACTGTTCCAGCTACTCTCCTCTATTTGTGCTATATTGTGATGGGGATTTAGCATTTGAACACAGTTAAAAAGCCAAGAGGGAGATGGCAGCATACAGAGGAGAAGAAATCAAACTGCAGAGCCTAGCACTCATAGGGCTCTCCTGGGAATGGGAAGCATTACCAGCTCCTGAGATCATGTCAGCTCTGACTGACTGCACGGATGTGCATTATTTATCCAACAGAAGAGGATGTTTCCTTTTACAACAGTGAGCTACATCTACGTCCTTTGCACGGGAAGATCATGCTCCTTTAAAATGAGGCATTTGATTTGTTTAAATGTGTCTGGACAAGGATTGAAAGTGCACATCAGATGGGGCCTCCTGGCTCTGACCTCCCAGAGAGGCCAAGGAGCTGAAAATACATGGGCAGCACTGCTCCTCAGGGTAGCACACCCAGCCACCACCCCATACCAGCACCTGTTCAAACTGAGGAGCAGTGCCAGGATCTGCCCCGGTGGTTATCACAGCTGGAAGCTGCTACCAGGCACACACACACAGGAGCTGAGTTTATATTAGAAATCATATTCTGCAATTAGCAGATCCTCCGGGATCCTTTTAGAAAGAGCTTCAAAAATAAACACCTACCAATAATGCGGTGTTTCCAATAAAACATTCCGCTAACAGCATTGTTCTTGAGTAACGTGCTGTGAAGAGGCAGATATAGAGCAAATATTTAGAGCAGCAAAGATGCAAGACTCACTGTATTGTGCTATTGTATAGTTAAAGAATCTTAATGCTTGGAGGGGAAAGAGAGAGAGAACTTGAAGCAACAGTGATAAAATATTAAAGCTTTGAGAGACAGTGTTGTAGGCAGCAGTTTTTGTAGTCATTGCTATCAGAAGATTGACAGCCAGCTTGGAAATAAAGGCCTGGTTGGCTGTGATGAAATGCTTGGTAACTGTCTGTCAGTTTTAGCTGAGGAAATTAGCAAATGACTCATGGGCTGCAAGCGGCAGGGAGCCTCATCCATCATCTCCAGAGCAGCCATCACTTCATGCACTCTGTTGTTGCTTAACTGAAGGATGATGTAAAATAAAATGCAAAAGGTCATAAATAAAAAGGTTCAGGAACATAGAGGCTTAACTGAAACAGACACAACTAAGGGCAAGGTGTTTGGCTGTCATTGTTCTTCTTGTGTTGTGTTCTTTTGTTTTGATTTTATGGCTGATGCTCAGAGAGGATTTCCTGAAAGCCTGGTCCCTGCCATGAGCAGGAGTCAGGCAGGTGACCATCAAACAGGACAGACCTCCAGGGAGCTCAGGGTTTGTCTCTCCTTTCAAATCAGTAAGAATTTGGTACGTGGCTAATTTAAATGGCTCTGTAAAAACAGTGGGAATTTTCTCATATCTTTAGTGGGGAAAATGAAGCCTGATGAAGCCTGAACAACCCGACCAAGGGCTTCTTACTATGAATCGTGGGGTTCCATCAATGATCTGGTGCATTTCAGAAGAAAAGTGACCTACTGCTTTTGTTAAGGTGCCAACCTCTACTCTTACCTAAAATAATATGGGGGGTGTCCTGGAGTGGAAAAAGACAAGGGGGGATAAATAAGACTAAAATAAAGAATTTTATTGGAAGGAGAAAAAAAAATACATACAACTAGACTATAACAAGCAGTATTCCAGTGCCTCATGATGATTCAAGGCCAGGATGGAAGGGGCCCTGGGCACCTGATCTAGTGGGCAACAGCCCTACCCATGGCAAGGGTACCAGCACTGTTCTGTTGTAACTCCACTGACAAAACAGTGTAGGTGGACTGGTGATTCAAACCTTGACTTTATTTATAAAAACAAATGAACAATGAAATGTTTTCCCTGGCAAAGTAACTACTGCAAATTCAATCTCTGAAATTGGGCTCTGTGTCCAGGAAACATATCAGCCAGATGGAGCAAAGGCCCTTTTGAACCCTCATCCCCTGTAAATCCAGAACAAGCCGCTGAGTTGAGCCTTATTCACTTTCTTAAAAAATAACAGATTGGTATGAAATTGAAGACATCATTTTCTGCTAAAGAATTTTCCAAGAAATAGAAGTATGCAAGGAGTAAAAGTAATCTCAAGCAAAGTGGCAGAAAATCAGGCACACCCACGTTGAATGGCAGAGTAGTCCAGCAATATTAAAAAGTGCAGTTGAAAAGAACAACTTTTCAGCTAAATTCCCTCAAGGGAAAGAGCCAAAATGTGCTTCAAATTATCACCTTTCTTTACGAACCGGCAATAATTATTCTGTTTCACACAGAGACTGATACACCTGGAGATGGGATAAAAAAAAACCCACCAAACCGCAATCAGAAAATGTGCTGAAGACAGCTCCTTTGATAGCAGGCTACTTGGCTATTTTTTTCTGCTGCAAAGGGTGAAAATGTTATGTTGTCTTCTGAAGCGACTGCTAAATTACCAAGAAAATGGCTGAATGTCTGCGCATTAGCTTTCTAAGTGACCTAGATCCATATTTTTTTAATATTCTCCTCTATGTGTTTGTTTATATTCTTAAGTTACAGTCACAGTTCCCAGTAAGAAGTTCATAGATCTCTGGTGGGGAAGGGAAAATGATATTTTTTTATAATTATATACGATTATGGGAAAAACAGTGTTTCCTCTTCTTTTTCAGAGATAATACCCTTCCTACCCTTTCCAGAGAGCACTGTTCTTACAGCAAATCCCCCAAACCAGAGGTAAAGATGAAAGTGCATTAGTAGTAGAGCTAACAGGTGATGCTCAAATGTTGTATGAATCCTATTGATCCAGGATATCTTTAATGTGCTTTTTCAGTTCTCCGCCCAGAACACAATCCAGAATTATTTGACAAAGTCTCATTGATTTTTCCTCTCTTCTCAGAGGCAGGGAGAAAATCAGCCATGGAGCAGATGGTAGGAGGTCAAGGTTGCCCTGTTGCAGAGAGCATTGGCTGCTCCCACACTGACGCTGCCCTCACAGCTGCCTTGCCTGGTTCTCAGCACATGGGAGGAAAGGAGAGGCCCAGAGAGGTGGTGTTCAGCCCCCAGGGGAGCAACTGGGGATTTGCTTAACATGGAGAACAGTCTGAGACTGGTTAATGGTACAAGGTTGGCTAAGACAACCTCAGGAGAAGCAGACTGTGAGGCCAGACTCTCCTCTTGGAGATTCCTAAGGTACCACCCTGAGGTGAGCAAAGAGGGGAAAAGCTACAGGCTATAGGGAGGGCAAAAAGGTGAGAGGGAGAGGGTGGCAGCATGGCCCTGCTCACAAGGACTGCAAACACCTTCAGTGGAGGTATTCCCAGCAGTGTAACACAAGGAATCTGGGCAATACTGCATCCCAAGGCCAGGCTGGCTCTTGGATAGCTTCAAGCACACTTTGCTTAGCCAAAATTATGTCTCATTCCTGGCGAGATGCTTTCTCAGACATTTCAATGCCTTGTTCAAGCAGGAGGCAGAGTATAAGGGTGGGAATATGGGAACATGGTAGGCGCAGCCCTGGCACAGCAGTGGGCACCTGGCTGGGCTGTGCTGTGCTCCCCTGTGACAGGCACCATTTCTTGTGAGCTGCAGGGTTGTCGCCTCATGGTTTTTCAGAGGCAGAATACAACTCTTTCATTGGTAAGTGTGGGCAGAGCAGCTGCCAACTTTAAGAAGGTGCTTGGAAATGGCTGTAAGTGCAAAGTGGTGAACGAGGACAAAGTGTGCTCAGGAGACTTTGGAAGGAGTGAAGAAACTGCAGCTGAGCCCACAGGGATGGGAAATGAGCAGTTTCTGAGTGGTGGGGCATGAAGCAGCCCCAGCAGAGGTACAGGTTGCTTCATCCCCTCTGTGCTGCCCTCGGTTCCTCCTGCTGCTCAGGGACCCGTCCTTAAAGGCACTACCACTGGGTATCACCGCGTTCTGACTGAGACAATTCACTCTGCAGTTGAGACAGCGCTTCTAGAACTGCCAGAAATTCAGAGCAGGCACCGTAAGTCCACAAAATGCTAATTCCCGGAAGGTTAATTAAACTGAGCAGAATGGCTAGAAGAAATGTAACAGCTGACTGCTGCAATTTACTCTGGCGTCACGGTTAGCATTAGGTTGCTCTCTGGTGCAGGGGAGCTCCTCAGATGACTTATTTTGGTATTTACTCTCTTGGGAGCTCCTGTATAAATCAGTCATACTGTTCATGCCAGCCTTTGTGTGATGGAAGTCAGTGCAACCCAATTCAGTCATATGGGAGAAAAATGCCATGCTGCCCTACAACCCATCTGAACAGACACTCATGAACACTGACTGTTAAAGTATGAGTCTCTGAAGTCAATTTTCTAATCATAGAATTATAGAATGGTTTGGATTGGAAGGGATCTTTAAGATCATCTCTTTCCCACCCCTCTGCTATAGGCAGAGATACATCCTTCTAGACCATGTTGCTCAAAGCCCCATCCAGTCTGGCCTTGAAATCTAAATCTAATCTAAATGTAAATAGTGGATGTTACTTCATCATTCCTTCTAAGCAAATCTGGAGGGAGAAGACTGAACTACAGTACTGTGGGCTTGGAGAAGAGTGGGTATGCAGTCAGTGGCAGGACACACAAAGGAAGATCACATATTGCTAGTTATTCCCAATGTGAATCTTCCAGGAAGCAGGGATGGAGGGCCCCACATCTTTCCTGCTTCACCTGCCCAGGGTCTCAGGAAAGTTTGGGTCCCAGGGTGATATTTGAGGAGAGCTGAGTGACGCTGGCTGCAGGATCTTGCTACTGGAACCCTCGCTCCTGGTCCTGGCAAGAGGGACATTGTGTGCACATGCATGCTGCTTCCCAAGCTGACTCACCCAGCCTGTGGGACAGATGGAGCTGGCAAAGTTCATCTACCCACGCTCTGCTGTTGTCTGCATGGCAAGGAGATGGAGAACATAACTTCCCAGGTCCATGGCATCTCCCACGGGCGGCCCTGAGCTCCCTATGGGGACTGTTGCCTCCAGATGAATAGCTATTGTTGTTGTCCCCAGGAGGCACCTGCTGCATAATAACATTCAAGAAACTCTTCCAATTACTGCCTTTTATAGAAATATGAGGAACAATTACATAACAGCTGCATGCAATTATTACATCAGGTGATATGACCTTTTCAAAACTGAGGAATATAATGTTATAGGTAGAACAAGAAAAAAAGTTTTTTCTTTGAATGTGAAAAATAAAACCTGGGAGTTCAAAACAAAACCCATTTTTTTGGAAGGATTTCTTTTTAAAACAAGGGTAATGGTTGTTCTTTCAATTGCATTGCATGCTACAGTCTCTGGACATCTGGAGAAAACTGAATGAAAGCAAATCATACAATAAGTATGAATAAATTCTATGCATCACAAAAAACATGAAGCCTACACCAAGAGGTAAAGTCCTCTTTTCTCTAAGGCTAACTGAGTTTAGCTTTCAGCCTGGAACATCCACTGGTGTTTTTTGTACCTACCCACCGTTTGCTTAAAATAACTGGAAGAAACTTCTCTCAAACTTCAGCCTGCCAAATGCAATTAAAATTGACCAATGGCACCAGAAGTTATTGCTAGGCACCCAGACAGCTCTTCTGCATTCAGGCTGAGTTCTTAGGCCAACGCATGGTGTAGTTTTCCAAGTGAGGTTGTAAAAAAAGCTATACCAGAAGGCAATAGGTAATTATGTAAATAAATAATATGCAATGCATATATTGAAAACAAGAGCCGTGGAGAATATGTATTTTTTCCCTTCCTACTTAGTCACCAAATAAACTTTTATATGGTTTGTGGGCTTCCTTCTTCATCAAGGATTTTTCCCTTTGCAGATGATCTCCATGATTCTGATACATCCTTTCTCCTTCTCTGCCCTTCATCTCCATGATATCTGGCAGGGCTGGCATGCAGCTGGTTTGTCCTGAGTTGGCCCAGGTGTGCAGAGCAGAGTTGCCAGTCACCAGGTCAGGGAAATGAATGGCTGGAGCATGGGAGAAGAGTGAGTGTGGAGCTTTCTT
Organism: Pavo muticus; assembly: GCA_016647715.1. NCBI lineage: Eukaryota > Metazoa > Chordata > Aves > Galliformes > Phasianidae > Pavo > Pavo muticus. The sequence continues at coordinate 4,647,688 of JACDJE010000018.1, read as the reverse complement.
CGATACCCATGGGAGACCATAATGCCTGGGCTCCTACTCTGAATTCGCCCTGGACCAAAGGAGAGCCTTTTCCAGGATTATCCAGCCTAACAGCCCAGAAAGGGCCGCACAGGCTCTGAAGTTCTCAACTCCTGTTGCCTTTGAGATAACCTCCATTTATGTGGATGAAATGACTTTTAACAGAGAGTAGTTCTCACTTTGCTAGATAATGCAAAAATTATGAAAATATTCAAGACCCATGCCTTGCTTCTGAACCTGGCCTATGTCCTTCAGAGCAATGTGGAGACAGACGAGACCTCTCCCATGAAGCTCTTTCCTTGGACTCCTTGACCACAGCACAAGACACCATTGCAGCACTCTAGCCCATCTTGCTAATCTCCCTCCATTCAGCATAACTAGACAAAGACTCGAATATAAATGGAGGCTGCATGGGAATGTGGTCTGAGAGAGCAGGTCCAAGCTGTCAAAACTGCAAATTCTTAACATCCTGGTACATTCACTGGTTTGTTCTGCTGATCGTAAAGGACTGGAAGGTCATGAGACCCCAACAAATACCCTTCGTGCTATGTTCTCAACAGCATATTTTCTTGCTTTAACCTGCTCTGCGATATCATTTCCTTTGGATTACAAACAAATCTTGTTCTGAAATAAAACTGGAATTACACATACTTATGTAGGGAGGAGCATGGGCAGAGGCAGATATAGAATGGCATATAGATTTTATAAAATATTCAAAAACAGAACTATTCCGTGTATTTTTCCTAGAAGAAAAAATTAACTTTAGGTTCCTGAAAGGCCTCATAAAGACCAAATGCACACTTCATCCAATTCATAGGCATGTATCTTCCAATGGATGGGATCTGAGGTAGCTTATTAGCCAAGTGAATTCAGCTCCTATTTTCTGAAAGCTCTAATAAGTTAATAAATAATGCATTCTTTATTTTTAGATCTGTTAACTCTCTACATAGCTCAAATGGATGCCCAGGACTACAAAACATTCAGAAGTCTTTTTCCTCTGCTTTTTGATAATCTCTTTTCCTCCTGCTGAGAGCATTTCCATCCTTGTGATTGCTTTTATTTGGTCCCATCCTCTTGCATGAAAGCAGATACCACAAATAATATCTGAGGAGGCTGAAGGACCAGTGATGTGAAAATTGTTTTAGTACTAATTCTGCTTTCTAATTATAGGCACATTTTTCCTTGAGTACAAGGACAAGAAAACACAAGGTGAATGGTGCTGATGCTTCTGTCCTTCGCAGCAGCTTCTGCAGTGCATACCTGGGACTGTTGAGAGGAGGCTTCATTTACAGGTATTTTACTCACAAGACACCTCTTGAGGAAAGAAATGGACATTTGTTTATCTGTGTTTACATATATTTAAAAAAGAGAAAGAGACATACACAGATATGCATTACAAAATGAGCTCTTTTTAAAAACCAAATGGGTCAAATTGAAGCCTGTCTATTCAGAAGAGAAGTTTGTTGTGGGCAAGGGGCACGATGTTTATTATCATTGTTCTGTCACATGTTCATCATGTCCCAGCCCCAGGTCTTCTGGGGAGTCTTTCTGAACTTGTTCTTAGAGTCAGGTGTCATCATTGGCTGGGCTTGTATTTCAGTACATATAGGAATGATGTCAGTGCTGACATTTGCTACTATTTTTTGATTATTGGTTTATTGATACTATACCTGCTGATACGAGATCTTTCAGGCATCTGTTCCTGTTTGCTTGCTGAATGCTTCTGCTAATTCTCAGTTTTCCTTGCTAGGATACAAGATACATGTTGATAATATTTCCTTTGTATGCCATGGACCTGATGAATGGAGCAGTCTCTGCATTTTGATGTGGACAAGAAATAAATCCACCTGGGGAAAAAAAGGAACACAAATGAGAGCTCATAATGCAACACTGCTGACAAAATGCCAGCACTATTCCCTAGCATGTGTGGATATGAATCGTAAGTAGAATCGAAGGGTTGTCTTGTCACTTTCCATAGGCTTGTAGCAATCATTTTTGAAACCTGAACATCATTTTAAAGGAAACTTGTCTTACCATTTTCCTTCAAGAAACTGCAAAACCTATTTTGTCCATAATACACCCACAGAAGATTATAACCCAGCAAAAAACAGAGAGGGAAGGTTGTCTTGGTAGCTGTGTAGCATTTGAATGGGTATCTCTCTGACAACTGGATCCTGATTTCCCGTGACTTTTAAGTGACTTCCTATAGCTCTCCTTTAACTTTCTCCTCTGTCAAGCCTTTAATGTTTAAAATAGAGATACTGATCTAGGATCTGAAGAAAATGTTGTGGGCCACAAGATGTGCATTTTTTCCCACTAAATCAGTTGATTTCGTAAAAAGACAGCACTTCTCATTTTCATGATTGTTTTGTCAGTTTTCACTCGGCTTGTAGAAAGTTAATGCTGAGACTTCTTAACAGCTATCAAATCTGTTTGAAACTGAGACACACAAAACCAAAAGTCATCCAGGGGGACAGACTAAGCACAAGTACAACAAGATACTGCAAGTCTTTCTTTAGAAGCCAAATTATACAGCATTTAGATCTGAGACAGAAGCTCTCAGAGCTTTCTGACCCAACAGATTTAGCATTAGAGAAAAAGAGTGGTTCCAGCTACAACACTTCAAAAATGTTTATGTAATCAGCTGGCTCTTACTGCACGTAATCTTGGCTCCCTCAAGCGGCTGGTCCCAGAGACCGGACAGCTTTCCTTGTGTTTCAGATCTCTTAAAAGTGTTAAAGGTCTCAGTTTCAGGGATCACAGCTGCAAACTCTGCTAAGATGTAATGTGCTTTTGCATGCAGCCATGGTCTGTCAGAAACTGGTACTCAGTGAATAAGATCCACACAGCTCTGAGGGTCTCATCAAGTGAGAGAGGAGTCTCTGAGGTCTCATCAAGTGAGAGAGGAGTGAAAGAACTGGGACTGCCTTTATTTTTTCACATCTTTTTCTTTTTCTTGCTGTCCTCTGGAGGATTTCCTTGCCATTAGTACTTTCCTCTAAATTCAGTGACAGATCCTAACGGTTTTGCTGCGGTAGTCTTCATTAGCTTTTCTAGCTGAGGTCTGCTCTAAAAATGGCTGGCTTGGGACCCATGGGACCCCTGCAGCTTCCTGGAGTTCAGCAAAGATGAATGCAAAATCCTGTACTTGGGACTGCCCTGGGACTGGGGCTGACCACGTGAGAAGCAGCTCTGTCGTGGAGAAGCATCTGAATGTGGGGCACTGCTGCAGCCTTGCAATATTTAGAACAATAGGCACAGGCTGCAACTGGAACAATTTTTGACAGAATAGAGGAGGGAAAGGTCAAGTCCTGGACTCTCCATCCCTTGAGATTCTCCAAACTTGGCTGGATGAGGCTCTGAGCAACCAGCTCTGGTTGGGGATTACTCCCACTGTGGGACTGGATGATCCCAAGCTCCGCTCCAACCTCTTTCATTGAATGAACCACAGAATGAATCATAGAATCATGGAATCATAGAATGGTTTGGGTTGGAAGGGAACTTTAAGATCATCTAGTTCCACCCCCCCTGCTATAGGCAGGAACACCTCCCTCTAGACCAGATTGCTCAAAGCCCCATCCAGCCTGGCCTTGAATGCTTCCAGGGAGGGGGCATTCTCAACCTCACTGGGCAACCTGTTCCAGCATCTCACCACTCTCACAGTAAAGAATGTCTTCCTAATATCTAGACTAAATCTACCCTCTTCCAGTTTAAAGCCATTTCCCCTTGTCCTGTCACTATATGCACTTATGAAAAGTCCCTCCCCAGCTTCCCTGTAGGCCCCCTTCAGATACTGTAAGGCCGGTATAAGGTCTCCAACCCTATGGGCCAAGAAACATAGAGAGGGTCTGGATTTACCTCTTGCCTACTGTGGGAGTGCTTCAAAAGTTCATGCAGACCCTGATGCAGACCCTGAAATCCAGCCATCCCACAGCCATCTCCACCTTGCTCTTGCCATCCCTTCCCTTCTCTGCCATGCAGTGTGTCAAGCTTTACCCTGAGTGCTTCAGCCAGGTTCAGACCAAAATACACACCTACTCACCAAATACTGAGGCCACAGATCTGTACCACAGGTGGCTCACTTCTAAATTCAGCTGCTGTTAACCCTGTGGAACTTGGTATGCACTGACCCCATCAGCACTAATCCAGCTTTGCTGTGTTGCCCACATTCCACATGAGGCTGTTCCGGCACCTGGCAGCACCAACTCTGCAGAGCTGCTACAGCAGAGAAATAGCCAATTCCCTGAGAACATCAGGAAATGTTGGGACATGACAAATTCACAAGGGCTTATGCCTCCGTTTGTTGCAAGAGATTGCAGTGCGAGAAGATGGAGACACATCACCTCTGCACTCACCCACAGGCAGGTTCTTTGAGTGCTCAGTACCTGCACCTCTTGTGAGGCAAATCTCTGAATTTATCTCCTTCAAAAGGAAAGCTTTTGCAAGTCACCTTTAATTTATTAGGTCCTTCTTCACAAGGAGGCCTCATTCTACAGCCCATTGTCAGACACAATTTATCTTCTCTGCTTTAACACTTTTTCATGTCCTTACAGGCAGAAGATTTCCAGATTTCTTCAAGAACATCTAACAATTGGTATTTAATGCTCACCGGAGCAGTATGTGCTGTTTCAGTCTCATGAAGCAGGGATGTAACTTCACCTGCTCAGTCTGGAGATCAGCTGGAGAGCAACAAGAACGGGAATTTAAAACCAAGGGGGAAATTTTATTTTAAATGCAGAACCTAAAATCTAAATCACATTTTTCATTTAATAAAGTAAGACCTCCAGAGTATTTGCTGATTGGTCATACTTCAAAGCTGACTGACAAGTGTATGACTCCCCAGTACCTCTTGAAGTGAAGGCTTCCCACTTCATTTATGCATCAGAAAGCACAGTTGATGCTGCAACAGGTGCTGAACAAACTTGTGAATTTTCCCTCTTTTTTTTTTTTTTCTTTCTGGATGTGAGAACTGGGTGTGGAAATATGTGATGTGCTTCTTTAATTGGCGTGGGTTTTTTCCTTCTTTGGTTCAAAACTTTGTTCAGATGAGGAGAGAGCTTTTAAAGCAAATCTCTTCATTTTCACTTCTCACACACATTGGTTTGCAACACAGCATGACTACCGAGAACACAAACCAGATTTTCTTCCAGTTAAACTAAACTGGGAGATGTGGGACATCCATACTGCATTGTTCCAGTCTCTACTGGCCATCGACAGGTCTGGACTGGAATCTTCTAAAGGGAAGTATCTTGATGCATGTATATCATGGAATGTGGATGCATGGATAGTGCTGGCTTTGGACCTTAGAGCTCCAGTGCTCTACAAATCTATCCCTACTGGACTGCATTACCAGATCATGTAGACACAGTTTTTTCTGCACAAATGTTCTGCCTTTGGCTACCTGTGCACAGGAACAGTTTGGATCTTACTCAAACAGTAAACATGAAAGATCACATATAATTATTTATCTCTCAACTCTCAGGATACACATATGCTGACAACCAGTAAGCTTAGAAATGCAGTGAAGATATATACAGGTCACGCACTTTGAAAAAAATAGAAGTCAGAACTCATAAATGATATTTTCAGATATAAATTTAAGCTCTTTTCATGCTAATAAAATTGATGTGAGTTTAACCAGTCTGCTCCTCAGTCTAGCCAACATTTCAGTAACCTTTGCTAAGTTAAAAAACATATTTCTGCTCCTCCAGGTGTGAGGCAATTTCTGCAGATGAGCACTACTGTCTCTATGGAAAGACCACAGACAGACCTTAATGTTCCCAGTAGCTTTGACCTAGGTAAAAGTTTAACATACATTGGAGTGAGGAAACCACCATGGATATTCTCTGCAAACTCTTTCCTGGATGAGGTACCTTCCCTGAAAGGCACCCTGAGAATATAGTGCTGAACATTGTCATGCAGGACCTGCAATAAAGCTGAACTACAGTTATAATACAGCATAATATTACTTTTGTATTTGTCACGAGATTAGATTCTTGTCAAGCCATTTCTTGCCCCCATATATATCATTGCAGGGAGAACAAAGCAAAGACAAAAGATGGCTCCCAGTGGTGGGCAAGGGACAGCACCAGTTGCCTCTCTCAAATAATTCTTACAAGTCTTTGTCTGAGAACATACCTCTGTATGTGTGTGTTTTGAATGCCATCTCAGTCATTTATTTCTGAATGACTTATTTTATACTACAAGCTCCCTATTCCAACATGAAAAGGTAGTTTACTTCTCCTGCTCATTCCTCCTTCCCACTGCTGTGACAGAAGGACTGCTAGTTATTCAATCTTCTTCCTAATGCAGCTGGGCAGCCCATACTGTGCTCTGTCTTGGTGGGCCAAGAAGAAATTTTTATTGCCTAATAAGCAGTCAATAAAGTGATGCTAAAATGAAGTTACTCCAGAAAGTATTCCAATACATAAAACCAACATGAATGTCAGTGATGCCATCCAGTCCAAACAAAGCAAGTGAGCAGCGGTGGCTTTGGACAGTGGATGCAGAGCACACATTGAGCAAGTCTTAACACGTAGGAGAGAAATGCCTCCATTTTTCACCCTGGAGACTCAGTCAAGGCTAATTTCTGAAACCATTTATCTGCCTTAAGCTTGAATGGCCTCCTCAATACACATCTGTAGCACCTAGGGCAGTTGCTGACAGCAGAAAAAGTAAGAAAAGCTGCGATCATGAAAATGTGCACATTATAGGGAAGGAGAAAGAAAGGCTGGCAGCACTGGAGGTAATGCTGGAGGGGAGGCCAGACCTCCTTCGGGTGAAAGTTGCGCCCTCCAGCAAATTTGGGTCCCCACGTCTCTCCTGTCCTTTCCAAGAAATAGGGCAAAGGAAAAGGAGTGAGCTCAGAAGTCAGAGTTGGCTGGCCCTCATAGGAATGGGATGGAGAGAAGATGCCCCAAGGCCAGCCCATAACGCAGAACAACTGAGAAATACTCTGTGGTTTGAGTTATTCCCATCACCTTTCAGTGTAACAAGAACATCAATATTTTGAATGAAAAGCAAAAAGAAAAAGCAAAAAGAAAAGCAAAAGAAAAAATATAGTGGATCTTTGCATAGTACCAAGACACATTTTTTTTTCCCGTCATCTAAAGGTGTGTTTTTCTTTCCTGTGGAGTTTCAGATGACAGCATAGCATGACCTGGGCCTGACACATGTTATGAGGTACGTCTCATTAAAATGCACACTGAGTACTATTAAACAACATCAAAGTTAATTAATATCTATTTGGCACCTGGGATTTTAGGCAAACTGTAGCTCCAGCTGAGGAGCATGCCCCAAAGTCTCTGTGCACATCCATCAAGTGGTGTTGGAAGCTTCGAAGAAAGGAATGTTGCCCTGCTGCAAAAGAAACACTGCTCACCATGCCTGTGCCCTACAGCACTGGAAGATGAAGGCAGAGGGATCACAAATACCCTCCTACAACCATTACCAATTCTCAATTAAATATGAACTAAGGAAAAATGAACAGTTTTTAGTGTACCAACACAAGTGCCCAGTGACGCTACCCTCAAGAAATGAGAAAGGAGGAAATGCTCTTCAACAAAAATTAATCAGTGCATTTTTAGGAAAAGGGGGTCAAGGTTGACATGCACGTTAGGAGACACACAAAGGCAGAACTAGCCAAGCTTTTAGGTGGAGAAGAGGTGATAAATGCACTTTATTAAGTTGCTGCTAAAACTGGAGCAGATGAGATAAGCCTTGAAGGAGATACTCATTTAAGATTGATGTGGAGTAAGTGTGGAGGAAGAGCTCTCCCAGTCGTCATTCACAAACACTCCTCAGTGTTTTCTAATAAAAATAATCTGTTAAAATCAGACTCTGTAGACAGCTTGTCTTTGGCTGCTAGTGCCATTTCTCATCACTGTTTCATATAGCAAACGCTTTTGGAATAAGAGAGCTACTGAAGAAGAGAACATTTCAATATAGATCTTTAAGTTACTGTTATTTATACTGGCAAAGCACTTTATAAAGCTTTAAAAACAAAATAATGGTTTCACAATACAAAAGATCAGAGAAGGTCCCCTTGTCTCAAATAATTGCAAGTACTAGGCTAGAACCACTTAAGCTGATGACAGATTTTCCTTCTTTGTCCAGTTTGCCGTGTCATACAGCTGCAGAACGCCATAGTCCTGTGTTAGTGTGGGACTACAGAAGTGCTGGTGATAGCGGAATGCTGTAAGTCCCCAGGATAAACCAATAACCAAGAACTGCAAAGCACCATGGAACACACATTCTGCCATGCATCTAAAATGCTCTCCTACACAGCTGCTATATGGTTGGTTATCTAAAGCAGGAGATTGCTTGGAGGGAAAAAAACCCTCTTTCCCCATTTCATCATCTCCAAATTTTTCCACTATATTTCTTAAGCAAGCAAAAGCTCAGTGACACTGGATTCTCAAACAAGAGCTGAAGTGAGTCTGCAAAACCTTCAAGAATCCACTGTGTCCATTTCTTGTGAGTGCCATAAACTGCCTCTTGTTACTTGGCCATTAAGTTTGGGAGATGGATGGCAGAGTGTCTCTTCAGTAGTGATAATGTTTTGCCAGGACAAGCCTCAGCTTCCCCATTGTGGCCAGGCCTGGAGGAGCAGTTAATGCTTGTTGTTCTGAGATGACATTTGAAATTTCAAGCTGGCTTCATGATCAAGCCATGAAAGTCATCTTTAACCCTTCTGCATTAGTCACGATTTTGAAACTTTTAACATGCAAAGAACATCCCCTTGCCTCACATAGCCTTGAAGTGCTTACACACAGAGTTCATCTGCAAAAAGATTTTCAACCACAGAGCTGTGCAACCACCTTTCATTTAAAAAAATATAGGCATTTTAATTACTTGATAAGGTTAATATGAAACACATCTCAGCTACTTGGAAACAACTGTGTTATTTTTCAGTGCCACATGCACACGGTTCTTGAACACCTCCAGGGATGATGACTCCACCACTTCCCCTGGCAGCCTGTGCCACTGCCTCATGACTCTGAGAAGAAATTCTTCCTAATACCCAACCTGAACCTCCTCTGGTGCAGGGTGATGCCATTCCCTCTTATCCTATTGCTGTCACCTTGGAGCACAGGCCAACTCCCACCTCGCCACAGCCTCCTTTCAGGCAGTTGTAGAGAGCGATCAGGTCTCTCCTGAACCTCCTTTTCTCCAGAATGAACAATCCCAGACTTAACAAATCCTTTGGGCTTCCTCTTGGAGAGAGGGAGAGCCTGTGTGAGTTAGCCAGCCAAAATCCATTTCTACAGTTTTCTAGGTGACTCGCAGTCTTATGTCCCGTCATCAAGTGGCCAGACCATGGACACTTGGGTATCTGCTTTGAAATACACACATCCCCAGTTTGCAGCTCACAGTGTCTTCAGGACTTGCTTCATCTCAGCTTGTCACGGACACAACTTTCAAACAGCCCATGAGATGTTTGTAAGGTGCCTTGCCACAGTTTGCGGATGAAAAGGAGCAATATAAATGCAAATTGAATGTATTCATTTATTCTATACTGAAGGTTGTACTGAAGGCCAGGTAAATTACACACACGGCATCTGCCTGTCAGCTCTTAATGTCACCCAATTCAGCAACTGTAAGTTTCCATATAATTTGTTAAGCACAATTTTCTTTTGTTAGCCATTGCAGACCATTATTAATCAAATTAAACTTCTCAACACAGTTTCTACGCAGCTGGACCCACTAACTGCCAAAGGCCAAAGCCTGGTTCATTGCCACTGGCGTCACTGCCTGACCTTGCCATGAGACAGCAGTGGGTGAGAGACATCTGTCCATCCAGCATAGCCTCACTATGCCTGGCTCAGTGCTGAGATACTTATAGTATCTAAAGGGAGGCTGTAAGAAAGTAAGGGACAGACTATTTAGCAGGGACTGTTGTGACAGGACAGGGGAAGTGGCCTCAAACCAAAAGAGGGGAGATGTAGACTGAACATAAGGAAGAAGTTTTTTTTATGATATGGATAGTGATGCACTAGAACAGGTTGCCCAGTGAGGTGGTGCACGTGTCATCCTTGAAGACATTCAAGGTCAGGCTAGACGAGACTCTGATGTAGCTGTAGGTGTCCCCAGTCACTGTAGAAGAGTTGGATTGGATGGCCTTTAAAGGTCTCTTCCAACTCAAATGATTTTTTTATTTTTTGAGATCCTTAGGATCCCAGGTTGAGTTCTGGCCCTAAGACATTCACCACCAGCAAGAGAGAGCCCTTCACTATTCACTGTGACACTACCTGAAGCCCTCTCACTATTTCTTTTTCTCCCCTACAAGTGTCTGCCTGCCACTGGCATTGCTCTCATTATTGCTCTCTGAGGGCTGGAAGAAAAGTGCATTTATATTTCCTGAAACACTTCATATTCCTGTCATTGCCATTTCCCTGTGACCACCTTTGACCTCTGCAGTCACTTCTTGCACCAACGCTATTGCAAACGCTTTTTCTTCCTTACTGCTGTTTCCTGTGCAATTTCGCTTCCATTTTTCCATCTCTATTTTTTACATTATTTTCCTGCTCTGCTCTTTTGTGCCCTCCCGCACATATCCCCGTCTGCAGTGATGACCCAGGGGCCCTTCCAGACATCGCTTCTTGCCCTCTGACATTGCCGCCATGAGCCTTGTTGCAAGCTGCGATGCTGCTGGGTCCTGAATACAGGGAGATGAAGGTCAGCCACAAGTGAGGCTCAGCGCATGAAAGGAAGCTTTGCTTGTGAAACTTTGGAGAGCTCAGCTATTCTGCTGCTGGTGTATGGGCAGCCAGCCTCTTGCAGAGACAGCGTGCCTAGAGAAAAACAAAGCTTGTGGCCCCTAGCATGGCTGCATTGGTGTTTTGGTACTCCAAGCTCATGAGATGGGAGAAAGTAGTTTCACTGAGGTACTCATGAGATTGGTTTTCCCAGCTCAAACTATGCAGGGAGATCTGAAGTCCTGGAGAAACAAAGGCTGGTTTCTATCACTCTAATCTGTGTGCGCTGGCTCCAGGCTTAGCCCTGAAGTCTGTGGGATCATTTGTGCTGGTGTAGACCTCTGATCTTCTTTTGGGACTCGTGTGTAGGTAGCTGCAGACTCATGAAACGTATTGAGGAACTTCTTGGATTTGTCTGTAGAGTCAGTAAAAGCCAGAACTTAAGCTGCCAGAAAACAGAAGAAACTCAGTGAAGGCAGTGGGTTTGCACTGATTGGCTTTGGCATAGCTTACGATCCACAAGAAGAACCCAGTTGATTTGATTCCTGAGGCAGAAAGAACTAATCTCTGGAAAGGAGACAGAAAAGCTACTGTTTCTAACTAGGATGTCCTTATCAGCATGGTCCTTGAGTCATCCATCCTTGTTTACTGTAGCAAGATTGATGTGGTTCAAAATGGCACTTTGTTTTCATTATCTTATTTTCCTTTTTAAATCTTTCTTTCTTTTCCCTAGCAGGTGTTGTTTAACTGGCAGCGTGCTGGATGAGGCTGGTATGAGGTTTTGTACTATCAACTGATGAGTTCCTGGCAGATAAAAAAGGATGAATGCTGCTCCTGCAAAGATCTATCCAGATCCTTACAAGGGGCACCCAATGCTCAACCTTCCCTTCTAGAAGGGCTCTGGTGAAGCAGCCAAAGAAAGATAGATCCAGAGTAAACTGAACATCAAAACTTCAGCAAAGGCTGTGACTTATCCAGTGCTCAAAGCTGATGTGGTGGTGAGGAGGACGGTGAGACAAGCCGTTTCTCTCCCCTGAAAACAAACCAACTGCTTTAGATTTAGGTTTGGTTTTGTAGTCAGTTCATATGTCTGATTGATGCTGTAGGAAATAGCTGGGGGGAAAGTAGCTGAGGAACACAAGGAATTTGCCAAATAGTTCCTTGGAAAGTGGCAAACAGCTCCAACAAGCCAAATGGAGTTAATAGATCGATCTCTCTCTAGTTTAGGAAGGGGGTTCTCATGCTCCCAGCCACCTGCACAGGTCAGACATGTCACACTGACATGGCTAGGCCAGATATCTTAAGCTTTCCCCACCAGTTCCAGCCTTGCCTGGTGTCCCATCCTGGCAAAACCAGCCATGATGACAATTCTTGGTCCACAAAACTCATTTGGAGGAAACATGGAGAAGGACCCTGCCGACATCTACTTCAGTAGAGAGCAATGGGTGAGACGGACAGGCAGATTAGTTCAGACACACTCACTTTGCAGGTATCAGGGTGCCCGTGGACAGGCCAGGTAGAGCATGTAGTGGGCAAGAAGCAGCTAACACAACCAAGTTGCATAGCTCAGTGCACGTCTGGAAACTCGACAGGATTAATCTTAATTTCTTCATTTATGTTAGTGCAAGAAAACAGAGGAAGCAATCATCTGCACTCACCAGAAGAAAACTGAGTAAAAACTGTTTAGTTATAAGATACTCTCCAGAAATCAGTCATGATTGTAACTGCTCACCTATTCTGTTAGAGATTTCTTGTCCCTTTTAACAAAAATAATTCTTATGCCGTGATTTCTCTGCAACTAGGGAAAACTAACTCAACAAGAACATCATCATTTTGGACAACTTTTCTTTCTCTCAGGCTCACACTACTAAGCCCGAATGCAGCCCTTGCTGTTGCCAGTCAAGTTCTGGCAGATGGATTTCTCTTGGAAACTGAGACTTCCAGGACTAAGCAGCAGCAGAGGACAGAGCACGAACACTGAGACTGGGAATCAAGCACTAAATCTTTTGGAAGAAGTCCCCCCTAAAGGCTGACTCGTTCTTTCTTGGAACAGAGAGAGAGAAAGAAAACTTCATACTGGGGACCAGACACAGAGCAAGTTCCCTACACAGCCAGCCCAGTCCATGCTGCAGGTCATCTAGGCCTGCTAACGCTTCGATAGATGGCTTATCAATCTGTTGTGCAGCTGTTATCAGCTGCCCTTTCCAGTTACCCATTATGCAGCTAGAAGAAGGAGCTGCAGAGAGCCCAGCTGCTCAGCTGTTGAATGCAGACTTTGTACAGCAACACTTTAGACTATATCCTATAATAAGAGCATGAGAACCAGTGCATGCGCTGTCATCTCAAGGCAGGCTACTGAAAGAGCACTGGGGATTCGAAAACAGTAACAGATTTTCACATTCTGGGTGGTCTACATAGATTTTGGAAGACACTGCACAGTGAGACCTCTAGACCACAGAGCACATCAGCAGTAAAATCTGGCAATGCGTAGTGTTTTTCCAACACACCTGTGGCAAACACCTGCTGCATCTGTGCCTGTCCACATCAAACATCGACAAATCCTTCGGTGCCTGTGCTGCAGCGCTCCCAGCCCTCCCTTCCCACAGGTGGATCTGGAGCTGTAACCACCTTTCTTTCCAGCAGTGGCTTATACTTTCCATGAAAATGAACAAGAGAGGGATCAGCACTTCCCAACTCTGGGGTCTGAAATGCAGAGAGAGCAGAAAATCTGGTGGATGAGGCACTCACCTCCTTGCACTGTTTTGCTTCATTCAGAGGACATTTTAAACATACTGACTCAAACCCAAATATCATGTGTTTAATACCACATAGAGCCTCTTTGTTTGGGTAGTCAGGGAAGGACAACCATCACCTTTCTTCAGAGTAGAGCTGTGGGGCTGAGAGGGAACCAAAATGCCATAGTTCAGGGAAGGACAGGCAGTGGGTAAACAGCTGGCTCTGGGCTGCCATCAGCAGCCTGATGCATATATAGAGTACTGATAGCAAATCAGAATCATAGAACAGACTGAGTTGGAAGTGACATTAAATATCACTGAGCTCCTGCAGTGGGCAGGGCTGCCACTCACAGATCAGGCTGCCCAGGGCCTTATCCAACCTGGCCTTGAGTGCCTCCAGGGATGGGGCACCACAGCTTCTCTGATCAAATGTTTGATAATGCTCATTTGTTGTGCTTAACGTGTAATTTGCAGGTGCTGCTCACCTCTCACACATCCATTCTGCCCCTCTGAGCTGGTGCTCCTTACCCCCTGACTGTGGGAGATGCTCAACCCATGCATTAGCAACAGCTTCAGAATCCAGGCAAGTCTCTGTCTCAAGGAATAGCCATACACTGTGCTTTTAGTCCATTTCTCTTTCTGCCCACGAGCAGTGGGCATATTCTGGCAGTCCCATTTGGGACTCCACAGAACAAAGCCAGGGATGGTTATAGATAGCAGCTGGTCTGATCTCTGGAACTAAGGTATCAGAAGAAACACCACCTTAGTCTGAATAATCTCAATCAAATCAATTAATGGAAATTAATTTAGGGAGATAACTATAACAAGTAGCGGGAAATCAATGGAAACAGCATACCTGGGTCCAATCAGGGGCTCTGAAATACTTTTCATGGCTGAGTCTTCCCAGGCAAATCCATCTGCGGTGAGGTGCTCTGTATGACAAAGTGAAAGAGAAAAGGATTTCTTGCACTTTTGTTTCAACTTTGAAAACTTGTTCTGAGTCTTAGCCTCTGGGGAATTAAGCCAATTATGCTGCAATCTGTCAAGCCTGTTAGGTATCCCCTCCTTCCAACAAAAGCCCTTTCCTGAGTGGCATCAGCTGAGTGAGGGAAGACTAACCAGGCAGAAGCAACAGCAAATCGTTCCTAACTGAATAATTGCAGCCCTTCATGTTCTGCTGCACTTCCAATGGGAGGTGACAATCTTTTCAGAAGCAATGCAGCTGAAACTAGGGAGGACTGATTAGGGCTTTTGCAATCAGATGTAGCAACACCTCTGAAGATTTTCTTCCTGATTAAATAAAAGATGCTGTAGTAGAAGTGTGAAATTCTCTGCATTGTTTTTCTTGGAAAAGAAAACCAGCTGTGGCTGACATTCCTAGTGTGATGCTCCTTAAGAAGAGAACACCTCTCCAATCAGCTAACATTCTCCCTAGCACTTTCAAACACAAAAAGGTCCTGCTGATGAAAATAACTGCTTCTTGCTTGTATCAATGCATAAAAAGCATACCTGCAGAGCTGCCCAGGAAGGCAGAAAGGCCATCGCTCCCCAAATATCCCAGTCCTTTTATTTCACCTACTGTCACCTACAGAACTCCACACCGAGCTGATGGCTGAACCTTGTAGCTGTGCTGTTCAGCACATGGTCTTCAGGTATTGATTTGCAGGTCACCTGAGGCTGAGAATCTGCCTTTCCACCAGTCCTCACCAGTAAACATGCCAACCTGAGCTCGGCTGGATTTCTTGCTCAGCTGCAGGCTTTGGGACTGTTTTGGGACTGTGTTTTGTCTCAGAGTACAAGAAAGCTTTATGTACTTGGTATTTTTCCCAACATGAGGGATCAATGAGTCATCTTTTAATCTTCTGTCTTTGTTAAAATAAACTGTCTGACTACGTGTCTCAGCAGAAGTGCTCAAATACTTCTGTGGATGTTTTCTGTCCCTCTCCACTGTCTTCACATATGATTTCAGGCTCAGACCAACAGAACGCCAGGTGATACACAAAAGGCAGTCTGTCATTATCTCCCACCCTCCTATTTATACTTCCCATATACTTCTTCTCTACACTTTAGGAATGTCCATCAGCAAAGATTCTGTCTTACAAATGCTCATTCAGGTACTGGTTCTGTGTAGGCCCAAGGAGCTCTCCAGGGGTGAGGTAATTCTACGCTCTGCACCTGTTGACCATAGCCCAGGAACTGGTCTCTCTTGGGTGCATTTTGCTTCCCGCCACGACCAGATTACTCTGCATGGCTGCCCTGCCTTCCCTGTCATTTCCCCATTACAAATTGTTGTGCCATCACATTTTGTCAGCAAAGAAATTACGCTCCATTTCAGAACACTGATAGGAGCACAGAGTGCTTTTGACCCCATTCCAATACTTTCAAACCCCCCCCCAGGAAAAAAAAATGAAAAAAAAAAAACCAGTTGGATGACAATTCCCCACTGACAGGTAGTTTTTGAGCTGTCAGTGAGGAAGTCTGTAAGCCACTTAACGGGTGTCTCAGTGATACTGCAAACTGCTCATTTCTTTGTGCAGCTCATTGCTATCCCCTGTGATTTCTATAGGATCTCAAGAAATCAACAAAGTGGGGTCATCTCAGCAGGAGCAAAAATCATAGTTGAGGTTTTGAGATAGGTGGTGAAAGGAGTGGGACTGCAAACCAATTTCTAGCTTAGCGTGGAGACATCTGCTTGTCCCCAGCCACTGCTTCCTGCCCTTGTATGGCTTTCTTTCTCAGTCCGGTCTCTTCCTGCCATCTCTCTGGCCACCCCAAAAACCCA
The DNA here is from genome assembly GCA_016647715.1 of Pavo muticus. Taxonomy (NCBI): domain Eukaryota; kingdom Metazoa; phylum Chordata; class Aves; order Galliformes; family Phasianidae; genus Pavo; species Pavo muticus. Next base: position 4,631,456 of record JACDJE010000018.1, on the reverse strand, counting down.
TTTCCCCAGTGGCCTGGCAACTTGCCTCTTCCTCCTGATAGCCCAGATCTAAAAGAAACCTCCCTTTGCTCCCCATTTTGAGACCTGCTGCACTTGGTAGTCACCACATCAAACCCACAGACTGTGAAATGGCATTCGAGAGAGCTCTGTCCAAGCAGCCACCACCAAGCCATACCATTTCAGTGATCAGGTAGCAGTGCCTGGTGTCCAGCAGCCAGACACTACCAATGCACAGGGTATTAACATGTAACTTTGAATGGTGGACAAAATTTCTCTCAGAGGAAAGGAGCAGACTGGGCCATGCACAGAGCTACCCACAAGTCTAAAGGTAGAAGCACACTTAGTGCAAGTTTTTCTGATCAATCTGTGCTTATGATTAGCTATCATGCACATCCATACACACACTGATTGAAGAACTTAGTCAACACACCTCTTGACATATCAAACCCACAAAGCATATCAGACCCAAACCTCGTCTATCTCCTGGATTAGCTCAATTCTTTCATTATCACATCATTTTCTTGCCTGCTCTCTCTACTGATGGAAGTGTGTCAATTTGTCTGATTCTCCAGCCAGTACCTTTGAGTTTCTCTATTGCAAACATCTCTGACTCCCATCCCATCTTCATCCCTGTAGACGTTATTGATCTGTTCAAGCTGTATTAATCCCTTGTGAGAATAAACAATTACCTGATCAGGGCCAAGAACTGCATAAGACACCAATATGATGTGCAGAAAATGGCAAAATGGCATTTAATCACACGTGGCATTTGTTTATATACCTTTTGCTCTACTTCGTCTACACCCCTAAAGGTGTATTGTCCAATTACTGAGCTCGGGGGGGCACTATCCCGTGACATCCCGAATAGCCTCGCTGTCGCCTAATACAACACATCCCTGTGCGCAAAATGCTCTCATGTGATAACAAGTTGGTGCTTCTCTGGAACTGTGCAGTGCACATGGGCTTACCTGTGCTGATGTGTCCCACTGATTTGCTCTTTTGCCATTTCCCTTCTCATTCATTTGCCCCAGCTGCCTGTCACAGCTTGTTTTTTCACTTCTACATCCTCTGGAGCTGCCCTGCTTGCTGAGCTGGTACACTGTTGGTGATCCAGCCTGGCTGACCGCTCTGTGTAAAACCATAATGCAAAGCTTATACAAAAAGAATAACATTTCAGAGCACACTGTTTTCCATTACACTTCTTCCTTAATTTCCCTAAATGAAGGAGTTCATATTTCATCAGCAACCATTTGCTGAAGGATGGAAGCTTCACCATCACATTAATAAATCTTAAAACAATGGCATAATTCAAACAACCTCCACTCAGCCTGCTGGCAGATCAAGGGCTTTGTTCTGAATTGAGTTCAAATTCCTCGCAGTGCCAATGCAATGAAAAGCACTCAGTCAGTTTATTAACATGAAAAGAATCATTCCTACTTCAGTATATCTTATTATCCCAGGAAGGGAATTCAGACAGTCTGCTCTATTATGTTTGATGGCTGATATTGAACTCATCAGACCCAGATGTAAACTCAGACACATTTAGCAGTACTCCAGTATTGCAGAAGGCCTCACATCGTGAGCTCTCTTGTTCACGTTCGACTTGCTAGGTAGGAGGAGGAGCATTGCCTCCTCCCCAGTGCTCCCCAGTGCCCTGTTCTGGATAGAGTCAGAGGACTGACAGGATGTGCCCCAGTAATGCCAGCTGTGGGAAACCTCAGCCCAGCCCTGTCAGTCCTATCTGAATCTGCAAAGGCTGACATGTTTATGGCGCTGTTAGTGCTCACAGCCAACAGCGGTGACTGAGGAGTCACCAAGCTCTGGACAGCCAGAAACAACAGCAGTGCTTATGCAAAGAACTAAGTGGAGAAAGGAAAAGCAGAAAGTCACAACTCCAAGCAAGAGAGCTCTTTTAGAGAATAAATGCCTAAAGCTCACGTCACCACCAAATGAGTTTCTGTCCTGCTTCCACAACAGGTATCAAAGTGAGTGGGTTTTAATGGGCATTTAAAGGCCAAGTCCTGGGGCAACGGCACATGGTGTTTGAGGGCATGGCGTACTTCTTTCTGGGCTCTGTCACTCATGAGTTATAGCCCCATCCCCACTGGGAGCATACATCTACCCTGCAGGACTGCTGTACTAGTTCCCGAAACAGAAGCCAGGATATTAGCAAATCTGTTGCCGACACACAGAGCATAATTGGAAACCCTCAGCCTAGCTGCTTGCTCATTAATAAAAACAGATTCATAATGTACCTGGCTCCTTCTGCCTGCTCCTGGGCTATAATTAGCTACTTATGCGTAGGTGGCAGTAAATTGCTTCCAGTCTTCAGTGACAGTAACTCATAGCTGTGAGAAGGATGTAACAAAGGCATAAGGAATAGGGATAAATGGTTACAATAATGCAGAAAGTCACTACCACTAGACAGCAATAGCCCTTTGCACCTCAGCCCAACTCTATAATTTGAATGCGACTCCTTTGCCTTGTTGGAATTATGGACAGATTATAGAATCATAGAGTCACTAAGGTTGGAAAAGACCTCTAAGATCATCTAGTCCAACCATCCACCTACCACCAGTATTGCCCACAGACCATGTCCCTCAATGCCTTATCCACAGAGTTCTTGACCACCTCCAGGGACGGCGACTTCACCACATCCTGTACAGCAGTCCAGCAGACTCCTTCCATACATAGCAGCAGCACTGAGGTTTTACCTGCTGTGTATGGCATTGCCCATGTGACGTCCCACATTCCTGTCCCCACAGATCCAGGAAGAAGCCCAGAGTGGGACAGGAGGAGCCCTGGCCCATGGCCTGGGCCAAGGCATGGGGGCAGCCAGGTTAGATAGAGCTGTGGGCCCTGGGCAAGGCCTCACCTCTCCCATGTTGCTCTGTCACTGCTGAGTTACAGCACAATGAGCAGTGTGAGAAGGCTCCCTGGAGGTCACCTGTACTGGATTAAATGCCTGAAGTAAACCCAGCTCAGTATGGATTGCTTTCTGAGCTCTGAATACAGCACACTGAACTACATCTAGAAAAGAGCTGATGCTGAGGTGAAGCAGATTTATGGGGAAAGTGCCATTCCAAGGGTTCAGCTGCTTACTTCCTGCAGATCGTGGCTAAGGATTAATGTTCCTCTCCCTGGAAAGGTCCTTTAGTTTTAAGTTACCTTTACACACCTCTATTTCAGAGGTTGTTTCTGGAGCTGAAGGTAGATGGAGCAACCATGGATGGCTCCAATGTGCACTGTTCCTGGAGTTCCCACAGCCAGAAATGGACCAAGATTCCCATTTTGGTCTGAAATTCTGTTTGTCATCCTTACCAGGCCCTGCTACCATACACCAGAGACATGATCCATACAAGGAAGTCTGTGGCTCTCAGGGAATAATTTCTTCTTGCTCTTGCACATCTTTAATTGCACTGGTGCTTTAGCATGGAGAAATATAATTTTTTGTGGATTTGAGGACACCACCCATTATAATTCATGGGAATCATTAGAATCATAGAATCGCCAATGTTGGAAAAGAAAGACCTTCAAGATTATCCAGTCCAACAGTCCACCTACCACCAATATTTCCCCACTAAACCATGTCCCTCAGTACAACATCTAAATGTTTCTTGAACACCTTCAGGGATGGTGACTCAACCACTTCCCTGGGCAGCCTACCTGTTCTTTTGGAGAATAAATTTGCCCTAACACCCAACCTTGAATCTTCACTGGCACAACTTGAGGCCACTATTATATCAACTCAGGTTTCACAAATCCTTGAGTTTGTTGCCAGAAAAAAAAAATAAAAGAAAGAAAGAAAAGTCAAATCTGTTTAGTCTCTTTGATTGCAACTGAATATTTTGAAAGTGCAAAATGTGTCTTATTCTCTTCGGAAAATCAAAGCTCGTTTGATGGAAGCTCATTTTCACACAACCAGTTGATATAATTCATACTTCAGACATTTTCAAACTCCTTTTACTTTTCTACAAAAAAGACATAAATCCTGAACATAAGTATCTTTCTCCACATTCACTCATCCAGGCCATGTTACACTTCTGGCTGCCAAACTTTTGACTAATTACTTGAAAGACTGTATTTTTCCTAGATGACAATAATGGCATGACTCTTCTACCATCTCTTCTGATTACTAATGCAGCAATAAAATAAGTATTTTGATGGCAAAGAGTTAGATTCAGGTGCTGATGACATTAAAATACTGTCAATTTATTTTCTAAGAATAAAGCTTAAATAACGCTTCTTTTTATTACAGCCTCTTAGGAATTTCTTTACATGGAAGAATTCTGAAAACCTGCTTCTTCTTTTGGTACCTGAAAATCTAGTTCTTTACTGAGTTGCCTCTCTGATGTTTGGCTTTGTGGAGTCTCTTCAGCCAGAACATTATTTTTGTCTTGCTGCGATGTCTTCCTTGATGCTTTGCTTTCATCCCCAGGAAGAATCCTTGTTTGTAATTATTTCAAACGTTCAGAACTTATTTAAAGTGGAGGTAATGCTTGGAAAGTGTAAAGGAAAAGATCAACTCTTAAGAAAGGAAAATCAGAGGAGTTGATGTGACACCAACATAGCTCTGGTGTCACTTGAAAGGTAGTTGCTAATAAACAAATAGAGATTGCAACAATTGATCCAAAGTTTCTGAAAAGTTGTACCCATAAGTTTTACATCTATCATCAGGAATGTGGAGGGAGACTTTTCTGAAATGCTGCAAGGACTTGGAAACAGCTGTGATGCACAGTACCCCAAACTCACTCATGAGAGAATCACAGTTAATAAGGTTGGAAAAGACCTCTAAGATCACCTAGTCCAACTATCAGCCCACCCCCACCATACTCACTGACCACATCCCTTAGTGCCACATCCACACGGTTCTTGAACGCCTCCAGGGACAGTGACTGCACCACTTCCCTGGGCAGCCTGTGCCACTGCCTCACCACTCTTTCAGAGAAGAAATCTGTCCTAATATCCAACCTGAACCTCTCTGGCACAACTTGAGGCCATTCCTTCTCATCCTAGAGGGCTTCTTAGATCCAAACAAACAGAAACAGAGAGAAGAAAAAGGTTTGTTCTCTTTCAATTATTAAAATCTATGTTCATTTAGTTCAATTGAACTCACATTGTTAAATGGGTGAAAGAGTGGTCCATAGAAAAAGCATACAGTGATATGCATTTTGGAGATAATTGGAGTGTGTCCCCTGAGTGTCCAGGCTCAATGTCTGCCCCATGCACTATGAGCACATGGTGCCTCATGTAACAGCCCTCATCATCAAGCCATTGCTCTGCTGATGCTGGTGGCTTGCAAGGTCAGGAGGTTTAAAATAAACCGAAGTAAAACCTACCCATACAATATCTTGGAAAATCAGCATTTGCTCTTTGGGTATAGAGGGTGCACAGTGTTGAAGCTCTAGAGAGCAGAAAATGGCCTAATGGCCCATTTTATTCTTCTGCCTGCAAACACTTTTTGTTAGTAGAAAAATGCACCCCTAATCTGGAGGTTAGTGGGGGCATGTGGTCAGTCACTGTGAGCAGGGGTCATGTTGGTTCTGACAGGGCTACCAGCAAAGGCAAACATCCATGTCCTCCAGGCACTCCCTGCTGGTGGTTGAAGCCTTCAGGGGATGCTTTCTTACTGAATCTTCAGTTGTTTTCAGAGTGCTCTCCATATAGTTCATAGGTGAAGCTGCTGCAATTACCACGTGCCATTTTGGATCTTCACTTTTGTACTGATGTGTCCCAGGAGCACTTGAGAGCATGCCTGTGGAGGCTAGGAAGGCTGCTGAAGGAGGAAATACAAAACAAATTTAAGTTGCATTATTTGTGTCTTGTCTCTTCCCGTCCCATCCAGATTTAGTGTCTTGGCTCCTGATCCGGGCCTCTACAGTCTCCTTAACATGACTGAACATTTTTTTTCCTTTGCACTAAAAGATAGCCCTCTAGCTCCATGACTAACTAGACTGTAAGGGAATAATTCAGCTCTTTTCTAGGCTAGGCCCTTTTCAGAGACGGAATTCTGTTGCCAATGATGTTGAGGATGACGCAGAAGTGACACACAGCAGCTTTCCTCAGTGGCTTCCCCCTGCACTGTCTCAGTCAACTCCTTCATGCATTCCTGGTGCTAAATAATGCCCTTCTAGAACAGTGCCTTCTACATTGCTATTTTCAGCTTAGTATAGTCAGATAACTGAACTACATAAGCCCAAATTCAGTTCAGGAGCTAATGGTGTCATCAACACTATCCAGAGTGGACGCTCTGGACCACCAGAGAAGGGCTAGCAATGTCAAGAACACCAGTGATGGTGCTCATTGCGTCAAAGCTGGGACCTGAAGCTTTGAAGACCTTGCTGAGGAGCAAAAAGTCCCTGTCCTGTGTTTCCCTCAGTAGTACGCGCCTGTGTTCCTGGCAGCACAACTGCTCACCTAGCAGCAGTGGGGCTGGTGCACAAAGCTAACTACATGCTTATATGCTTCATGGATATAGGGTTCCACTGCTCAAAGTTATGCTTGCACATCTAACATGATGGAAAATAATCCAAACAGACATCAGTAAAGACACAACACCAAGAGCAATCTTTAAAAAGCCCATCTGCACTGACCTGGTAACGTGGATTGGATTTTTTGTACATTAACAATTAACCCATATTTCATTCAGTGTAACTTTAATTGCCTCTCAGATACACAATAATCTATTATTCTACCAAACGATGCTGAAAATAACTTAAATTTTTAACAATTGTAAAAACACACTTTTTATCCAAAGAGGTGGCAAGCACACAGTAGTGTTGCTTTCTCTCATTGCATTATTCTTGTGGTCCTATCCACACATGACTGGCTGTCTCCCCGGTATTACTTTTTAATCATCCACCCTCATTACATGTAGTGTTTTCTCCTTTTTCATTTTAAAGCACAAAGACAGAGAGAAGGCAATTAAAATTCAATAACGGTGCAATGCTTAGACACTCATTAAGTAGTCATTAGGTAGTCTGGAGACTCATTGTCTTCATGAGAGTTCGTTTTCTTGCTCTCTGCAAATCTCCCTAGCACGCTATTAGCTCAAAACAGCTCTTGCATCATGAATATGAATCCAGACATGTTCATGGAGGGATGCAGCAAACCCCGGGCTCCTCCAGCAGCACCCTGGAGATGCTGAGACCTACAGCTAGATCTGCAGGTGACCCAGTGCCCACTTCCACATATCCTCACCCTAGCTTGGCTGAGCAGCACCCCTCTCACAAACCAGCCCTGGTTACCAAGACAAGTCTATAGCAGGATGTGCCTCTCAGTGTCAGTAATTGGCAAAATCAGGCCACTGGGGAGCTGGGAGCAGTCCCCATTAGCATTAGGAGCCAAGCTACTCCCGAAAGAGCATTAAGGATGAGCAGACTCCAAAGCTCACTGGCAGGGGTAGGATGGTGGCAATATACCACCAAGTGTCAGATGCCCAAAGGCATCAAGAGAATAATGCTCACCCTCAAATGTGAGGCAGCCTCCCTCCATAAGAAGGATTTCTCCTGAGCACCCTGAGTTTCTGCTGCTTTCTGTCCCTGAGGTGTGGATGGAGGAGAGGAGACAAGACAGCGCACACTAGGAAGGCCCCACAGCAGCTTTATGGAGTTCGCTGGAGCTCACAGAGAGCAGATGGCACAAACCCCACTGCATTATTTAAGACTACCCTCACACTGCTGACTCTTGCTAGATGTGAATCAATACAGCGGCCTCTGCCAGAAAAAGGAGGCTGCAATATGGAAAAAAAAATTGAAATCAAATTCATACTAGAGATGCTGAGGGAAAACAGTAGGGCCCAAGGGAATACCCATGGGCCATGGCACAATAAGCAGTCCCTGAGGGATCCACAGGGATAATAAAGTTATCAAGGACAGAATTTGTTCCTCGTTCTGTGGTGAGATATGTGGAAGAAGGGAGGAAGGTGGGTGTTATATACCCTGATTTTATTAAGACTTTTATTCTTTGCCAGTATTGTATATTTGGAAGTCCCAATGATAATGAATGGATGAACATACACTTAACTGAGTTGAAAACTGCCCATCTCAAAGCATAGCAACCAGTGGCAGCCAGTGGAGTACCTCGGGGCTGACGCAGGTGCCTGTACTGCTCACCATCTTGTCAGCAACTACGATGGGCACAGATGAACTCCGCACATCCGGGGATGTTACTAACCTAGAGGAGGTGGAAGAGAAGACATGCAGCAGGGCCTCACTGGCCCTGGTGAAGATAGCGGGCTGAGCCATCAAAAGAGTCATGAAGTTCAAGAGAAAAGTGCAGAGTCCTGCACCTGAGCAGCACTAACGTCCTGATCTGGCTGAGCATCAGACTTTAAAAGGAGGACTTACAGCTTGCAGTAGCTTCTAGGGTGAATATAAGCTAGAAATTCATTCTCTCTATCATTCTCAGATGATATAAATTAGGAGGAACATGGCCAGCAGACAGTGAATTTAGTACTCATAACAGCTCAGATGAAGCTGCAACTGAATTAGGGTCCAGTTTGGACCCCTTAACCTCTCTCTCCTGAATAACATAGTATTCAGAAAAGTCTAGCTATAGGGTTTTCAGTTTATGACATGATGCAAGCACATGAACAAAACATGAAATCAAGTTTACATGCTTATTGTTCCTGTCTCCAAATGAATCTCCTGTTTTTCTTCTCTTACTCAGCAAATTCTTTCACTCAATGCTGCTCACAACTCTAGTGTACCAAAAGGTCAGTCTCAGAGGTAGCTGTAAGCATCCTTTGCTGTCTCCTACCTTTTTCTTGCCTATGTGTTTGCTCAGTGCTCCATCATCCCGGTTTACTTCAAGAACCAGCAGTGGTCTGGGGAGATCTCTGGCCATGTCAGGGGCAAGTTCATGCTCTGGCCCTGAGTGCACCTCAGAGCTGGTCATCATTGGGCAGCACCCACAGAGCCAGGTCCTGTGGGAAGGATGATCCTTTCCTGCACTGGAAAAGGACTGGAAAGGATTTTCAGACACTGGAAGCCTCTGACAATTCATCTTATAGAAAGATGCCTTCCGGTGCCTTCTGAGGGATTATCTGGCAAGCCAGTCACCTCTAAGAAAGGACTTCTTGTTTTCTGTGACGAATATAATTGGTCTGCCTTCTTATCCACCTGTGGACAAGATGTTGACAGCTCTATTTCTTATCAAAGAACTCAAATGTCCTTTTCCTCTTTATACTCCAAGCACTCTTTCAGTAAGCTCAAGGCCCCAAACCATTAAATAATTACTTGCCTCACTTCCTTTGTTTGCAATATCTCTGCATCAAGCAATACAGCTTGTAGAGTCTTTAGGAGAGGCAATAAAAAAGCAGCAAGGTTGCCTGATGCTTGTGAAGCTTTTGGTACAAGTATGTAGGTCAAATGGGACCTTTTATGAAGGCCTATACACAGCAATCTAATGTCTTTACATTTATTTTCTTACATTTATTTCCAGCTGCTCCTCTGTTGCTTTTTTATTACTGAAGATCCACGATGCTAACAGTGGGATTTTGCTGGATGTGAACTTACTTCAGTGTATGGAATGTATTTCATATATAAAAGATAGGGACTCATTCTTTTCTTCATCTTAAGCGCCTTTTCCCCAGCAAGCACAATAAACCTGAAAATTAAAACATGTTTTATATAAGATCTGATCTTCTAAGGAGAAGTCTTCTTTTATGGTGATTCATTGTGTTTGTCTAGATCTCAGTATAATGTGATGATTTTGATTTATTTCTCCCAATGTCCATCAATTAGGTTAGAAAAGGACTCTGCAGATCTCTGTAGACTGAGCTGTTTGCAGAGCAGTGAGGCCTGCTGACAGCCCGATGGGGCACGATCATTCCTTCATGGGCTTCAGGATGCAGTGACCATTCTGCCCTGTTTTCATGAGTACCTGTTTCCTTGAGACTTTTTGCATTTCTTAGGAGTGACTAATCTCTAAAGATATCATTCCCTACTTTTTTTTTTGTTAGTTCAGAGTTCACTCCTTTCCTTTCAAACGTGATTACAGAAAAATGATCAATCTGATAACCATATACAAGAGATTGTCAGCATGGCATCTCAATCAATTCTGTTCCATCTAATCCTCATAGTACTGTATCAAGTGCAGCCTCACTAAGCTCACCAGAGACAGTCTATTGGCACTGTGGCACCGTGGCCCCGTGATGTTGTCACATGTTTGGACTTATGTACTCATTTCTGCAATGATGGGGATGAAACACCAAATGTCCACTGATAGCTACTAACTACACAGTGCAGGAGAAGACTCAAAGGTCTTTATGTGAAGACAGCCTAAAATCTAGCTATGGAACAGGTTTAATGAGCTGCAGAACGGAGCTCAACTGATGCATATCCTCCCCCAGTAGTTCGAGAGACAGAAAAACAGAAGACAATGTCAATGAGTTGTATAAAGTAACAGCAGGGCTGGACCTCACTGTCTCTGAGAGCTGGCCACGGTCTGGATGATGTAAATTCAACAGTTTGCTGAGAACTTTGGAATGGATGTGACCTGGAGAGGGCAGGGGTTCACTGGGAGACAAAGTCATTTTGTTGATATTTTTTCATTTCTTGATTACTTTACTTGAGTATTTGGATTCAGTAAGTTGCTAGTACTTGTGGTAGATTAGCACACTGCAGAAGTTAGCTATTGTGTAAGTCTTCAGGTCTGAAAACTTGTGTTTTCAAGAGAAAAAAAAAAAGCCTACTAAAACAACACCTTCAAACTGACTTCAAGACTGTTTTCAAGTGTGCATATAATTAATACGCATGACATTTTGCACAAACAGACATTGATAATTCTATTACAATGCGACACATTAGCAAGCATGGTATTCAAAACACTCCATGTATTAAGCAGAGAATTTGAGCGCTTTGTGAATAATAAAATATGAAAATTAATAGAAATAAAACATGCCCCAAAGTAATCAATGGCTTACAGAGTTTGTTTTTCAAGATTTCGTGAAAAATCAGTCTGAATCACAGCCAGACATAGGTGTAACAGTCAAGGTTGTATCTCTCTGACATTATTCTCATGGTATGCTAGTTGCTTATTCTTTGCTCTTTGAACTTCTTCGTTCCATCAACATCCAACCACTCCTCTTATTTTGATATTTAAGTGGCCTTAATTGAAGTTGTGTATAAAGCACATGGAATCGAGGACACAAATACAATACTGAGAAGAATGGGGACTGAAAATCTGGCTGAAAATCTGTGCTTCAAACTGCTTCTCAACCTATGAGACTTGAAACATCACACAGACAAAAACAGTTTTGCAACCTCAGTGAGCATCACTTCTCATTCACGTACTCCCAGCAGAAGGTGAAGACAGACATACCAGGCTACTTTGGGCTGGCAGTATAATGCCATATCTTCCTTAGACAGGCATGCTGTTTCCTTCTGCAGTTTGTGTTACTGCTGGGATGGATAAGGATGACTGATTGCTGTTCCCTTTGAATCTCTTAAAGCATGCCACAAAGATGGATCAGTACTTCTCCTTACTTTACTGTCAATCCCAGTATCGTTAGTTGTAGTCCAAGTCAATTAGCAACATTTTTTGATGTTCACATTATGAATTTACTTTCATTCATTTAATTCAGCTCCTGAGTACTTGAAGAGTTATGGCACAAAAACAGAATACACAGGGCTTTTGATAATGGCTAGATGGCTAAAACTAAACTGGTCCACAATTCACTTGAGATTCTTCTATAAATTGTATTATTTGTTATCTGTTAATGTTCTGCACAGACAGGTAAAGGAGCTCAGAATGCACAGGTATATTATCAGAGCATAATATGCACTCCCAATCAGCAAAAGAGTGATGCATATGAAGAGGAAAACATAAATGCTATGAAAAAAAAATAACATTATCTGTGTGCAAGCACAAGAAAATTGATTTATTGTTCTGTGTACAGTGATCAAAAACTGAATCTGTAATAAGAATTCCTAGCTGCCATAGTCATCTACAGCTCTGGCCTCATCTCTCTGTCTCTGTAAACTTAAAAATATACAACAATGTGGCCAAACGTTTTACTGTCTTTATGCATATACATACCTATTTCTATGTATGTGAGTAAGCATGGATGAATATACACATGCTTGACACGAGCCAATAGTGTGCACTTGCAGCCCGGAAGGCCAACAGTATCCTGTACTGTATCCAATAAGGGGTGGCCAGCATGGAGAAGGAGGGGATTGTCCCCCTCTGCTTTGCCCAAGTATTGCATCCAGGTCTGGGTCCCCCAGCACAAGAAGGATACAGAGCTGTTGGAGTGTGTCCAAAGGAGGGCAACGAAGATGATCAGAGGGCTGGAGTACCTCTCTTACGAAGAAAGGCTGAGGGAGCTGGGCTTGTTCAGTCTGGAGAAAAGAAGGCTGAGGGTATACCTCACTGTGGCCTTCCAGTACTAAAAGGGATCTTATAAACAGGAGAGAGTCCGACTCTGTATGGTCTGATAGTGATAGAACAAGGGGGAATGGTTTTAAACTAAAAGAGGAGAGATTTATATTAGATATTAGGAAGAAAACTTCCACTCAGAGGGCAGTGAGGCCTGGCACAGGCTGCCCAGAGAAGCTGTGGATGCCCCATGCCTAAAGACATTCAAGAGCGGATATGATGGGGCCTTGGGCAGCTTGGTGTGGTGGGAAGTGCCTGTGCCATGCCCATGGCAGGAGTTGGAGCTTGATGACCTTTAAGGTCCTTTCCAACCCAAGCCATTCCCTGATTCTATGATCTGTATTTTCACAGTTCCTTTGAAAGACACATGGATTAAATACAGTTCTTTAGACAACGAATGGTAACAAGACAATTCGTGGCTGAATAGCCATACACATTTGTATTCTGCCATAGTACAAAACAGACGTGCTTAAATGCCACAAGGGCCAGTCAGTGCAGGAATAAACAACAGCTGGAGCCTAATCCTGTGCCATTTCCTTCATAGGCAGCTTTGTCAGTGACATTGGCTAGTGTCCAAGAGAACTCTTCAGTTATGCCCTAAGCAGTGAAGGGAACACTGGTAATTATGAACTCTCCTCTCTACTCAATAAGTTTTTCTTCCTACCCTTGTAATCTACACTGTACTTACCCACTGCTCACTGCACAGACTGGACTCTCCAAGAGCCTGCCTACCTGTTTATGTTTTGAGTTACCCTCAGCAGTTTCCTCCAGACTCCTCCAGGATTTGCTGGCTGGCCTGAAGCAGGCAGCTCAGCACTGTCAGTCTTGTTCATTATTTCCTGTGCTGTTACCAGAATATTTTACAGCTGAAGACATGATTCTGAATCTTGCAGCTGCTCCTCAAAGTAGAGAAGCTGATCCACCTCAAAGCAATCACTTGCTCTAGGAACCAGTTTCTCCAGGTGTCTTGTTATCTCCTCCTCACTGGCCTTCTGCTGTCTCGCCTGCTTCAGATAGATGTACACCTTCTCAAATACCTCTCCTCCCAGCTTCTGGATGGCAGATCTAAAGATAAATAAAGGTCACGTCAAACTTAACTTACATTATATATTAATACAAGCAATTGCAAGTCCTGATTTTTCTCTTTTTTTTTTTAATATTGTATCTACCTTTGATTAAAATGCAATAATAACACGCCTTATTTGTCTGACAGCAAAAGGAACTAAAATTTTCCATGGAATTTCTCTATGGTTGTGTTAAACAAAAAGCCCAGGACTAAAACCCTGGCCATAATAAAGTCATAGGACACATGGCCATTGCCACTGCTGAAGACCACCATTCCTTTCCACACCAAATCTGACACACTGTTTTATCTTCAGCAAGTCCAATATGCACACATAGATCATTGGTTTTTTGTTTCATCAAAACCAAGACAAGCATCCCTAGTCAGCCACACATCAGTGGCATCATATGAGAATAAACACATAACAGAATGTGTTGCCTCATTTTAGCTTCTATCAAATAACAAGGAAACTGTTGTACCAGATCAGCATGAGCCAACTGGCAATTCTGTCTTTTCCTACAGCACTATCCTTTATCAGCTGACAGATCTGTAATTCAGTGACAAAGAGTACAGTCACAGAAACTTAATGTTGATTTATAAAGATCCAACTGAAAACTGCAATACAATGAGCAAAACTTATTTTTCCAAAGGCAAACATCTTTAAATTCACGTGCCACACATCACAAGTAGTGGCATTCCCAGCAGTGGAGGGTTCATAATATTTTGATGAAAATATTAGTTTTTCTTCAGTGTGTCAGAAGCTCTATCTGCCTGCTCTGTGTAAGTCTGCTGCAGGGATTGCATTCACCTCACCATTTAAACAAACCTGCTTAGGCTCACAAACCCCAAGACAGTTCTCTAGTTTCTTGTTGGACCTCAATGGTGCCCATCCATACAACACCCATGGCACGACTGGGACCTGAATGGCATCAAGCAGGAGAGTTTGCTGGCAAACTTTGTGAAGACATCAGCAATTTGTATTGAAAAACATCTTATTTTGGTTAGGTGAAGTTGTGGCTAGCAGCCTTTCCTCCCAACAACATTTTGCTAGGATTTCAAGAGTATTCAGGTGGGGCAATCATTTCTTTTTCAGGAAACCCCTGGAGGTTCTCAAGGCCAGGTTGGATGAGGCCCTGGGCAGTCTACCCTAGTGAGTGGCAGCCCTACCCAAGGCAGGGAGTTGGAACTGGATGGTCCTTAAGGTCCCTTCCAACCTAAATCATTCCATGATTCTATGATTCTATGATTCTATAAAATACTTTGTGGAGCACTGCAATAAAGTTTCTTAGTATAGCAAAACAAAGTTTCTCTGAAAAATGTCTCCTACCTACTAAACTAAACTTATGATATCTGAAAGTCTAATGCTGTAACATATTTCTCAAGCATTACACATATTGTGTCTCTAGCACATAAAAATATTTGATGCCTTAACTCTTTGCATGGTGGAAATTCTTTTAGACAAAAAGTAGTTAATAGGAAGTGAACTGTGTTACATTTCAGCCCAAATATCTGTTTCTGTGCTCCTCTTCTTCTGACTTTCTGTCACACACTATAAATTCAGACAATGGGAAACTGGGAAGATGGAACCCAGAGTTGTGTCAGGATGGGAACCACCTCATTCATCCCTTAGCAGTGAACTATTTGTTACAGATAAGCGATCAACAAAGCTCCTGAAAAATCCTAATATTACAGCCAGCAGGATTTGCAGCTAATAAAATCAGCCAGTGCCACCTCACACATCTTCTTGCCTGAAGAAGTCTTATGGCTGATCTGATCTCACAAAGAGGAGACACCTCCTCACATCCCGCCTGCCATCACTGCTTATTTTGCAGCTCAGTCATGATTGGCTGTGGCTCACCCTTTGCTGTACGCTACCTCTACATCCTGCTGGCTCTGACAGGTGGGAATTGGCAGCAGAGGCAGCTGAGACCCAGTATAGGAAGACAGGGTAGGGCTGGACTCCATGCAGGTCCAGGTGTGACTCAGTCCTGCTTCCATAACTGGAAAACAGTTTTTTTTCTCCCAACAGTGATGTTCAGGGGAAAATGAAAACTGCTGGAAGTGATCAGACGTCAGACTCTGGCATAGATTAGCACAGAAAGCTAAATAGGAATTCATTTGGCAAGTAATAGAAATTCCTTCAAATCTCAGCAGAATTCCTTCAAATCTCAGTAGAAATACTCTATTTCTCTCCAGTGGTTAAAAATCAATCAACAAGAAGCTATTTAGAAATCATGACTGCTTCATCAGTGCCTCTAGAGATCCCTTCTTCCTTCTCTTGTCAACAAATTGTTTTTTTTGTCATTCCTTTCTATTTAAAGATGAAAAATTAAGCAAACACACACCTCA
The DNA here is from genome assembly GCA_016647715.1 of Pavo muticus. Taxonomy (NCBI): domain Eukaryota; kingdom Metazoa; phylum Chordata; class Aves; order Galliformes; family Phasianidae; genus Pavo; species Pavo muticus. Next base: position 4,615,660 of record JACDJE010000018.1, on the reverse strand, counting down.
GGAGTATTGCTTCTGCTAATAAATGTTGCCTGCAGACTGGAATCTTTTCAGCGTAGCTTGGCAGAGCATGCAAATTAGCTCCTCTGTATAATACCTGATACAATAGAATTAGGGGAAAAGAGCTTATAGTTTGAAAATTAAGGGGTAGGTGACAAAAATTATAACCTCCTTTTACAAAAGAATACATCAGGCTCTATTTGGGCTTGAAAGCTGCATTAATACGAGTCTGCTACCACACAGAACATTTTCTGTGATGGGGACAGAAATTTGGGATCTCAGACAGTATGTGTCAAACACTGTACCGAATCTTTTATTATACCAACGGAGTACGGGAAGTGATTTCCTAGAAAGCAAAGTTGGCTCATCACAACCCTGATCTGCACCAGTGGATATTTTTCCATCCACATGAAGGTCTACAGAGGCACAATGATGGATTTTACACTACATTTCCGTTTATAGGTACTGTTTCACATGAGGTGTGGCACACCTGCATTCACAGCTTCAAAAAGCCTAACTTCTGAATGTGCTGTGAGAACCAGCACAGAGCTCCCATTTACACTCCCATGTATTCTGATTATCAGCCATTTACTCTTTTCTCAGCCAAGATCCACAAGCACAGGAGATACCCGACATAGAATCATAGAATGGCTTAGGTTGGGAGAGACATTAAAGAACACTGAACTCCAACCCCATGCCATGGGCAGGGCTGCCAGCCACTGGATCAGGCTGCCCAGGGCCCCACCCAACCTGGCCTTGAGCACCTCCAGGGATGGGTTACCACAGCTTCTCTGGGCAACCTCTTAAAGTGCCTTACCTCCCTCTGAGTAAATAACTTTTTCCTAACATCTAACTTTCTCCTCTTCTAGTTCAAAGCCATTCTCCCTTTTTCTATCACTATCAGACATTCTAAAAAGTTACCCATTCTATGCTTTAGCTTCTGTTTTCTCACTTTCCACCATTCCACCTGGACTGGGGAAAACATCTCTGCTGTGACATCCCCAGTAGAGCTGGAAGCACAGGCTGTGACAGAAGACTCACAGGAGTCTTCATATCATTGCGCACTGCCTGCCTTTGTTAAGTCATACCCATTCCTCGCTGGGAAGACGTCTCATTGTCTGGACACAGGTCAGCTCAAATTAAACTCCTTCTCCTAGTGCACCCTAGCTACATTAAGTACATTTTGTCAAAACTAATTGATACCATTTAAGCTCCAGGCCTTAAGCCTTTAGCCAGCCCCACTGGGAGACATTCAGTAGGGAAACTCCACAGTTCCTGGATAAACTAGATCAAGCAGTTCTCCAAAGGACTGAAATCCAGGTTATCATATGTAAGTGAATGCCCAGAATGTGTGCTTTCCCACTGTAAACTGGAAGAAATTCAACAGTGAGTCCAGCCTCCCTCACTCCTTGTGGCTGCAGAGGGTCGTCCCAGTGACCCAGGCTGAGGGGATGCAGGGCTGGGGCTCTCCATAGCCCCCAGCATGCTCTGACAGCCAGCCTACTGGCTGAGAGCAGCTACTGCCAGTCCCTGCACAGTCATCCTTGGCAGCTGTGGTTTGGAATAAAATGCCTCATGCTGCCAGCTTCTGTGCAGCACAGAATAAATGCCTAGAGAAAATTAACTGGAACAAGCCCCAAAGGCCACGGAGGCAGACATATCTGATTTGCGGCTAATGATAGGGTTTTGGCATGAGACAGAGAGTTGGTTCTGTTAAGGATAAGGTGCTTCTAAGCATCTGAGAAGCAGTATCAATATCGGCTAAATCATAGGCACTTAGTGCTTTGACTCACTGCCAGTGTCGGAGGGGAGTTAAATAGGAGCCTTCAGAATGGCAATTTTATACTCAGGGTGTCCAACTGTGCCTAAAAATGTGCCAAGTCATTCCATGGAGCTGGGTCCAAATGAATGCATCAGGATATCTGGTGATTTGCAATTGATTTCCTATGCATCAGTGCAAAATTACTAAAATGTGACAATAAAATAATGTGTTCTCAGCTGGCTGAGGAAGCTGTAAATCTTTCCCTGGGTGAACAAAGAATTTCCTATTATCCTGTGGGCCTTTATTTTGACTGTAGTGCTACTAGCTTATGTGTTAATATTTCTTTTCTGGTCTGGAGATCAACTACAATACACCTACCTTTATGCAGCACTGACAAAAGCCACAAAACAAGATTAATGCTGGAGTTTGTGTTCCTCCATGGGTGTCAGTAGACAGGTTAGTATCTCTCAAGAGCTTTTCATCACCTGCCTTGAAGGATGACCATGACACAAATCAGCAGCTGAGGGGGTTTACGGCTTATCTCTTGGGGATGCCATTCTGCATGATAGTAACTATCATTTAAAACCATTCTGCCCTCCCTCCTCTGTCTCCAGGGGGAAGCAGCCCTTTCCACACAGCATTTTCGCAGTGCTTCAGGGAGCTGTGGCATGGGTTATTCCTCAGCTGCCACAGTCTGCACAAGTCACAGCTGAGCACACCAGGACAGTACCGTGTAAGCCCCCCTGGATCAGAGAGCAGCAATAACATCTCACCTCTGCCACAGCAGACAGTGAACATGCAGCTCCTACGTTAACCACTGAAAATTTAGGGATTTCAAAATGGTAAGCTTACACATAATTACCTCATTGTCAACTTTGAAAGTTTTCTGAGCATGGAATATCCATCAAAGCGGATGGAGACAAGTGGATCATGATTAGGGCTGGTGGGGCATAAAAGATATGTCCCAGCAGAGTGAGGGAGGCCCCATCTAGAGTACTTGTTTGTCTCCAAACAAGCTATTTCTAATCATTCACTTATTAATCCTATATGCAAGACAGTGCTTGCTACTTGCAGCTAAACATTAGCAACATGAATCTTGGTGAAAATGATAGTTAAATTTTTCTCCCAAAATGGCTTTTTGAAAAAGAATCAGGAAATCACATATCTTTGATCTCATACAAAAAAAAAATTGTTTCCTAACAGTACCAGGGAAATCCTAAAATATCTGCTACAGCATCTCGCAGTTCAGTGAACAAACAGGTTTGTCTCAGCTATAAAACAAAAGGTTCCTTTTCCCTCCAGTTATCTTCCTGTCGTTCAGGATGGTGATATTACTGATTATGAATCATTGAACCTTCTCTGAAGCTTCAAACAAACTGCTCTGGGTTCAAAACTGCATTTGCATCAAAGCTTGGTGGTTGCTCTGTAAAGAGCCCTGGAAATTTACTAGGAGAGACACATTACAGGCTTATTGATTTACTTTTTAGGAACTTACTTCTCAAGATAGGGCACTACCTTTCTAGTTCTGACGCCTGTTGGTCTTGGGAATGTGGTAAGTATGGCAAAGTCTAAGAAAAGGACATATTAAAAAAAGAAGAAAAAACGGGATGAATTATTATACAAAAGCTAATAAAATGAAATCCGAATTCTTAAGACTACTCCCTACAATCACCTTCAAGCCTCAGTGGACTTTGACTTTCACTGTAATACTGCTGAATGAAAATTTCTTCACTTGAAGACAATGATAATTTTCATAACTCATCCTTAATTACTTCATACCTCCTGAATTAAAGCACCTTAATTTCATTGCAAACAAAACTCTGACACCCTACTTCCAGGATCTGCAAAATTTAAAGCACATTTAGGACATGTTTTCCCCTGAGATAAAAGAATCTTATTATTTAAACCTGTAGACTTAAAGCTGAAAAAACATCAATAATATTCTCTATGCATTTCATTTTCCGAGATAAATTAATTAGTGAAAGCTAACATCGCCTCTTGGAAGAACTGTGAATGAGAATTTAGAGCTGTTGAATTCTGTCTACAGAAATCAGAATAGAGTTTGTGAAAAGGGGAAATAGTGGGGTTTTTTTGTGCTTTATGAAAAATACCTAGCCCCGGAACTCCAAGCAACCTGTCCAGTGAGTTAATTTGCACTGAGCACTTAAGTCTTCATTGAATATGAATGATTCGGCAAGTGGAATACTATCATAAATCAATCACTCAGGGATAAAATCTGTCTTCTGGGAGAAACTGGTAGAAAATACAGGCTAAATACTCATTACTCTAAAACAGGCTTCATGGTCTCTACTGGGAGACAGCAGGAGTTTTGCTGAGTGCTATTTGAGTATTCACTACCTTTATTACTTCCATGTGCCTCAATAAACCTCCCAAGGTCACTATGCTGCATCTAGCAAACACTGTCAAGATTCTTTAAGTGTACCTATATTGAAAACAGACTATGTAATTAATGGCATGTGAGAGCATTCTCACATTTGGAAATGATTGACAAAATTAAGGCACTAGAAAACTGAATAGCTCAGTCTATGTATGATGTATGCACAGCATGAGAAACTAGGGAAATTACGTTTTTTGTGCAAAACAAAAAGATGTATTAGTCTAATTGTAATGTTTTGAGTGTTCGGGGCTACTTGACATTTTAAAATGGATGATTCTATATTAATAATTATGTGTTTTGTAACAGGAATACAATTTTCAGACTGGATGAAAATTCTCTACCGCTAAAGCAATTATGACATTAGTAACCACTTTAAAAAATCCTTAAAAATTCAGGATAACAGAATGGTTCACAGATCTATGAAATGCAGCCCAGTAAAGAAGGTGAAAAAGTCTGAGTTTTTTTTTACATATCCAAGTAAATTCACAAAATCTTAACAGTTCATTTTAAGTGTTGGACTTGAGGCTCAACAATGTGTAAAATGAACACCAGGATGAGCATCCCAAGAAACCACATCAAAACTTAATTGTGCTGTTTTGTATATTGGCTAATAGACCCACTACCAAGTTTGCTCCCTGTATTTATTCCAAGTGCGTCATAACCCTGGCCACAGGAGGGGGTTGGAGCTCGATGATCTTTAAGGTCCCTTCCAACTAAGTCATTCTATGATTCTATGATGACAATACTTTTGCACATTTTTATATTGACATATAGCAAATAACCCAGTATTGATTTAATTTAGGCTACATGGCTGAGGGCTTTGTACCTGAGTCAATGCATGTCCTATTCTACAGACTGGGTAAAAATCCAAGGACATTTGGATTAGTGACCTGGGACTTCAAAACAGAATCCCATTTCCCCAAATCATAAAGCTGGAGCAATATATATATACACTAACTTCAAAGGAAAACAAAAAAGAAAAAAAAATGGGGAAAAACACACTGTTCTTGTCAAATACTTTTCAACAGCAGCTGGTAAATTCTGACAGGGTGTACTTTGAGATCTATATAATCAGTACATCCCCACCTAACAACTAAATTATGAATCACTTGCAACTTTTGCTGAGCTCAGATGTATTGGAGAACTAGCACAATTTCTGCCATAGTCCTCTCTCCCCTCCTACAGTACACATCAGGGTGAAAGCCTGTTGAAAAGAATAACAAGAAAAACTACGCAGCCACTAAAATTGAAGGCAAATAGCTATAATACTCTGGGCGTGTGTATTGATAATTTTAAAGATGCCATCATATGCAACTCAATAGTACAGAAATTCTGTCATGTTACAGCACAAAACACATACAACCTGAAGATGTGAAACATGATCCTCGCTAATTCCTTTGCCATTGCTCCCTGTGTGACTCTGCATGTACTGGGCAGAAAAGGAGGAGCCACCTGTAATGAACTATTTCTTGAGAAAATTGGATCTACTCAAGTATTGTGATTTATTCCCTGTGTGGGAGCTAGGTAAGGTCTAAATGAGTACAATGGATTTTCCAAGATTTATACACTTTCACATCCCTCCTTACCTACCACTCTAATCTTGAAGATGTAATTTGATGAATCTAGATACCAAGGATCACACTGTTCTAGATGCAAGGATAAAATTCTATGTGCACACAGTCTGAATGAGAGGGATAGTGCCTCAGAAGTACTGGAGCAAGTAATCCTGGAGATTAGGATGCCAGCATGCCCTAAACACTAAGAGATGGAGACTGGCCTTTGAAAACGAAATGCAATAAAAATTGTGACAAGGAGGATGGATATGCAGCTAATATTTTGGCTTAGCCCATAGAAAGTAAAAGTCTACATTTATATTGTAAGCTGTTGTGGGAACACAACACTGAAATTACTTCCAGAAAACAGAGTGTTAAACAGAATAACTGAAGTACGTATAAGAGGAAATCTCATGCTCAAAAACATTACAGCATCAATATCCTCAAGAATAATGTTATCTACCTGGCTGCAAAAATCAGTCACAGCTCAGACAGCAGCAATACCAAATAGGTCTCTTGTCTGCAAGAAAATACTTCAGTTCTCAGGTACATTTACATCATAATACTTGACATTTAATAACAACCAAAGGCCTCTGAGATTTTTTTTTTAAGTCTAAAACTCCAGTTAGATTTTCTATATTTCTTGCATTTGGCTTCACCTAAAGATGTCCTCAATGATGTCAATAACAAACTCATTTTCAGTGGGCTCAGAGTTGGCCCCGAGGAAGGCCCATCCAACATCTAACAAATCACTAAATCTAATAGCCAGTCTCTGCACAACAAGAGTTAAAAAATGTGCAGAAATAAATGTACGCAGAGTCTTCTGCACTTCAAGCATTTTTAGGACTACTAATGTTACAGAATATTCAGTGCCCATTCAATCACTTCAGTATGACCTTTCTTTATGAATTTTTAAGATGAACGATATATTTGATGCCAACGTCACAAGCAAAAGAAGTATATATGCATACTGTTCATGAGTCTTAACCAATAGTGTTATGAGCAGTCACAGGAATAGAGTAAAAATATCACTATATGCCTTTTCTCCATGACTTCTGAAAGACAGCTTTACTTACACTCAGCAGGTGATGATGAAGTCTTTTGCCTGATCATGGCAGACTGCTGTGTGTAAGACTTCAGGGACTGACTAAGAGGTGCTTACTGCTGTGCTAAAGGATTTTAATTTACTTAAAATTTGGGGCATAAAAGCCTTTTCCTTTTACTGACATACATTTTATTGAATTCTAAATTGCATATTAAAGTTCACTGCTATTAAAATGACTCACTGTATGCATTCATGGATACCTCCACAAAGGAGCACAAAGTACTCCGTACTAATAGTTTTTTCCTCATTTTTTTACATTTTTATTTCTTTTTATATTTTAAGTGCAGAGAGAACAAGATATAAATGCTATTCCATAGATATTAAACTATGCAAAAAAAAAAAAAAAAGAAACCCAGCTTTACTCCGTAAAACACAAATTCTCATTTTTCAAAGCCCAAAAGATGAATTTTCACTACAGTGTTGAGAAGGTTTCAAAGGGAAGCCTCCCCTTACTGGACAGCCGGGATGCAAATACTACATAATAAAGGGAGGTGCAATTGTGAATACAAGCACCGGCACCAAAGTCCCAAATGAGGCTTTTTCTTTTCCATAAATTTCTGCAAACACTTGTCTTATTTCTCAGTTTTAGATCATGAAGCCCTGTAGTGACTTCAGATCTCAAGCATACATCGTAACACTTGTGAAGAACCATTTGAGATAGTCAGCTACATGGAAAGAAGGGCCTCATAATACGATACACCAAGATGAAAAGGAATATCAGAGAATCACAGAATCACAGTATGTCAGGGATTGGAAGGGACTTTGAAAGATCACCTAGTCCAATCCCCCTGCTGGAGCAGGAACACCTAGATCAGGTCACACAGGAATGTGTCCAGGCGGGTTTTGAATGTCTCCAGAGAAGGAGACCCCACAGCCTCTCTGAGAAGCCTGTTCCAGTGTTCTGTTACCCTCGCCATGAAGAAGTTTTTTCTCGTATTTATGTGGAACCTCCTATGTTCCAGCTTGCACCCACTGCCCCTTGTCCTATCATTGGATGTCAATGAGAAGAGCCTGGCTCCATCCTCCTGACACTCTCACTTTATGTACTTATAAACATGAATGAGGTCACTCCTCAGTCTCCTCTTCTCCAAGCTAAAGAGACCCAGCTCCCTCCTCCTTTTCTCATAAGGGAGATGCCCCACTTCCTATATAAAATCTTTTTTTTTTTTTTTTCAGTTACATATCTACTAAACATGATGTGCCTATCTCTTTTAAAGTAGATTTTGACCTCCATAGCTTCTTAAGGGCTACAACAGCTATCAGTTGCTGAAGAAAGATTGCTGAAGAAAGCAATCAGTTCCACCCACCAAGCTTTTCAGAAGCAGAAAACAAGCATTTGCTACAATGACTATTCTAAAGGTTTTCCCTAGGGACAACATCAATCCTTCAGGTAATGAGTACTGACAAAGCTTCGGATATCTTGTAAAGGAGGCTTTGACAAGCTTTATGAACATCAGTGGGGAGAAAAGAAAAAAAAAATTAACAGCTGGTATAACAATTTGATCCGATGGAAAAAAGTGCTTTAGCTTCAGGGGTTTTCTGAAGAACAGTGTGGCTCTTTTCTGAGATGTGTAACTGCAAAATCTCCATAGGTTAGCATCAGTGAAACTGCCATTCATTTTTCCTCATTTCTCTCTCTGCTGAAGACAATTTGTCTCTGGAGAGCATGTGAGAGTATAGCTTCTTAGACTGCATCAGGAAGTACCATCAGGGATAGCAACCGCCATGAGAATGAGATGGTGGCCAGGTCAGAAAATTGTTCTCCTGTTTCCCACATCTAACAAGGCTCCTAAGCCTAAAAACTGTATGAGTCACAGAACTCTGTATACTTGGCTTACTTCCTACTGTTAGAATGCAAAGCTGGGAAGAAGCACAATGAGAAAAAGCTCAGATAACCTTTGCAGTAGCTAGTTCAAGAAATCGAGATTTCTTATAAACGCCACAGAAGATCCTAATATTAAACTTGTTATCATTGAAGTAGAAATCTTGCAGACAGAATGAACTCCACTTGAAAGTTAAAGTTAAATCTATGCTGCTATAAATTTTATAATGAATCCTGATATCAAGCATAATAAACTAGGAATTGTTGTCACTGGAGTGGGTAATTTTATCATGGCTTTTACTGAGAGGATAACAACTCAAAATGCTGAAACAGTGAGTGCAATGGGATTGGCAAGATGATGTTGGAGGAAACATCCAGGGACTATAGTGAAGGAAGCTGGTGATTAAATCATAAACAGTCTCAAGCTGTCTATAGGTGAAGCTTTTTTTTTTTAAAAGTTAAAATAGGAGACAAAGGACACCTACCTACAGTACTCAATAACATCAAGGTCTTCCTCCTACACTCCTGGAAAGGCTTGTAGCACAACTTCCTGATACCCTCTCACATGAATATATGTATAAGGCCCTGCATAAGATTGCAGCAGAAGCTTCTGAAATTGGCACTCTGACAAACAGAAGTTCAACACATCACATGAAGTTTGCTGAGGGATGAACAGAGCAGATGAGGCTTCACACATCATTTTGAATAAGTATACTTCCTTCTCCCCACTGAAAACTCTCTCACCATGCTCTAAGTGCAAACTGCATGTGTGTGAGAATTTGCAGGGATCTCCTTTTGTATGTGTGTGCTGGGTACTGTGCTCACTTACTTGCTCCTTTACACTCTGATATCCAAGCAGTGAACATGCCTTTACATATTTAGATATCTAGATATTCAGATATCACATGGTCATACTATATTCAGGAGAAAGCACAGTGACATGAGTAGATATTTAGACAGACTTCTTTAAACTACCTATTATAGTTCACAAGAGGGAATCTATACCCTTATTTTCCAAACAACCACAACAAGCAAAACCAAAGCAATTCCCCACTCCAGTTTTTCTCTTAATGATTCTTACTTTAAAATGGCTTACAGTATGGCTCGCAGATACAGTCTGCTGGTTATTCTCAAGATGCCAGCTGGGTGGGCAGCTGACCATTCTCATTTAGGAATTAGATGACAAGGAAAGTGTTCCAAAACAATGAGGTCTAATGCATTGAATGGAAATACTGAAATTAATCAGGCTTTTCATTAGCATTTGACTGTTTTATAAACTACATTGTGATATGTCATTTCCAAAGGACCATACAACAGCACTTCCAATTTTTTCAGCATCTAACCACCATTACATGCTGATCCTATCAGAACCAACAAACTGTGAAAATATAGAGAGAGCACTGAAAAGCAGACTTTTGAAGAAGTGATTTAATTGTACCTCAGCCCTAGAGACAATGACCATGAAGCTCAAATAGTTAAGGTTTATCCTGTAACTGTACGAACACAAGGTGAAGGCTGGAAGACCGGTGAGTATTTTGACTAAATAACCCCACCATGCAACTAGTCGGTGCAACATGATGCATTTTGGGGTTTTTTTTTAAGTACTTTCTATGAAAAGAGAATGGAAAGGAATCAGATTGGCTGACTGTGAAACCTGCTGATTAGTATCATAATAAGGACTAAGCCATGAAGTGAAACCCAAGGAACAGCTGTTTATTGGAATATCATAAAACAGAAAAGCTTCTATCTGGAGTAAATCAGATTGTTATTTCTCTTGAATATACAGCGCATTGTACACAGTAATGTGTTATAAACAGTGATTGGCATCAATACAGTTACAGTTCCATTAGTTTTCTTTGCATGGAATCATGCAAATGCGAGCATTAACTGTCTGGACTCTGATAACATACACCATATCATTGATACTGTCCACTCATACAAGATAGAAATGCTCTTTTCTTAAGGAGCTTAAAATCTGAAATTATTTGAATGTTGCAATACTGTAAAGAAAAACTGAGTTCAGAAATAATAAATAGTATTATGATTATCAGTTCAGTACCTAGATTAGGGAGCAATAAATCTTGGAAAGCCACAAATTACTGACAGTTTACTGGAAGAAACTCAAGATATGCTAACCAGAACACTTTAGAGTGGAAGCACAGATCTTTTTTTTATTAAGACATTGAAATCTTTATTAATAAAGTTCAGGTGATGGTTAATGATGGTGAAAGCAATTGAGTTTCAAAGGGAGTTGTGCATGCAACTTCCCTAGTCTCATTTGAAAACCCAAGGCAATAGCAATTGCATTCATTGTATCACTTTAGGAAACAAATTTTAGCCTTTTTTTCCATGCTAGAATGAAGTGTGAGTGAGGGAGCAAACATGGTGGGAACATAAAGATCTGCAGCTCAGTGACCCAGACAGCAGTGAAAACAAACTAGATCTTGGAAAAGATGACAGTGATTGTGCAGATTACAAGAAAACAATCAGAACTGACTGTCAAAGTTCAACCTCTGTGCCGGCAAGTAGGTATCCAGTTTGTGAAACATACCTTAGCATGTTAGGGATTTTTTGGGGTGGGGAAGCAACACAGTTTTATTTACCTTCTGCCATTTTTCAAATGCATCTTCTTTGCCTAGATACTGGCAACACACAAATATGTTACTTACTCCCTCATGCGATTCAGCTTGGTCTCAGCCATAGTGCTGTTGAGAGCTCTGAATCCCCGGGGCACCCCTGGAGCCATGCTGGTGACAGTTGCCGAACCTACAAATCAATGCACAGACATACAACCTCATTCAACTTCATCCCCTGAGCACTATTTCAGAGTCAAGGGCAGTCAGGAGGAGGAAGACTACTCCTGTTCCTCACAAGGTAGTGCCATATTAGGTAAAGATGAATTAGATTATTAAATACACATTAAGGGCAACTCCTTTTTCAGTGATATGTAGATTTATATCTTAAAAAGCACCAGAATTGTAACATGAATTTTCCTGCTGTGAAGGAATTATTCTATTACAATAGAAAGGACAGTTACTGAAGGAAATGCTGGGACAGAAAAATATTCAACAAAATGAAATTTACTTGGACAATATTTATTTTCTTACATTGTTCTTGGACTTAGTTGCATGAAAGAGCAGGAACTCTCTTCCTAACAGGCAAGTCTCTCCTTTGGTTCAATCACAATGTAACTGATAGTGTTTTACCAATCAGACAGTAAACTGAATGCTTTTATGGAAAGCATCACTTTCCTCTTCAGATGAAAGTACTCCATGTAAGAATATCTGTGACTATATATATGTATATATACATATGCAAATACTCACACACACACACACACTTCCTGTTCACATAGTTCATGCGCTGTTAAAATATTTAATGACCTAAGACCAGAGCTGCTGAATCACAGAAGACTACCAGAGTTTTAAGTTCAAATATCTTGCAATTTCATGTTGCCACTGCATCACACAAGCCCCTGTCTAACCTCTGACAAGCCCTCAGGTTCAAGTTAGTGATTTATTTACTTACTGCCTCTACTGCTCCCTTTGGAAGACAATTCCAGAGCCACACTGTGACCTGCTGGCTAACATCCCTCTGGATTTCCAGACAAAATTTCTGTCTGTTCTCAGTCTGTTCTCATTATTCTCCTGTGTTAGTCCCTCTTTTTGGCTTACTCAGTTCTTCCCTTCACTTTTGCATACTCCTCTCATTTATTTGTAACTATGGGAGAAAAAAAAATATTCTGTTTTCACCTTCTTAAGCCAACCAAAACAGCTTTTTTAGTTCTTTCCTGCAAAACTATTTGGCATTAGGATTCCAATTCCCCAGAGAGGAGAATGTATATCATGGTGGAACTTCTCCTCTGTAAATCCACGGGCCGTGGCACACAGCACCTAAGTTCTGAACAGCCATAACAGGGCTCTGCATGGGACATGAATAAGCCAAAAGTCACACAAAGAAGTTAATGCAATGCCTTGGCTACATAAACACAATCTCCTCTCCAAGCAGATGTTTTTAGCTTGGACTTAGCTGGGTTTTAGCTTGGATTGCATTAGCATTGATCATGTACAGCTAGAAGGAGCTTGCAGCTACCTTTCTGCTCTGAGCAGTACAGACACCCCCAGACAGTACAGAATGCTTCTCCTGAATGCATAATCACGACTTTCCCAGCAGTTAGGCTCACTGCTCTTTGAGTTGGCAGGGAATTAGGGTCCAGATGTGGGGGCTTGGGCTTTGATATCGCTGTCAGACTTCAAAGACAATTACATTTTTTTCTGCCCTGAGCACGAGTGGTTTAAAGAAAAAGTAACCCTTGCATTCTTTCAAGACTGAGTACATTTAACCACAGGTCCCAGCTAAATTCTAATATTTCTATTATTACAGGATATATCATTGTGGTAAGAGAACTGCAAACTCTTCCTACTTAGTGGGTTCAATCTATTTATTGCTACAATACTTCATCTCCCTCTCTTCTGACATTTCATTATTAAAGTCATCCTTCTTATTTTTTTTCTGGGATTCCAGTCTAAATAATTCTTACTTTGCCTACTCTCCATGTTGGCAGTTGGCCAAGAAATGCTTCCTCTCTAAACACAAACTAGTATCTATCTTCCTCTCCATTAAATATGATCTTCTGGGTACTGTGAAGCAGCTGCAAGGACTACAGATTGTAGGATGCTGTAAAGGTACGGCTACTCATAAAAAAAAAAAAAGAGCTTTCAGTGAAATCCACTAACAGCTTTTCACATTGTTACTATGAAAAGCCTCAAAACTTTTCCTAGAGTGATTCATAACCCACACCAACTTCTATATCACAGGGATTTTCTTAGAAGCAGTTACTTGATTAGTAATATATTTTGCGCCCAGCTTACCAGCTTGCAACAGTCTGCCTACCCATACATCAACAGAACAAATAACTGTGCTACTTCAAAAGGTGGTCAAGTAACTATTTGCATTGTTAAGCAATTTACCATTCTTGATTAGGTAAACTAAATCAAATGAAAAAACAAAAACAGTGACTTTTCAAAGCCAAGTACTTTCACTTCCTATATATATTTAAAAGATGAATAGTCTTCTAGTCTCTAGCAGAGAACAAAGGGCAAAATTATCCTCTTGGGTAACGGAGTACCAGTTTTGTGGCTCTCACTGCACCCTTCTCACTCTGTCAGAGGAAAAAAAGATGAGACAAATATTCTGCTCACATTTACTCATAGATACTTACAGTAAAAAAAGATGGTCATGATTATCTGATGAGACGTCTGTATGTTACGTATTAAAGGAATTCATACCTACATTTCTGCTAAGACCCCAAGAACTGGTGATAGACATCTATTGCATCTCTTGCTAATTCATTATGTGTTAAGAAACTACTGTCTCCACTGAATCATAGACTACTGGTTTGGATTTGCTTTTTCAGCTTTCATTTCTACATATGAGATCCTCCAATGCCTTTTTCTGTAAGACTGAAAAGTTCCTCAGAATCAGAGGTATTTTCCTGAGTTTATAATGTATTTAAGAATACAAACTGACCAAACTGCCTTTAACCTTCTCTTTATTTAAGGTAAGAAGACTTAGTAAACCTTAAAGGTAGTTTTTCAAACTTTCTTTCATTTTGTAGCTCTCTTCTTGGATGTACTCCATATATCATGCTTCAGTAGCATGGATTATTTTATCTCAAATTGACTCCACGCAGAGCTGCATAGCCAACCTCAAGTGAAGGTTGCATAGTACTGAAGCACAGATATTCACAGTAATTCACTGGAAAACTGTGGGGAGAAAACTCAGTTAATTCAAAAAGTCTCAGGATTTTACCCTTTACCTCTGAGTTTTTATACAAAAGAAACTCCATATATGGAAAAACAATGCAATTTTATTGCATCATTTTCATCACGGCCCTTACTGACATTAAAAAAAAAAAAAATTCTAACTTTATTCTACTCAGATGTTCTCTAAGATATGCTTGAAATTGTACATATTTTTTTTTTCGATTCCTTTAACAATGAAAAATGCTATGAGAAATTCTGACCAGTCAAACTTCTGCAGCCACCCTATTACTGCCATTAAATTCCTACTGTTTTAAGGAGCAGTCATTACAATAATGTTACAGGTCTGCAGCCCAGCAACATGGTATTGCCAGTGCTAGTGCCAGCCCACAGGCTTGGGTCTGGGTTTGCAAGACTTCAGCCCTCAGATCTACCAGGTTTTGCCCAGCTGGAGCTTCATTTTAATAGCTTAAGTTGTAACTGCAGTTCTTCTAAGGACGTTGGGGCTATTGGCTTTATTTCCACTTATCTTTGTATTCTTAGAATCACAGAACCATAGAACGGTTTGGGTTGGAAAAGGTGTTTAAGATCTTCTAGTTCCAACCCCCTGCTATAGGCAGGGACACCTCCCTCTAGACCAGGTTGCTCAAAGCCCAATCCAGCCTGGCCTTGAATGCTTCCGGGGAGGGGGCATCCACAACCTCGCTGGGCAAAACAGACTTTTCTGTTCTACAATCAGACTTCTTAGATGGAGAGTAGAAACGATCAGTTACTTATGAAGAATGGCAAATTTTTATCAAACATAATTAAAGAAGTAATGTAGAGAAATCTGCCCAATACATCAACAGAAGCTTTGAGAAGTGGAGACATAGGATGTGGCTATAGGTGAAGAACTGTAAGAGGTGAGGTATAAACCGGCACTGGGGACCCCATGTCTACAAACAACTTTCTAGTTGTTAAAGAAATGCAGACCTGGAAATTGGCAAAACTAGCTTTAGCATTTAGGGTTAACAAAGAGAACTTCCAAACTACGTAAAATGCACATAATGTTTTTTATATGACATGAATTTGTAGGCCAGTGAAGGAAAAGCAACATTGGCAAACACAAGGAAACTCCCCCAGGTGGATCCTAGAGTGAGGAAGAAGCATTCCTGGTGAAGGATTGCAGGCGTTGAGGGCTCACCACATCCCCTGACAGGCGAGGCTGAAGTTACCAGCATTAGTACCAGCGGGAAGGTGAACACAACACCAGGCAAAGCAGGAGTTACAAGATGCACGGATAAAAAAAAATTAACTACATTACTACAAAGAACTTTTTTTTTTTAACAATTGTAATCATTTATTCATTTTCTTTTTCTTCCTTTTCTGTAATTATTCGACCTGGAGTAACAATAATTATTTGATTAGACTGTTAATAAAAATGGTCTCCATGCATTTTAAAGAGTTCCCCGTAACAACACAACTGAAATAACTTTTCATATCATAAAATGATTTTTTTTTTAATGAAAAATGATTAAATTGTGGTGAGAATGTTGAAAAAAAAAGGAACCAAAAACCAACAAACCAAACAAACAGTATGATACAAGCATTTCTGGTTAATAAGCACAATCCTTCTAGGTTTTATATCCTCACATAAAAAATAATAATCCTGGCTCATAGGGTTCTGACTAAGATGCACATTAACAAGATGGGATATAGATTAAGATTATTTTAAAGATAGTTTGTACTCTGCCCAGCTTTGTAGCTTGACATTGAAAGAACTTAAAACAGTAAATATTCAAAGCTCTTCAGCAATCCTGAGCATACAAAGACAAAAGGTACCTTAGCAGATTTCTGTCATATTATCATCACAGGTATTTGTTTGGAACAGACGATGTAAACCTAATTACTAGCTTAGCCTTGAGAAAGGCTTTAAGTTTCAGCACAGAGTGGTCAGATGTTTTTTAATTATTAAATCAGAATTTAATTCTTTAATATCATAATTTTAAAAGGCATCTTCCTTTTCTTCATATTGAAAGAAAAAGAGGAAGCCAAGAAACTCTTTAAAACTAAGATTTATTTTTCAAATGCCATTGTTTGGCTTTGGGTAATACTCTGGATTATTCCCAGAAGCCATTAGGGCCATTCCTCTCTTACACTAAGAAAACAAATTATTGAAGTATAGAGCAACATTTTGTTCACATTTCCATTTCTGTAAACCTGCAGACAACAGGGCTTCAATTTTATAAATAAGTGCAAAATTTGAAAACCATGAGATCTATTAGTGTGAAGGCAAAACACATGATAACGGGCCTTCATTCAGTCATAAAGATCACCCTGACATAGAACCCAAAGGTGATCAGAGAGTGACTATGAGTGTGATGCCCATACCTTTGACTACTCCCTTTTATCCTTTTTCTTCTTCAGTTTTCTCTGGCATCATTCCATGCTCATGAACAGGGGTGAAACAGAGCTCAACAATGGAAGAATCACTGCAAGGATTTCCCAAGCTTCCCCTATAGTCTCATTTCAAAGTCACAAGTTTATCACGACCGATGAGTGTAATTGAGGCACCAAACCAAGAAGAAACAAGGCTGCTTTCATGCTACCCACCCACAGACAGCTACTGGCACAGCTTAACTTTGTAGTCTTCCAGCGGCAGTAGACAGCCTTCTTTCACTTATGTCCTCTTTTAAGCTTTTAAGTAGACTACGAGAAACTAGAGTTTGAAACTCTAGATTTATAGAGAGAATTTGCAGGAGACTTTAGGATTGAATTGCAAGCTCAGAATCCTGGTGATTTTCCTATGCCTGTACTGAAATAATGTAAGGCAGAATATACGTTATCCAAACCTGGATCATCTTTTTTTGTTTAAAAACAATAACAAACTTCTAAAAATTCATTTTATCTTATTACTATCTGTCTAGAAACTATATAACTATTATCTATCTAGAAACTATATAACAACTTGTATATCTTTAAATATTTTCCTTTGAAGCACAAATGGCAAAAGGGTAATTTTTAAAAGCTTTTAACATTCCACAACTCTGACCATCGTGTTCTCTAATTCTGTTATTCTTAAAAAACCAACTACCTGTGAATGCCTTTTATCTTTGCACATTTATACATTTTTTGCAGTAGATTAAGAACGCAATTTTCAGGAAGATCACTTTTTTGAGATTTTTTTTTGCAAAATGGAAATAATGGGAATGTGATGAATAAGAATGCTTACTAACTGCTGAAACCACATTTAAAGAAGAAATATCATCTTACCCAATGAGCTATTATTTAGGACGCTCTCCAAATGTTTGACCATTGCTTCAATATCACTGTCCTGAGGATAAACGAAATAACAAACAGCATTAGTGTGACCAAAATCCTAAATAAAAATAAATAGTGTACCAGAGGTATGATCCTACAAACATAAAGGATATTACTTACACCAAAGAGTGTCAATGCTAGAGTACAACAAGGTGAATACATTGCTCACAACTTTTTAAGTATTTTCTTGCCCTTAAACTGTAGGTTTGGGAATGGTGTTATGTAAAAGCAATTACTGCAGTCAGATGTCTAGCAGAATACAAGCATATAGGACAGTTATGCATGTAGCTTAAAGAATATGTTTATTGCTGAGGTTGGTGTGCAATATTTGAAAATATACCAGCATTTTATTATTGGTTATCCTCGAAATGTCTACAACAGGATTAGAAAAAGAAAGTATAGATTTCACAACCATTCCAAAATTTCTTAAGACTTACCATATTTACCGCTACAAATTAATACTTAACATTTCATTTAATTGCACCTACTTGCATATCTTCTAACAATGAATAATTGAAACTTCAATTAGGAAAAGATTTTAGCACTCTTCTATTTTAAGTCTTCTGTTACAAGACAGATAATTAACAGTTTTGCAATGATATCTTTCACGTGAAATGTCATTCATGTACACTGATGAAATTTAAGATCTGACCATTAAGAAAATATTGTGCTCTAGGAAGCACATCGCATTTCATTTGAATGTAAGAGAAAAACCTGAGTTTTTAAAAGCTGTTATCACACCTCATGTGACAACAGGGTGACAACATGGCATCCCTTGACTACTTAAAACTGAACATCAAAAGTTTGACCTCACTGAAAAATCCACCAAAAATATTGAGCAGCCTGTGGCTTTAAAAAGGCTATAGAATAGGAAAGGGAATTTGACAGATGCACAGAAGAGAAGCACTCTTACACATAAGAGCCAACATGGATGAATACTTGGACGTTTCAAACTCAGAATGAATGAAATAATTTTTAATAGCAACAGGCGATACTAAGGATGCCAAGTCAGGCACTAGGAACCTGGTGGAACAGCTCTGGAGTAATAATGCACAGATTACCCACTGTGCTGATCCACTGGACCTATAATTCACTGGAGATGTGATGATAATTTATACTATATCACTAGAGCTATGATAATTTATGCCAGTTGATTATCTGGCTTGATGATCTCAGGAGCAACCTGGAAACTGAAAATAGTGAGCTAATGTACTGAATTACTAGACTTCGTAATAATGAAGAGGGCTAATTTGCTATTAATATTATCACTAAAAGAAAACACAAAGATCAGAGTGATAAACTGCAGTAAAAAGCATCTCAGCTAAATCAAAGCAAATGTGAAACTTTCATGGTTCGCTAACTTCTCAAGATGAAACCCCTTCTATGTTTCATATTTTCCAATTTATTTTTAGAAATAGTTTCTTATTCTCTTTCACATTGTTTCTCATGCAATTAGAAACCAACGTTCCTAAAAAAAAAAACAAGGAATAAAAAAACGGAAAAGAGCCATTGGCTCAAGAAGCTAGAAATCTGGAAACATAACTGACACATTCTTGCTTGAAATCTGGCAATCTGCATATAAATTACAAAACAGGAGGAAAAAGGACACTGAACTCCAATGTTACAACCAATACAACCAAGATGAGATGTTCACATGTGTGTAGGGCTTAAAACTGGTGAAAATCCCACATCTACAAGTGGACAATGCAGTTGAGATCACACAAGCTGTATTGAAAGTTAAGAACAAATACAAAGTAGATGTCTCAGCTCCCATCCTAAAACTTTCAATTTTACCAATTGAGTGCCTGACTCCACCTTCTTATATGAAAAGGTATCATTTCATAAGGCCACTACTCCATCTACCGTCTGTGGGAGTCTAACATAGCAGGAATTAAGAGCTTCAATCCCTTTCAACATTATGCATCCCAATGTGTTATTCAATTAGATGACCTGTCTGACCCCCTACTACTGCATGAACTACTGCACAAATATCAGAGGATTTTTTTTAATTTTTGGTTGAAGTAATGGGGTCACCATTAAGCACTACCAGACATAGCATTTCTGTACTCCATCTGCACAATATTAATGAGTAAAGCAATCTTGACATTGGGTAATTGAGAGGTTTGCAATGATTAAGAAGGTAAATACCTTACAGATCCTTGTCCTGTATTATAGTGGATTGACTTTCAAAAGCTTAATTTGTAGAGGTATTTTTGAAGAAAGAGTTAAAGAGTATGAATCCTATCATAGAAATAGGAGTGGGAGTTTTGGTATTAAGTAGATGACTGCTGAAGCAATGCCCTGCTATACACTAGCAAGATCAAATCTATTCTGGTAGGATTTGAAGCTTATTATTAAAGTTGAGCACGATACCACCTACCTTTGAGTGGGATTCATCTCATGTAACTGTTGACATCCAGAATGAAGATGCCCCATGCATGCTAATAACTGCAGATCTCTTTACAATCACCAGAGAGAAGGAGGTACCTCTCAGCATATTCCATCTGACCCACATGTTAGATGCTTTTGCCAAGATAAAATTATTCCCTAAAAATGTGTATTTTTCCTAACTGTACAGAGTTTATATCCAGTTAGGTCAGACATGGGTGTACAGCTAAGTCCAACCTGCTTTGTCTTCACACTTCCTGCAGAATTTTTTACTCAAGAAAGGGAAAAGTGAAAATTCTTCTCAATTCCTAAGAAAAAGAAAAGGTGATTGTGTCAATAGCCACAAAGACAGTTCTGCCTTATCTAAGGTGCTGGTTAATAGGAAGGAAAATAAAGTCAGGCTATTTGCTTCTTTGATAAAAAGTCCTGAGAGACAAATGCTCTGAGAGGGTATGCTTTCCAACTCAG
This sequence comes from Pavo muticus, assembly GCA_016647715.1. Lineage (NCBI taxonomy): Eukaryota > Metazoa > Chordata > Aves > Galliformes > Phasianidae > Pavo > Pavo muticus. The sequence goes on along the minus strand of JACDJE010000018.1, from coordinate 4,595,105 downwards.
CCTGGATAAGCCAACTTGCAGAGGACCAATGCATGGCGTGCACACAGACTGCTGATAAAGCAAAGCCACGCACCCAGGAGGGGCTGGATCCTGACAAGAGACGTCAGTGGGACAGCTCTTCCAACTTAGCATCAGTTCTTGTCACCACTAAATTCTGAATCACTACAAGATGACTGAATGTCATTGCTCAAATCTGGCTGCCAACACCCAATTTAATCTGCATTATTGAGAAATCTATTTTTATCTTTTGCCCTTCATTAATTCTAAGCAGCAGTCCGCCTGTTCAAAAACAGTATTGATTGACACTTAATGATATTGTCAATGAAAGTTGAATGAAAATTTTAAAAGGCTTTCTAAAATAGAAAAATGAAAGAAAAAAAAACAACACAAAGCCTGATAAAAGCGAGCAGTAATTTATTTTTAAGATTCCACTGTGGTTGATTTTTCAGGCAACAGAGTTTTTGTATTTCTGAGTGTTGTGTGTAAACACAGACGCAGCAAATAGCAACAAAGCATTGCCTCAGATATTCCACTGATTTCCAACACACTATTTCTTAAGACCACTATTGTATTTGCTGTTAGAAATTGCTATGTGTTCAGTTTGAAAGCTAAGAGGACATTTCTAGATTGAATGAGATGTTTATGAGTAAACTTCAAGTTTAACTGGTTGAGAGAATTTCAGGATTCCCAGCCACTGTGGCAGAAGTAGCATTCTGTCTTCTCACACAGGTATTTAATTTCTGCTTTAAAAACTACACCTCGAAGAACCTATTAATTCAAAAATTTCAAAGAATATTAAAAGTTATTCGTATTTTAATGAAGAGTTTTAGCAAACTTGGTTGGTTCCGTAGAATATAAACAGCGTCATACTCTACTCCGCAGATTCTGCACATTAATTCCACATAACATTTGTCATCCTAAGCAAAACCAGACAGTACTGTTCAGAAGCACTGCAGCAAAATGTTTTAAGTTGATGGCCCAGGGTAGAAAATAATTGTTCCTGAACGCCTCAGGAAGATCCATTTTCAGAACTGACTTGGCCATTTAAGTTCATTGATTTCACTGAGACTTGATCACTGAAGACAGGATTCATTGCAGCTCCTTCTGATCAGATCTAAATTAGGTGCCTTTTCCAATAATCTTCAACCTTCAAACTGAGAGTTTCTTGTGGCAACCTTACCTGATAAAGCTACTTTAAGTCCTTCAATAATAAGTTTTCTTTTTATTGACGCTTTCTAAGATTCTTGGGAAATTTTACAGATATGCTGATCGAGACTTGCTGTTGTTAATGCTCACAGTTATCATACTGCACTAGAAAATATGATTAATACAGACAAGAAGATGCGGCATCTAGAGGTGCCAATTTTTCCCCAGGAATTAGATCTGGAATTCAGATCCTGTGCTTGAAGTATTCTTTCAGCTTTAACTTAACTTAGGTATAACTAACATTACGTGAGAGAACCCCACTCTGTGCTTATGGCTACAAGGAAATTTACTGATAGCAATCCACTTTAAGGCGCTCAAGGGAGTATGATCCCTAATCTTGAAGAAACGCAAGAATCTTTCTCATCAAAGCATATGTACAATTCCAGACATACTCCTACAACTAATTCATGATGCCGGTGTAGACACACATTCCTAACAGAAGCAAATTTCAGTAATATCAGTAGGACAAAATCTTGGAAGGGGTTTCATTTTCCCTAAGAAAACATCAAATGTGTACTGTTTTCCCAAAGGTCACACACACCTGATGATTTGTCTTAGATACAGTCTGTGACACTTCCACATCCTCCTCTGTCTCACTGTCTTCTGAATAGGATTCAAACTCTTCATTATAATATTCTTCTGCAATTTGTGGGTCTTCAGGGATCTCTAGAGGGAATTAAGAGTTTATAGTATTATACAGACAGACAATATTCATAATCTTAGAAAGATGCAATGGATTTTACATCACTCATGTTATGTCACTAACAACGCATTCTGAAATTGAAAATTGTTGGATAGGTTATCAGATTAAAATGTTCATTTTTGATAGCATGATAAGTAGTGCTAAAGCTGCCTCTGTCAAAAGGTTGCGTCCTCATCACATGGAAATTAATGACCTCAGAGGATCTATACTGAGTTTGGGCTGAAATCACTGAACCATAGAATAATTCAGGCTGGAAGATACCTCAGAGAATGATCTAGTTCAGCCTCACTCAGAACATGGTCAGCCTTCAATTGAATCCAGCTTTTGTGAGCTGAAATTATGCCCCAGTTTGGTTTTCTCTAACATACATTACTTCCCTAGTCCTGCTCACCACACCATGGCATCCTGGCTTGCAACAGGAACAGTGTGGTGAGCAGGACTAGGGAAGGAATCCTGCCCCTGTACTCAGCACTGGTGAGGCCTCACCTCAAGTACTGTGTTCAGTTTTGGGCACCTCAGTATAGAAAGGACATTGAAGTGATGGAGCAGCTCCAAAGAAGGGCAACAAGGCTTGTGAAGGGCTTGGAGAATATGCCCTATGAGGAGAGACTGAAGGAACTGGGGCTGTTTCGCCTGGGGAAGAGGAGGCTGAGGGGAGACCTTACTGCTCTCTTCCAATATCTGAAAGGTGCTTACAGAGAGAGAGAGGGGTTGGTCTCTTCTCACTGCTGACAGGTGACAGGATGAGGGGAAATGGCCTCAAGTTGTACCAGGGGAAGTTTAGGTTGGATATCAGGAAAAACTTCTTTACAGAAAGGGTGGTTAAGCACTGGAGTAGGCTCCCCAGGGAGGTCGTTGAGTCACCATCCCTGGATGTGTTTAAAAACCATTTGGATGTGGTGCTCAGGGACATGATTGAGAGGAGGGTTGTTAGAGTTAGGGTAGTTATGTTAGGTTATGATTGGACTTGATGATCTTTAAGGTCTTTTCCAACCTGAGCAATTCTATGATTCTATGATACATATCCTGTGATGAATACAATGGCTAGGTTAAATTGGAAATAACATATATCAGTCTCTATAAGCAGTGAGTTAGTAAAATAGCTTCAGGCCAGATTGCACCTTCTTCAGCAAGCTGTCCTTTCTTAGCAAAAGCCCTTAAGCATTTGTTCAATTTTAAGCAGAGGCTGGACTGTGGTGACTGTCAAAATAAACAGCAGGATCCATGTTTTTCTAAACAGAAAGCTTCAATGCAAAGGGTTGTTCATTGGAAGCACAGGCCAATGACAGAGATGAGACCAGAGAAGAAGGAAGACCAGCTTGGTGGCTGTCCCATCGATAGCCTTCAGCATTTGTGCAGGGAGGTGCTCCAGGTGAGCTAACACCTCTGCTTTATTCCAGGCAGTGCTTACTGAGTTATTATCAAGACCATTTTTGTGCAAGCCCAGGTACAACATTTTTATGCTATCAGTTTTCAAATTGAAAATGTTGGCTAGACTTCCCTGGCTGCTATTATTATAAGAAATGTTAGCTGAAGATAAAAACAATCCAACATCAAGCTACTGTAAATCACTACAGTCTTAACATCAGCTAATGCTGATTTCTCTCATTCTCTCAATTAAGTCTACCTCTTTAAATCATAGAATCATAGAACCATAGAATGACTTGAGTTGGAAGGGAACCCAAGGATCATCAAGTTCCACTGCCACAGGCAGGGCCACCAAGAAATATAAACTGACTAATCTTTAATATTACTGCCTTGAAAGGAATTCATACAATATTTCGTATAAAATTAAAAATGCATAATAGATGTTTAAAAGATTGTTTCATGTGGATAAAAATACCCAAAAGATTTAAATAAGTGAATACAATTAAAAGATGCCCTTGGATTTTGGGCAGAAGGAACCATTCTAATTTTTAAGGGATAAGAAACTCAGTGAAAAAAAATGGGTAAACATATTTATCTGCTGCACTAGGAGGTTGAAGTTCTCCTGTAGAGATTTAATCTCCATTATTATCTACTGTCTCCAGAGCACTTTCAAAAATACTTCTTACTTTGTAGATCTACCTCCAAAATCCAAATGTGTCAACATTGGCACTCAGGTTTCTCTTTTTTAAGACATTTGAGCAAACTCCACTGCCTCAATTTGTAGTTAAAAAAAAAAACAATAACTTGTGCTTCCAGAAGAACCTCCAACCCCAAAAAAGCTTATTCCACAAAAGAAAGCATTTATCACTGCACCATTTGAGTTCTCCAAAATGCCATTTGACAAAAAAGTCTTAACACTTCATCTTAAAAAAAAAAAAAAAGCTAAAACTCAAACTCTCAAACATCATTTATTTTTTTATTTATTCTTATTTTTATAAGAACACTGCTGAACAAAGATATGTGCTCACTTCCAGATACAGTGAACATTTGTCTTTCTTTCTATCAGGGAGGCTGTCATACATGTTATTACTCTAATTTTATTAGGTTCATCTGGATGCTATTAAATGCCTACAAACATTCACATAGCTACGAATCAGCCTATTATAATGCAAACATTGCACTACTCCAGTGTTTTCTGACCTTCTCACATTCTTCATTTGTTTACTGCTGTACTGAAAAACACAATCCTCCCCTTACCAACTGAACAAGCTACAAAAATCACAATTTACATACTCCAGCTACAATAGAGCTCTACACCTTATCAGTAGCTCACAACCAGGCCTCAACTGAACCTCATACATCTGAACTATCCAAAGAAGCTGTCACTAGCTGAATCCCACTTTCACACCAACTTTTGCATCCTTTCCACAATTTCTCACTTTACCACTTGTGACATTGTTTTGACAGCTATACAAAGATGGTCAATTAATCCGAGTTCAGTAACATAACTTTAAATGCTAGTTGAGACATGAGAGATATTCCAGGATACGGATGTTTACTGTCTCCAATTCAGAACCTGTTCCAAGTGACATTTCTCCACAGAAAACAGCACATCCAGTGGATAGGAGCTTGGGAGTTAAATACAACGAGGCTTTAGAAATACTTTTTGTTATGACAAAGATCTTTAAACAAGACACTTTCAAAACAACAACAAATTCATTTAGAATGCATGGTTCGTTGTAAGTTTCTATGAAATAGAACCAACTCCCCATTACCCATTTGCTACAGATTCAGAGGCACAACTCTGATTTTCTGCCGAATTAATTTGGGTACAGAAGTGCTTATTTAGTTGAGATCTAGGATCTGTCTAATCTCAAGAACACACAAGCTGGCTGTAGCACAGCAGCCATAAGTCACCATGGTGAGCTATGCCCATGCTCTGGCTGTCTCAGAATTTGTTTGGATGTTACACCACAATGCTGAAGAGCTGTACAGAGTGAGACACAGAATAAACAGCTGGGACTGATTCACCTCTGCTAGAGCTGGAGCAAACAAACCTGGAGGAGTCCAAGACCACTTCTTCATAACCGCTTGCTGGTCTCAATCTCTCAGTGCAGTGCAGATAACTTGAGTGAGCTGGGTTTTTGGCTCAGGAAAGGCACTGCTAGGGGAGGCTGGGCCCAATACACTGCCGTTTTTACATCTGCAGGCCATTCTCTAGGATGTCTGCTACCTGAGTTTTCCTATAAGCCTTGATATTTCATCTCTCCCCATCTACCCCATGGAAAAAGTCTCATTACACCATCTCCTGAATGTTCCCAGTGCAGTTCCACATCACAGCAATGTAGCACAGAAGGAAAATTCTTGGTTTATGTGTTCACAAAACTAGCTTTAATAAAGATGTTGATCTTTGGGCTAAGCCTGTTTGAATCACGTATGAACCCTTGCAGACCCTATCATGGACTCCAAGGCCATGGACTCCATTCTGTCCTTTGCTCTGACACAAAATAGAAACTAAGTCTATTTGTGCCTGGAAAGTATTTGTGGGAAAAAAAATAAAAAGATGCTAGTGAGGTGAACACCAAGTCTGTCATATTGAAAGAGGAAACTAAACTGCTGCTGCAGAAGCTGGGATACCCTGCTTCTGCAGCTGTTTCAGCAGTTGGACTGGGAGAAGAACAGCACTGCATTGCATTTCCAATACCACCTGCAGCCCACACAATGCCCTTGCCCATGCAGCACTCCTTATCTGCCCAGGAACAGAGGGATCAGAGCCCCCTGACCTTGCACGCAACAAAGCCACCCTGTGCATCATACACATGGTAGGCAGAGATCCTGCCTTCTTCAGAGAGCCTTGGAAAACAAACATGTAACATCCAGTACAAAGTTCTCTCATAATGTGCCCGATGGTAAAACATGCAGTCTATTGGCCACAGCACTACTGCAATATAGTTGTCCCTTGGTTGCCTGTTCTCCCTCCAATACAGCACACTTACAAGCTCCTGGTGTAGCACAAAGCAAGGTATCTACTGCTGCTTCCTCACATTCATGATCTCAGTCAGTCAACTGATTTCTGAAAATACATTTTATTTAGTCCTGTGTGTTTCACCAAGGTCAGTCCCAGCACCTTTATCTGCTTACATTAAACACCTCATTCAGAACAAACTTTGCTTACATATTGGTAGGCAGCTTTGGTATAGTGTTGAGAGACTCAATATTTGTAAAATGTATTAGATAATGGAAAGAAAAAGAACTCAGAATAATAATCTTCCCTTCTAGATTTCTTTCTGTATAAGAAGACAAGCTATGCAAAAGGTAATGGAATGCAACACTTATAATATTCTGCTTAAATTCACCGAGAGATTTTTCCAGGTTGCACAGTATCCTGATAAAAATATTTTCTCCAAAGAGATGAAAATGCTTTGATAAATATCTTTAATTTTCTCTTGCCTTGAAGTCATACCTATAATTGGTGTGTTAATACAGCACTCTCACATTCTTCTGCATGCAGAAGACAACAAATAAGGAACCTCTTTATTTTAAAAATGAAAGAGGAGAAGAAAGAAAACAAAACTGCATTACATGTGTTCATTTTCACCACTTGTATTCACAGCAATGAAGGCACACTTGACTGCTAAAGGGCTAGCATATGTTTTTTAATCCCAAGGCCTCAATACCTCTCTGGAAAAAAAAAATAGATTCTGTCAGCTGTCACTTTCTGATCTTAAGGAACAAGATAGTTCTGGTTCCATGTACCACAGACTGCACAGTATACAGACAGCAAAGCAAAGATTACATCATTTGACTGCTCTGGCATATATGTACTGTCATGAAATGCAATGTCATACAATGCACTCAGGGTCACGTTAGGGTGACTTGAACCAAAACACTGAAAAGAGCCATGCAGCAGCGGTTAGGGCCTACCATGTCTCTGCTACCACACAAAAATGTAAGTAGTGGGGACAGAGCACAGATTCCTGCATTGCCCCCTGCAAGGCCCTCTCTAGGAGCCATGTTAGGAATGGCTTCCATGGCAGCATCTCATCAGTGAGGCAGAGATGCCATCAGGTTTTTCTGTAGAAGCTTAGCAATGAATTCCAGTTTGATCCCATGTGAGCAGTGTTCTGTACCAGACTGGATGCTGCAGCAGACCCCAAGCTGGGCTGAGTGCCTGGTGTGCAAGGAGGGTCTGGTAGAGCTGGGTCCCTTCAGCCCCAAGAGTGGGAAGTAGAGGGGAAACCTTAATGATGTCTACAGCTATCTGATCAGAAGTGAGAAGGAAGGTGGAGCTCAACTCTTCTCAGAAGTGTACAGCAATAGGACGAGAGGCAATGAATATCAGCTTGGACATCATAAATTCCAATTTGATATTAGGTAAAAAAAAATTACAAAGATAGTGATCAAATACCAGAACAGGACTTAAGAGAAACTGTGCAATCTCCATCCTTGGTGGTATCCAAGACTCGATCAGACACAGCCATGAAAAACCCAATATGATTAGACCTTCTTTTAGCAGGTGATTGAACTGGAGACTGTCTGAGGTTTCTTCCAGTCTGAATTATGGTATGATTCTGTGGTTAAGCGATGCTCCACCAATAAACTGTTTTGAATTATGACAGATATATTTGTGTGTGTGGACATATTTAACATATATACTTATAAGGTGATCAGAAATATGTTCATTTCTGTATCCTCTGCTTTCTCAGAAAATCACTGGCAAAAGGAGATGGTTAATAGGACTGGCCAACACTTCAGAATCAGTCATCTCAGTGCATCATTTATCTCACAGCTTACTTCAAAAGAGAAAATAGAAAGAGCGGAGGGGCATTGCCTCTAGGAGGGAGGTTTGAAACTCACAGGTAAATGCCCTGAGTTATACAATCCCGAATGAGAGAAAGGCTCTGTGACATCACATGGTTCGGATCAATATTCATTCAATTATGAAAAATAAGATAATTCCATTATTATAACTTAAGATAACACAGATTGTTTGTTTGTTTATTTGTTTTCTGTGCAGGACAACATTAACAATGTCCATCAGACAGAACTGTCATCCATTGGCCAGCTATAAAGGAGATATGCAACCATGCCCACAGCAGGGGGTTGAAACTGGATGATCTTTAAGATCCTTTTCAACACAAACCATTCTGTGATTAAGATATGAGCTTCACTGCTCAGAAAGTCAGTGGAAGCTTTTGTCCAACTTCTAAACTAGGCTGAAAAAGAGTCTTGGAAAAGGCATTGTCTAGGAAGTGAACTAAGGGATGTAACAGGACTTTTGTGTCCAAAAATGACTTGTATGATCCTTTAGCCTAAATACGAAAGGACTGTGTGGTCATTAAAAGAACTACGTTCTGACAGAACCATGTACAGCACAGATGTAAAGAAAAATGATTTGTTCTAAATGAAAGCCAGAAATATAGCCAAAGTTAAACATTAATATTTTGTAATTCAGTTTTTAGCATCATAAGAAAGAAAAAAGCTTTGATTTACCTGTGGACTTCATGGAGTGATCATTTACCTGCTGCAGAATGTCTCAGAAAAATGGAGACAAAGAGAATATAACTCAGAGTAGCATTATGGGGGTCATCTATTGCTTGATGTTAAAAATGAAGTTGTTACTTAAGATAATTTTTCCAAAGAAAAATCGTTATTATTATTTTAACCCAAATGAGGTTTCCAGGAAAAACACCTTATTTCAAGAGCACAGTTCTTTTCCTCAAGCCTTCCACCCCCTGACATTTTATCAGTATATCCACAGGATGAGCATGAGAGAAAGGGAGATGTTGCTAAAAGGAGTTGTTAACAAAAATGAACAGCAAGTAGACACACTTTTATCATATTTTTTTCCCATAATTTTCTGAGTTTTGTTTTTTTTTTCCTTCTGATTTTCTAGTGGTCAAACAAAATGGGAGTTCTGGTAGGCAGTGGGAATTATATGATGCCATGTTGCCTTTCAAGCATAGCTTAGATTTCATCCAAACTAAAAGTTTTCAAAATAATCAGAAATTCTTTTAGTGCTGACAGGTGAATGAAGAGAAAGAATGATACAGCAATAACAGGGAGCACTTAGTGAGTCCTGAAAGCCATTTCCTTTATGCACAAAGAGGCACTATTACTGTAAAAGTTGCCTATTACTTGCACAATGTCCAGCAGGAAGTACATTAGAGGAAAAATGACCATCTTACAACATCAATTTAAAACTACCTTACACACATTGCTTTATTTTAAACTTTTTGATCAGTCAAAGTGTACTTTCAAAGAAAAAATTCAGTTTTCCTGTTGAATCTGCCTGACACTTTCCCTGTCATTGCGATGACAATGCTGGGAAGGAAAGAGTCCATACATCAATATAAAAAAGCTGACCCTTAAGAAAGCCACTTCCTTATCCCTGAGATTCAGTTCAAGAATGCCATTTTCAAGAGATAAAATGGAGCTGTTTTCATGAGAGTAGAAAACATGGAACAGTTCAGATCCAAACCTGATGTAAGCAGTATGCACATGAGATTCTGGACATAGCAAAGATATATGTAAAGTATAATTAATTTGAGTTTAAGCAGTAATGTAAGTTATGCCAGACATGCACAAAACCAATGACTGCAGCCAAGCAAATCTACAAGTAAAATATTGAGACCTCCAACATCTAGATGTAATTAACTTGTGAAAATAAATGCATTTTCTAGATTGCAGGAACACCATCTGCACATTAAATAGCAGGAGAACATGAACTAAGCAACTTCATTGCTGTCACCCTCTCTTTTCCTCCAGCTAGCTGTCTGACAACCACAAGCACTGAATGCTAAGCTGGTAAAAACTTCAAACTAATTCAGTATTTACAGAGCAATTCTCATTCCCTTGGAATTGGTTCCAGATTCTTATGTCACCATGCAATTTGGCCCAGCTCCCCAGAAATGCTGCTTGGTTTGTTAGATGAGCCAGAAAGCTGTAGCTGGAGGCATACTGGGATATGCAGTGTTTTTCAGTACCATTCTGCTCATAGATGCTTTGTTTGCTAGTAAAAGCCTGGCGTGTCTTCATTTACACCGGTTTAACCTGGAATATGAAGTGCAGTATAAAGTACCTGTCAAGTAAAGCTATTTGGAATAAAATCTAGTATCTTTCTAACAAATATTTACAGTACTGAAATTGTACAAATATTCACCATAAGTTCTAATATACAATGTTTTGTACATATACAAGCTTGGTGCATTGGCCTCTAACTGTTCCCAAAATTCATAGTGTTTTGTAAATGCTTTTTAACAGAAGACTTTGGAATGAGCAAAGGGGACTACAGCACAGGCTTTAACAAGACTTGGCCAGAATCACCTTAACTCTAGTCACTGACCAAAGTAAATTTTGAGGTATGACCTATTTATCAAAGCCAAACTAAATCAATGGGAAAAATTAATTAAAAAAAAAAGTAGGAACTATAGAGTAACACGATTTTATCCCACAAACTTTGAACATTCACAGTTTTTACCAAAACAGCTTTTAAGGACTACATTGATATCATTCTGATATCTTCCCTCAGAGAAGCTGTAGGATCAAGACTTCTTGGAAAAAGAAAGTAAATTTTTGTGAAGCCATGAACAGCCGCAAGTAGATGGGCAAACCAAACAGTGCATGGCTTTGGCAAGGGCTTCCTGGGGGGTTTATGAGTAGAGTTCAGTTCCCAAAGGCCTTCAAAGATGCTAAAGCATTTTATTAAAAACTTGAAGATAAAGGACAATGCTCTTCTACATAAAAAGGACAATGCTATTCTACACAGGGGCTTCTAAACTACCATAAATGCTAGGCATTCTAAAACTTCAGTAAATTTCCAAGAATATCTCCAAGGATATTCTGTGGCTGCCCTCATGGAAAAAGGGTGAGCATGTTCACCCAATGCTCATATTGCTCTACCATGGAAATGGGAGAGCAATAACCAAAGCAAGAAATCAGCTCTCCAAGGGCTTCTAGGTAACAGTCACTTAGACAGTAACACTTCAGTCAATTAAAAAATAAATAAATAAAAAATAATTTTCTTAATTGATTACTTTTTCTCTTTGTGGCTAAAACCTCTACATTTCGTTAAATCTTGCTCTTGATAGAATAAATCAGATTCAATATTTCTTTAATTGAATCTGGGACAAAGTGTGCTTTCAATATGAAACCAAGCAGTGAAAACAAGAGACAGCTGAACATACTCCCAGCGTTCCTATGCCCTCAAACGGTGTGAGAGTGGCAGGAATTCTGGCACCCCATGTGCAAAGGACAAGTGAAGGACTTGGTAGGTGTCAGAACAAAATAACCAAGTTTCTCTCAGCAAGCATCTCATAGTAAGATTTCAGCAAGTAACAAACTGGGAATACACCTTATGATTTTGGAAATATATTCCAGCTTATAACACAGACCTGCACTTTTACAGCTACTATGACACTATTCTTGTGTGCTTACATACTCAGTCGCTAGCAGTTGCAGTCCTCACCCTCCTACAAAATTAACAGCAATCGGTGCTCAAGAATATTCCTCAAGAATAAATACACACTTTTCTATGACTCCAAGAAACATGTGTGATATGTCTCAGGTTAGTTTCTCCAGTTATTTTTATTCTTCTTCTCCAGTCCCTAATTTGCATAGTTTAAATTGGACATGCAAAATTTAGCTTTCTGGCCCACCTACTTCAACTGTGGTTCTGAGAAAGTGTTATACAAGGACTCGTCATCTTTCTTGACAGAGGTGATCCATGTCAGAAACTCATTCAAACTTTAATGCTTAGCTCAGGAAAAGCTGTTTTTTCTTCAAATTAGAGCTGCTGAGGACTTACTGGTTTTGTACAAAGTAGGGTAACCACGTGAAAGAGGAGACCAGTGGTTCAGACCATTGCATAAATCACTGCAACATTATCTTCTTAATCGAGACAAGTCTTTCTGGTTACAAAGGATAATATAATGAGAAAGGTGCTTATTGCTACTTGCTGTAAACACTATTCTGTTCTCTTTTGACTTGCCAGATTGAAAAACAAAACAAGACAGGACTTCCCTAAAAGCCTTTGAGATGTGTGATTGCCTGAGTGATGATACTTCAGAATTATCAGTTGCCCCATCAGCATGCTTACACACTGTTTAACAGGCACCACGGAAAATGTGCATGTGCAGATATGCATAAGAATGCATAGAAAAATATAACAATACTTTATTGTGAGTGAACATTTACTATTTGAGAGTCAACTGAATTTTACTCACTTAAAATTCAAAGGAATATGCCTGTAACTTACAATTAGCAATGGAAATAGAGAAATAATGTATTCAATTACTGTAATGTACTTAGCTATTTTGGAATTGTAATGAAATCAGGGGTTTGCCAGATGTAATTTACTGCAACATATTAAGCCCAGGAATTGAACACGATGATAATCTCTGGAGTACAAAGAAATAAAAAGCAAGAGAATACAAACCAGAAAGATTGTGTAATATGTCCCTTTAACTTGTCTTAAGCTTTTACATTCTTCTTCTGTACAGATAATTTGAATACAGCAAGTAGTTAGTTTAAGCTATTTTGCTCCTTTAACTTGACCACGTCCCACATGCAAACAAGTCTAGTACAAGCAGAGGAGTAGATTATGTAAAGCTAGTACAGGGAGGGAATGAAATGGATCAGAATGCAGGTGAAGCCCCAACATATAATGCACTGGCAATCAAAAAATGCAAGACACAATGTTATTTTAGTGGCTCTCAGGTCCAGTGTTGTTTTGCTGCATGGTCTTCTTCATTCTAGCCGCTTAAGTGCAGCAAGGACAAGCCCTCAGAAATTGTTATACATTTTCATATATAATTTACTGAATACTTAAAAATATATATCTTTCTCAGTCTTGTTTACCACGTCTTATTATCTGTGAAGCAAATATGAATATAAAGTGGCACATTTTGCCACAAATGCCAGTGTGCAACTTCAAGTTTTCACGACTGTTAGACTGTAGCTTGCTGAATTTAATATTCCTTGTAGGACCTGTGAAAAGTAAGGGATTTTGGTAGCCTTCAACCCAGTATCTTTCAGCTGCAAAAACTGATCCAAATCATAAGGATCTAAGATTATGGTAAGGAAATGGGCATTTTTTTCAAACCTGTAAGTAGTACTAAGTAATCTGGAAGCATTTTTAGATACAGTTTATGGTTTTGCCACCAATTTCAAGATAACTTCAACTGTAGAAATTGAATCAGAAACCCTGAACATTTAGCTATTACAGTTGTATAACAGGATTACACCATGTTCTTCATGCATTATGCCACTGGAAAGACTGAGCTTCTCTACCTAACAGCATTTTCTGTGTAGCAAAGTAAGAAACTTTGGATATTCCACACTAATTTCCCATGGATAAGTACCTAACTACATTTCCCTGGGTACATTACAAATAAATCCCCATAGTTAGCCTTTCCTATTTATTAAATACATCTGCAACTGTAGAGCTAGTCAGTCAGAATCGAGTTGTATAGAGAGTTGGGAGAAATTATGCTGTACAATCTGGCTTCATTAGGTAATAATGTAAAAGAAACTGCATGCAAAAGAAATTGCACAGAAATAATTAATGTGATGTAGAGACAGAGCTGCAATTTTCCATCCTAGCCCAGCGTATGGTAGCCCACAGAGAAAAGCTGCAGTGATCTACCAGTACAGCAGTAGTCCATGGAAAAGATGAGCATCAGCATCAGAACAACTCTGATGCCAGCCTTTTCACAAATAAAGGGAACATATATTACTCCAGATTGTATGTGTAAAGACACAGAACTTCAGAATATGATTATAGTAACTTAAGAAAGAAGAAATGTAAAGCGCAAACTGTGAGATGACAACTTGGAAGCATCTTAAGGAAGGAAGGTTCAGGTACACTGGGAGCAGCCAGTGCTAAAACAGATAAAAAATACAGAAGTATTTTATAGAAGTATTACACAGAAGAGTATTACTGTTGCCTATGAAAACACGAGGAGATTAGGAAAAGAGAGGAAAATAACTACTTGAACTGCAAGGCAATAAGAAACGCATCTTGAAAATGCTGGCATGAAACAGCTAGAAGTAAAACTAAGGCAGAAATAAGAAAGTTCACAAGCACTGCAATATTTTGGCCCAGGAACAACTTTCTACACAGAGAAATGGGGGGAACTTTTCAGAGCATACAGAACAGGCTGAATTCTTAAGGACAGGTGCACTACAGGTGATGGTATGCCACAAGCTGGACTCAGAGATCAAACTGAAGTTTGTACTCTTGCCATGGAACAGAAGCAAACGGTGGGGAAGTGGTGCCACTAAGAGCAGCAATTCCTCTGTAGCAGCGACAGAGAGCTGCCAAGGTAACAGCACTGAAAATACGTGTTCTTAATGCACAGCTTCCTCTCCTGGGTCACTGAAGCAAAAATAGCATAACTTGCTATTCACATAATTTTTCACTGTTACCCACTACCAAGTTAAAACTAGATCCCTCTTTTCCTGAGTTCAAGTAATGCACAGAAGATTTCTGTCAGCAAAAGCTTGTGTTTCTTTGATCTCACCCACTCAATTTCTTCATTTCAGACTGCAGTAAGGCAGATAGTGCAGAACAGGTGCTGAGAACCCCAAAAGTAAGCAGGGGGACAGAAGGCAGCATGGCAGTGTGCACTGGCCATTGCAAGCTGAACTGCTTAGCAAGTGACACCTGAACAGTCAGATTTTAAAACGGCCTTCTGAATCAATCCCAAAAGATTTAGCAGGTTTCCCAGTCGCCATGGAAAAAAGACTAAGTCTGCAGAATACAGCTGAGTGGAGTAATAGGGAACGTACTATAGAAGAACAAATAGAATTTAAATGCTTAAAAATAGCATTTTATACTGCCCATTGTATTTCTCTGTAAGTACTTTAAGAACCAAATTATTTCTTTATGTTTGTGAAGATGCTGTACAACCTGTGAACAGTCTGAAAGGGCCTGTTCTGTAATAGACTGAGTTCTTCTCAACATTAAAAGCACAGGGTCCACTTAGATGTCTTTCATACCCCAAAAAAGAAAACCTGCTTGATGACTAACAGATTGATCAACTATTTGTGATTTCATACAACTCTTTCAAATGTCTGTCAAGTGCACAGAGGTGCTAATTAGAATGAAAAATGTTCAAAAAATCATTGCTGATTACATAAAACAAACACGGAGAGAAGCTTAAACTTCCCAAGGAATTCTTCAGCAGTTAAATTTTTTACGTTGCTGAAGCTTATCCACCATGAAGTCCAAAACTCCAAACTGTCATCTTGATTTTCATTTATCTAACTACACTGCCTTGGTTTTCCATGCTTTCAAAAACTGTATTTACTACTGCTATAACTAGATAAAGATGCCATGGTTTCTAAATCTGCTTACTAAAACTAAACACTGAGCTCTGTATTTGACACCTTCCCCAAACACATACAACCATTTTTCATAATGTTTTAGATAATTTTCATTGAAAGCATAGTGTACAGTGTTTTATTATCTATGTCTCTTTCTAACCCACCTCTTCCCTTCCCTTCTCTTCTCATTCCCTTCCCTTCCATTCCCCTTCTTTCTTAGCTTCATGTTGCAAATTTTTCAAGGACTTCAAGATATGAGCCAAAGACAGCTTGAACATTCCTCCCTACCTCTTGGGATTGGGTACTCTCCTTAGCTGTTCCCCACCAGCTTTTCCTATTTCTGAGAGGATTTTTAGGAGTAGCGTAAAAGCTGCTGCTGCTGCTGCTGAAACTCCTTGGTATCCATCAACAGACTCCTTCGCCTGCCATTTTGTCCCTTCCTCATCTGCTATTTGTTACTAGTTCTAACTAAGGAGACTGTTAGTCTGGCATTCTTCTCACTTCTTCTGCTCACCTGGTATATGTTACCAAATTTATTGGATGTCAGACAACTATACAAAAGCATTTTATAGCCTTGCTTCCAGTTTTACTGTTTTTCTATTGTATAGCACATTGATTGAGAACCAAATTCTACTGAAAATCAATAGCTGGAATTGTTTCTACATTTTCAGGTACAAAGACTCCATTAATAACTTAATTAATAGCATGTAAAACATGCATGGCTGCACTGAAACGTTTAATGAAAAGAATGAATACTAAATAGAGTAAGTAACAGCTTTGACATAAGCTTCAGGAATAAAAAGGTACTCACAAAGCAAAGAAGAGAAATTATGTAATTTGCTTTGCTTATCCGTAAGTCCTTTTTCTCATGAACCCACCACCACTTCAGAGAATCTGACAAAAGCAGTGTCATTAAACAGACATTCATCTTTGCACAGCTTCAGGCTGAGCAAACTTTTGCATCATAGATATAAACGCATTTAATTTCCATCATTATAGTTGAAAAACTTAATGACCTCTTAAGACAGAAACACAATTTCTTTCCTTTCTTACATGTTGTCCAGTTTCTATTTAGGTCTCTTTGTATGCCTCCCCCTGTACATCTCCCTCCCACTCACGTTTACTGCTTTCTCTCAGTCTCCTACTTATGAGCTGCTCCACTCCCCACCCCAGGATGTATTTCTAGCAGCTGGGTTCTCTCCTACACAGATCACCCCTCCTTGCACTGTGAAGTAGCAAGCCAACTGTGTGGACGTAAATGAGGCTACGTTGCAAGAAAAAAGCCATGTGCTATTAAAAAAACCACCTCCACCACAAACAAACAGATTTTGATACCTTTGATTTAACGACATATCCCTTCGCAGATGCGCACAAAACAACACAAAAAGGCAGAGCTATGAAAGTAGTTGCTATAAAGTATATTAATACATGCTAGCAAAATTCTAATCTGATTAAAAATCTTCCATCATAATAGTTAAATGTTGAAGAGTAATGACACTATTTCAGTACACAATAGAAACAAAACTTAAATATGTGCTGTGAAAAATATTTTCCTCATTAAGTACATTTCCACAGTCCAGCCCTTATTCAAAAGTTTGGCTATTTGTTCCTCTATCTACAGTTAAGTGCAGGATAGTACCTAACAACCTCTAGACAGTAGCTAAGTATCCAAGGACAGTGTAGGTAAGCACTTTTTAAAGAGTTTCTGTCTGTGTCTCTCATTGCTATGGGTAATGAAAATGGTATCAAAGTGTACCAGAAGTGCAAGTGCTCTCTATTCTTGTACTCATTTTTGCACTGGAGAGGTAATTTAAAAAATGCTTTTCTAATACAAGTCATTTTATATATGCAAAGGTTAAAGCTATTTCTTTGGAACTCTGCATCGCTTCTGGAGGAGGTTTATTCACCTTCTTTGCCATTCAAGTCACTCCAACTCCGAGAACCCAGACTTCCTGACACACAACCCTGCTGCACATCTAGTCTACACACATCCACTTAGAATATTCTCCTTTTCTTTTTGTAATTTTTTTGTCAACTTTACAAACCTAACTGTTTTTCATACTGCAGTTCTTCACCACAGATTTAAGTACAAGGGACAAAATCAAATCTTCCTTATAGGAAATTTCAATTCAACATCTGATTTTTAAATCTTACCATGGTCCGTAAATTGACTCAATCTCTCATTTCCATTTGGTTCATCACATCTTATGGACATGGAGTCACATGTCATGACCCGCTGAGAATCAGTTAGGGGTTTTGAAATCTGGTCGTCGGATTCCTTAGTCAAACAAAGCAGCATGAAGAAACAGGGACAGTTAGAGCTTTCAATAGCACCACGATACGATGGTTGCCCTGATTCACACAACTGCTGGGACTCATTAAGCAAATATTAAGAAGAGATCCTAACTCTTCTGTAATTGACCAGCAGTGAGTCAACCACAAGCTATGATAGATTTAATGTGATCTTTATTTCTCCAAAGGCAGTGAGAAATAGAAACTAGAGTGCATTCTAAATAAAAGCTTGAAAACAAAATACTAAAGCAAACCTTATTATATCTGTGATGCTTCCACTGTTTCCAAACTGTTCCCCGTATTATAAGACATAGTGCTGGTATTGAACAGGACTATTTTCTGTTGTTGATATTTTAAAAGCAGAGGAGAGTTTACACTGCGAGTCACTTCAAGACTTTATTGTTACTAGAGAATTCGGTTAAAATGTTGATACTTGTAATTTGTCAAATGAAAATAAACTGTAGCCATCTCAAATTAGAGCGTTTAAAAGATTACAATTCTAAATTTATCTTGAAATCAAATGTATTTTGACCTCTGATATAAAATAGAATATCAGGAAGTACATTTCAGAGAGAAGATTTAGATCCAGAAGTATAAAAGAAAACTGTGCAACGACTAGAGAGTTGAACTATGTCTAAATAACTGAATGTACTGCCACTTATCACAGGTCCACAAGGTTCAGCCACGGGGTCCAGACTTTGATGCAAATCTAAGTAATTAATCTTGGGATAGGACAGTGTCTCTAATGCTAAAGAAAGTGTGTGGCAAACAGAAAAGAGGTACACACTCAAAGTCCATAAATAAGGCCTCCAACAGCCTCTACTTACATGTAGGACATTGACATTCAGCTTCTGAAAATTACGGGACCTGAATTCTTGCATTCTTTTGACATTCTCTTGATATTTTTCTTCTGCCAGCTGTCTGTAAATACAGAATACTTGTGATTAAGATGTGATATCGAGGATTGCACAAAGGGATCTTCTAGCAGTAAACGTGGAAAAGCAAATTCCATTATCAGAGTGCTGTGGTATCAAATGCTCACAGAATCTACTCAAGGTGAGGTTAGTTCTACATGAACAGATCTGTGGCCTTTTTTTCCAAACAGTTATTATATTTATCTTTCACAGCCTGCATAATATAATTGAGAAATAGAAAATGGTTAGTGCCAGTAGCTTTTGTCTCTTCCAAAGATCTTAAACATGTCAGACTTCATTCCACCATGTAGTCCAGGGACCTTTCAGGTCAAGACAGGCACACAACACTTGTGTGCTGTGAAGACTTCACCCAGGGCAGAGTTGTTAATTATATGTTTTCTGTATGGGACTGCTTATGCCTTATGACTGCTTAAAGCCTTTGATACTGTCCCTCACAACATTCTCGTGGAGAAGCTGGCTGCCCACGGTTTTGGATGGGCGTACGCTCCGCTGGGTGAAACACTGTCTGGAGGGCTGGGCCCAAAGAGTTGTGGTCAACGGAATTAAATCCGGTTGGCGGCCAGTCATGAGTGGTGTCCCCCAGGGCTCGGTACTGGAGCCACTTCTATTTAACATCTTTATTAACGATCTTGGTGAGGGGATTAAGTGCACCCTCAGTAAGTTTGCAGATGATACCAAGGTGGGAGGGAGTGTTGATCTGCCAGGTGGGAGAAAGGCACTACAGAGGGACATGGATAGACTGGATCGATGGGCCAAGGTAAACTGCATGAGTTTCAATAGGGCCAAGTGTTGGGTCCTGCATTTTGGTCACAACAACCCCAGGCAACCCAACAGGCTTGGGGAGGAGTGGCTGGAAAGCTGCCTGACGGAAAGGGACCTCGGTGTACTGATGGACAGTTGGCTGCCTATGAGCCAGCAGTGTGCCCAGGTGGCCAAGAAGGCCAATGGCATCCTGGCTTGTATCAGGAATGGTGTGGTGAGCAGGACTAGGGAAGGAATCCTGCCCCTGTACTCAGCACTGTGTTCAGTTTTGGGCACCTCAGTACAGAAAGGACATTGAAGTGATGGAGCAGCTCCAAAGAAGGGCAACAAGGCTTGTGAAGGGCTTGGAGAATATGCCCTATGAGGAGAGACTGAAGGAACTGGGGCTGTTTAGCCTGGGGAAGAGAAGGCTGAGGGGAGACGTTATTGCTGAGGGGAGATATTCCAATATCTGAAAGGTGCTTACAGCAAGAGCAGGGTTGGTCTCTTCTCACTGCTGACAGGTTACAGGATGAGGGGAAATGGCCTCAAGTTGCACCAGGGGAAATTTAGGTTGGATATCGGGAAAAACTTCTTTACAGAAAGGCGTGTTAAGCACTGGAGTAGGCTCCCCAGGGAGGTCGTTGAGTCACCATCCCTGGATGTGTTTAAAAACCACTTGGATGTGGTGCTCAGGGACATGACTTAGCAGAGAGTTAGGGTAGGGTAGGTTACAGTTAGGGTAGTTAGGTTAGGCTGTGGTTGGACTTGATGATCTTTAAGGTCTTTTCCAACCTGGGCAATTCTATGATTCTATGCCAGGTGCTAGATTAAGTCAATCCTCCAGCTTCCATCACTAAAACCCCTTCCCATTTATGAGTAGACTTGCACTACTGAATGAAGAATGAAGTGTCAGAAGGTACTATGTTATTGTAGTCAGCAGGCAAAAGCAGAGCTGAATACAGATCAATTTTAAAGATTTATGACTGAGAATAAGATTTGGAAATTAATATATTGCCTTATATTACAAAGTAAATATATTTACTTTTGCTGCGGGGGAAAAAAAAACAAAACAAAACATGAAAATCTAAATAGAGAATGCTAAAATGCGAAAAAGCAGAGAAAACAAAAGGCAAACGAAATATTCTGCAATTAGTATTATTTCCTTGCTTCCAGCCATTTAAAAAAAATGAAAGAGACAGACTTCCTACTTATAAATTTCATATAAGAATGGGCCTACCATACTGTTGAAAGCTCTACACAGAAGAGGTGTTAAATTTTATATAATTGGTTCATTTCAAGGAACTTTTTTCAAATGAGAATAAATTTACATACCAGCTTGAGTCTCAAATGTAATGTTTGATGTCAGGCAGACATAAATGTTGATTAGATGTACTTTCCAAAAGGAAAGGAAGGCCTTTAGTTTTTAATTGTCGCTTTTGGGTCCAGATGCCAAGGGTTTGCACAAATAACACTAGGATACAATTTCACAGAGCATTTTCCCTCAGCTATGATTACTATTCATTTGCAGGCACATGCAACAGCTGTGAAATTACTGAGGCCATAAATTCAGGCTTCATGTAACTCTGCAATATTTCTTTGTAGTGAGACATCAATGCCTTACTGAATTGCTAGTGTGCTAGGGTTAAGATACTGATTTTCATAAGGCTGGAGAAGTGGGCCCATGTGAACCTAATGAGGTTCAATAAGGCCAAGTGCAAGGTGCTGCACTTGGGTTGGGGCAATCCCAGGTATTTATACAAACTGGGAGAAGAACCCTCTGAGAGCAGCCCTGCGGAGAAGGACTTGGGGGTCCTGGTAGACAAGAAGCTGGACATGATCCAGCAGTGTATGCTTGCAGCCCGGAAGGCCAACCATATCCTGGGATGCATTACAAGAGGAGTGGCCAGCAGGGATAGGGAGGTGATTGTCCCCCTCTACTCGGCTCTTGTGAGGCCCCATCTGGAGTACTGCGTCCAGGCCTTTGGCCCCCAGCACAAGAAGGATGTGGAGCTCTTGGAGCGGGTCCAGAGGAGGGCCACTAAGATGATCAGAGGGCTGGAGCACCTCTCTTATTAAGAAAGGTTGAGGGAACTGGGCTTGTTTAGCTTGGAGAAGGCTCCAGGGAGACCTCATTGTGGCCTTCCAATACTTAAAGGGAGCATATAAACAGGAGGGGGTACAACTGTTTACAAGGGTGGATAGCGATAGGACAAGGGGGAATGGTTTTAAACTAAGACAGGGGAAGTTTAGGTTAGATATTAGAAAGAAGTTTTTCACCCAGAGGGTGATGACGCACTGGAACAGGTTGCCCTAGGAGGTTGTGGATGCCCCATCCCTGGAGGCATTCAAGGCCAGGCTGGATGTGGCTCTGGGCAGCCTGGTCTAGTGTTTGGCAAGCTTCTCATAAGCAGGGGGGTTGAAACTAGATGATCATTGTGCTCCTTTTCAACCCAGGCCATGGGTTGGCTACAATTCTATGATTCTATTCCTCAATTACTGTCTATAAATAACTGAATAAACATTTTTTTATTTACACTGCAATTTGCAACATGCTTTTAAAGAAAACATTAAAAATGAATATGGAGCTTTTCTGATTTTCATTCACATCACATGAAACACTGAACATTTTTAACTGAGAAAAAACTCAAGTGTGTCATCAAAACAGTGTCTTCTTTCTATTTAAAAATGGGATCCGTGCATACAAACATAGCCTTCAAGCTGTTTCTCACATGCCACTCAGAAATGACACTTCAAATCCCCACTTTTATTATGTCTTTCTTACTTAATAAAAAGCTATACATTTTAAAGCCCTTGTTGATTCCCCTGCTATTTGATCCCTTGACAAGACTATTTCTTTTGAGCTGTTAGCTTTTATTGGAATATCTCTTAGGACAAAACAGTTGACAAAAGCAGTATTGTTACTGAATATCTGACTCCTCAAAATGTGCAATCCTCAAAATGACAAGTCATTAACAAAATCCCCTACTGTAATGAATCTGAATATCTCCCATATATTTATTTAACTAGAAATACTGTGCTCAAAGTATCAATTTGGGCTAATGCTCTGAATTCTTTTCTACATAAACAATTACCTTAATTTAACTCATCCAAAATTCCAATTCACTATGAATAGCTAAAGACTGTTTCTTTTTTTGTATTATTTTTTGATTTTTTATTCTTACCTTGACTGTTCTAACTCCCTAGTCAGACCACCAAAAGGGGGAAACTGTATGGTTAGGGCACAATGACAACATTATGCACAACTTACTTCAACTTCTTGGCTTTTTCATCTGCAGCATTTAACTTCCTCAGCCTCATACGTTCCCGTGGTGTCATTTTCTGTACTTCAGACAGCTGCTGTAGAGTTTGCAAATGAACTTTCCTCTGCCTGAAATTAAATGCATGCAAGCTTCATACAGAAATGTAAATATCAGTATTTGGATTTGATATTGAAACATACTGACATTTCAAATGGAATAATTAAAAAGCCACAGGTACTATAACGGACTAAATAGACCTTAGTCTGGAAAGTAAATGCCTCTTTTAAATTGAAATATTTAAACTTGGATTCAGATTTGTGAAGAAGATGAACCATTTCAGGCACTTCAGGTGAAAACAGGAAAAGGTAAACTCAGCTCCTTAAGAGAATAAATGTTGAAGCACAGTGAAATATTTACCCTGCCAGGATTCATTACTGAGCATATTACAAATCCAATGGCAGTTTTTAAATGAGAACCACAGAAAAAAAAAAAGAAATACCACACATACATTTTGCACTGATTGATAAAAGTTGGCTACAATGAAAGAGAGTATTAATGTGTCTATAATGAAAGTCATAATTATCACGTTGTCCTTTTGAATTCCTGGTCCTAATCGATAACAATTTGCTTGTAAAATGGTCTCCATGGACCATCTTTGAAAGCTCAGCATGAATTATTGACATTCGCATCTCTGCTGTATTTACCAATACAGAAGAGCAATAGTAGTTGTATATCAGAAAAAAATAATATTTATCTCAGTTTTTACCTTTCATTGTAGAGTAATTACAAAAATTGAACCGTAGCTTGTAATGCCATGGCACTCACCTTTCACTTACACCAACATTTTGCATTCTTTGTATTCATGATATCAAGTATTCATTTCAAATGGTTATCGCTGCTCTTATGAGATAAATTCACTTATCATTTAAGAGTACAGTTTTGTAAGAACATAAATTGCAACACTACTATTTTGAAATCAGATATTTAGAAACCGAGAAGCTTTCATTATGCTTTTTAATTCTTGACTACATAGAGAAATAGTGCAAAGATATGAAAATTACTGTGAAATATGGAACACTAACGACAAAAAGACCTTAAGTATTAACGAAAATGAAACTAACTCTTCAACTATGAATAATAGAGACATATTTCTTGTCCCCTGTAAAAAGCAAGCAAACAAACAAACAAACAAACAAAAACCCTCCAATTTAAATTGTAAGAATCTCTTGGGAAAAAAAGTCATTTTTCATGCAAGTTGAAACTGAACCTATACAGCTTTTCCTTACTTAAATATTTAAAATTTATGACTTGCACGGAACTGGAATAAACTAAGCCATTAGAACGCTTACTATAAGAAATTATACTCAAATAAAAATGACAAAAAATAGTGCTGGTGAGGAAAATAGAATCAGAAATATAAGATGGTATTGACCAGGGAGGATTGACAGGGGAGGACACCATAGCAAGCAGCAACCTGTACGCACACACACAGACTGCAGCAGATGTAGGTAAATCACTATGATGTTATTCCTCTTCTTCCTTTTTTTTTTTTCTTCTTTTTGAATGTCACCATTTTTCAGGTATTTTTATTTCATTTTACCTGCCTCGTTGGATCTGTGATTGCAAAAGATATGTGGCATTTTGTTTACCAATGCCAATACAGGCAGCTAACTTTCTCATAAATGCAATAAAATTCATAATAGAATTATGATTTTGTACACATTCTAAACATTTAACCAAAGAGAATCAGACTACAGCACATCTGAAGATAATTTATCCATAAGCTTTTCCTAGGACTTTTGATTTCAAATTGACGCTCTGAACTTGAAAAGTTCAAGGTAGATTTCCATGCTCTAACAAAGATAGTTGTTATCCATAGCTGCACAGTTTTTAGGACTCTGGAGCTAGGCCCAGAAGAAGCTTTAAATTGCTTTTCACAGAAGTATAAGATGATGTTTGTAGTTAGAACTTGCTCTTCATCTTAAACACTTGAGAATTACTTTTGAACAAGAATAGTTACAGACTCCAGGATATTACATCTGTATCCTCCCTGAGTGGTAGCTCAGTTAATACGTAATGTCCTTTTGGAAGGAGATGAGACTTAACGATGACAATGGATCATGTACGGAACATAGTATTTGGTACAGATAATAGAAAATGGTTTTAACAGCCTCTTCTAGAAGCATAGTGATAGTAGAAGTCTAGGTATGTACTTTGCAGGTAAAAATACTGCATCCCGAAAGCTATAATATTTTGATGCCTACAGATAATTTGAAATCCTGTAGAGATTGTAAGTGGGAAAAAAAAAAAACCACAAAGGCATGGATTAAAAGTTTTTTGAAGATTCTCATAGTATGTATTTTAATAGGTTTTTAACACTCTGTGTAATATATACAGAATTGGCATAACATTTGGGCAAGGTTTCAGTTCCTCAAAACTAGTTAAGGTATATCTCTGAGGAATACCTCTGCAGCTAACTACATTTCATTTGAATAGACAGGATTGCACACATTGTTAATTAAGTCAATGCAAACACAGCAGCAATAGACAAAAGATATGTCTAATATTTTCTGAGTACATCAGCAAGTGTGATTCTTGGTTTCCAGCATACTTACAAAGGGCTATTTCTAGCAGAATCAATAATAGTGGCATAGTAAGAAGGCCAAAAATTAGATAACATGGCATCATTTGTTACTGCCTTTCACACTTACACTTGCAAAGTTCAACCATGTGTTTATACTAAAGTGGAAACCAAAACAGAGAATTCTGGTCTGATAAAATGACAGAGACTCATCTGACAACAAGAGAGAGCGGGAACGGAAAGGACAGAGTGGAAACTCAAACCACAATTTCTAGTGATGAGAGCTTTACAGATACACTCCAAGCAGTCACAGTGGGTAACAAAAGTGTGCAGAAGATTCTGCTGAACCCATGTGTCTTTATTCTACATTCTTCTTATCACTAATATTAAACAATTCTTTTGTTTGCAAAGTTGTAGCTGATCACTCCTCCCGAAGGGATGCTTGCAAGCAGAGGTGGTAGCATCTGCAAAGTGACCACAGCTGGAAAACTGCAGGCCCACACCAAAAAAGGGGTCACAAAAAGAACAGAGGAATAAGGCAAACTCCCTCAAAGGTGTTGTTAGTTTTGGATCACAAAATCCTGATTCTGAATGTACAAGGGCTGCTCTGAAAGTAATGCCTCCTATTTTATTATGTTGGCCCACGATATCAAAGGCAAATGTGGATGGTATGGCAGGAGAGGTCAAACCTTCCCACCAATATTCCATTACACTTTGTTGCCGTGTGAAAGATGGCAGCAGAAGGGCAGCCTGACGAAACAGTGTCTGACATGGAAGTGCATCTGAAGCAAAGGAGTGGCATCGAATTCCTCCATGTGGAAAACAGTGCCCCCACTGACATTCATTGATACTTGCTGAAGGTTTATGGAGACCAACCAGGGGATGTGAGCACAGTGAGGTGGTTGGGTTGTGCATTTCAGCAGTGGTGGCAGTGATATGAAAGAATGCCACATTCCAGACAGCCATGTACAGCTGTCACACTGCAAAATGAAGAGCATCTCGAACAGCTCATCTGTGCAAATTGGCTAATGGTGGTGACTATGTTGAAAAATAGCATTTTGTAGCTGAGAATTTGCACTATCAAATAGTGTTATTGTGCTCTTTGTATCTGTTGTAGTTTCCCTGGAAATAAATAGGAGACATTACTTGTGGAGCCACCTACGTACTATCCCATAACAGAGCAAAATCACAGCTCCCCTCAAGTACTGGAAAGCTGCAAGGAGGTCTCCCCTCTCTTCTCCAAGCTGAACAAAACCAGCTCCCTCAATCTTTCTTCATAGGAAAGGTGCTCCAGCCCTCTGATCATCTTTGTGGCCTGCCTCTGGATCTGCTCCAACTGCTCCTCATCATTCTTGTGCTGGGGCCCCAGATCTGGACACAGTACTCCAGATGGGGCCTCACAAGAGCAGAGTAGAGGGGGACAATCACCTCCCTTGCCCCGCTGGCCACCCCTCTTTTGATGCAGCCCAGGATACTGCTGACCTTCTGGGCTGCAAGTGCACACTGATGGCTCATGTACAGCTTTTTGTCCTCCAGAACCCCAGAGTCTTCTCTGCACAGCTGCTCTCAATTAGTTCTTTTCCCGTTCTCCACACAGGCACGGATATGAGGCTCACTAGCTTGTAGTTCCCTGCGTCTTCCTTTCTCCCTTTCTTAAAAATGACTATGATATAACTAAAACGATGAGCTAAGCCTTCAAAATACACAGAAAATTTAATTACATACCAACTGGTAATAAATCAATTTGTGCATATACTACACTTGCATGCCATATATACAATTTTACAGTTACAGAATAAAAATATTTGATTATTATAACCATTTTTTTTCCCTAAGTCTTAATTATGAAACTCATTAATGTGATTGTCCTTTATTTCTGAGGAATGGCAAAATCCCTTTAAAAGGAAAGCGTTATGAAATTAACACAAACAAATGTTCAGAGCAGGATAGTATTTGGCAACACTGTAATTTTTTATAGAGCTGCCCACAAAATATTTAAAAATACTTACACAGCATCAAAAATGGGAGCAGCTTCTTTCTGCCAGTTAAGCCCCTTGTCTTTTGCAGTTATACATGTGAAATTGTACTGTATATTCTGTAAAGAAATAAAATAGAAGTGATATCAATGCCCGAGGCCAAAGTGATCCAGACTCCAACCTACTATCCAAAACAGTCCTAATGCAAAAAATGATTAAGCGGTTTCCTTACTTACCTCCTTAGAAAGTAATATATTGCATATATTGAAGCAGGGACCAAAAAAGCAAGACACACTGTCTTTATTAAAACTATGACTAACCAGAACAGTTTAAAGATTACATGTCCCCAGGCCCAAACGATCTGCACTTGTTATGCATAAGTGCCCATTCTCCTTACTGTTCATGAGATTTTAAAGGGGGTAAACATTTAGCATGTCAAGTGAGAAGGACTTAATTTCCCACTGCCTCTCTGCCTCAGTCACGCTGTAATTGAGCTCAGAAAGTCTCTTGATTAATGTTCCCACAGGCTGCTAACTTATTTTTTCTGCACAAGTTTTCTCCATTTTTCTCCATCTGCATTCTACTTTTGTGAAACGCATAAGTCTATCACTTTATCTTCTTGTATACCTTTAGTTGCTCATCAATATAAGGGATTTTTAGGATCTCTCCTGCTGCTGGTCTCAGCGAAGGATTCTTATTTAACATGCTGAAACATTAAAAAACAGTAGTGATAATTCAGTCATTTTCTAAATTAACTTAAGAAGTAGCTAAACAAGAGAACAACACACCTGCTCAGCACAGCATTCAGATTGCTTGGATATCTATCAGGAAGAGTAGGTGTATCACCTTCTACAATTTTTAGCACAACAGACAAAAAATTGTGTCCAGAAAATGCGTGGTTCATGCAGCACATCTCGTATAAAATGCATCCCAGAGACCTTGAATAATAAAAGAAATAGCATAGATGTTATTTTTACAAGTAGCATACATAGTGACATCACAATAAGAAATGTCCTGTTATCCTCACTATTATGTTATCTTTTTCATCTGAAAAGATCACTATTCATCATTCAGATCTCAAATAGGTATTGTTGCAAATAGGAGAGATCCTCATTCCATTTGCATAAATGCAGGAAAAAAAATCTACAATCTGTATATGAAGTCTTATATGCATATACATACATATATACATATATGCACATATACAAATATACACACACACATATATGTATTTGAACACTGATTTGGCCAAAATTGATTTGGGCTCAGAGAATTATCAAATTTTAGATGACTGCGTTATACTGAAATATCTATAATCAAAGTTCCTCAAAGTTTTACTTGGAGAAGAAGAAAATGGAATATGCATGGCTGGAGACCTAGTGGAGAACCAGTGTCAGTTTTAGATCTTTAAAAACCATGAGGAATGATGACAACCAAAGAATTTTAAATGGGCCTCTGGTCTACCATCACCTTCATCTCCAACAGCAGAGCAGCATTCTTCTTTATGTAATATTTGACTGTGGTCATTCACAGAAGCAGTATGAAAAAAAGCATACTGATGATAAGTGAAAGTACACATAGGTGAATAGCACTGGTGAAAAGTGTATAAACATTATCTTTGAAGCAAATAATGAATACAATTTAAATCATTTGTTTTCGCAAAAGAAGAGGAATGAGATCAGCCCATCTGGCACAAAAGAAGAACGGTAATTAATAGTAAAGCTGAAATCCAGGCTCCACATACAATAAAATAAGGACAAGGGGAGAGGAGGGCTCTCTCACTGGTGCTTTTCAAGGCTGTCTCCGAAAACAATTAGAACATTT
Source organism: Pavo muticus (assembly GCA_016647715.1). NCBI lineage: Eukaryota > Metazoa > Chordata > Aves > Galliformes > Phasianidae > Pavo > Pavo muticus. The sequence continues at coordinate 4,565,889 of JACDJE010000018.1, read as the reverse complement.
TTGCTAACAGTTGCGTAACTATAGAGATACCTAAAAAACTGTATGGTGTCTTAAATATTTAGTTGTCAATCTACTTTCAAATTTCCAAAATCAGTAAATGGTAACACACAGAGAAGATCTATATTTATGATGTATGTTTAAACTCTAAAAGATAATCAGTACCTAAGAAAATACTTTACAACAGAATCAAGCACAAGGCATATGAAAGCATTGAACAAAAATGAAAACTCAACAGAGGAAAGAAAGAGGAAAGGAAAATCCCAGCCTGATAGACCGTACTAAAACTGTTTTTTGCAGGATCAATCTGTTTTGGATTAATTCTGACAGCCAAAAAGTGCTTAATGAGACATTAGGAGAACAGGATCTGCCACATCAGGGAAGCCCATTTATTCAGCTAGATGATCCCTCTGACTACTCTGAGGCTTTGGAGAAAGATGAAAAAGAACACCCAAGGCATACTGGTAAAGCCCCTGCAGCAAACAGGCTACCCAGGGAAAAGCCCATCTGGCCCATCAAAGAAAAAAAAATAAAGGGAAAAAAAAATGAAAATAAAAAGAAGGGGAAAAAGAAAAGGGTTTTTACTTCAAGATACAACTCTTTGAAATGTAATAAATACCTCCTAGGCTGAGAAATGCCCTGGATTCTGGAGAAAGGCAACTTTTTTTCCCAGGACAACTTCTGAGTTGTAGCTGCCTGGGGGAATTACCAAACTTTAGCCTCCAGACAGCATTTCTCTGAGCAGTTCTTTCAACAGCCCCAGCCAAAGCATATTGTAATGAGCACATTCAGCAAGAGAAAATTGCTTCCCAATTTGCCAATGACCCAGACACATAATTTAATTACTTTTATAACCTTAGCTCGTTTAACTGCCATTGTTATGAAATTCTAAAATGGTTATTAAACTATCCAGCCAGAGTGCTTGGTTTGATAGCATCCTATGTTCATGAATACATTTGAAAAATGTGCTAAACAGCACTTCATTTGAGCAAAACTGATGTATGGTCATTTCACCTTCAAGCCATTTATGCTCAGTTACAGTACAAGTAGGAGCATCTGGACAGGTTTCAGTATATTATTTACAACATTGACTGACAGACTTCTAATTTCTCCTTCATACTTTTAATACATTCTAATATTTTGTAGAAATTTCTGAAATACTTTATATTCCTTTAAAGGCTGTAAGATTAACATTATCTTTTTAATGAAACACTAAAAACCAGACAAACTAAATGCATATGCCTTCGTGGCTTGCACATCTCAGTCTGATTGTAACAGCAGGTCTGAAGAATTAGCTGACTCCAGGGTCTTTGAGGAATACATACATGTACACATGTAGGCTGCTCCAAAAGTAATGCCTCCTATTTATTTCCCCAGAAACTACAATAAATACGAAGAGCACAACAGCAGTATTTGATTGAGCAAATTCTCAGCTATAGAACGTTATTTTTGCACATGATTACCATAATTACCTATGCATTTTTGCCAGCAATGGATAAGAGCGCGCATGTCACGCCTGTAAAAATACGCTCCAGTGGAGGTGACTCACTGTCACTGTCACCACTGCTGAAATGCACCACTGTGCTCACATCCACTGTTTGGTCTCCATAAATGTTCAGCAAGTGTTAATGAATGTCAATGGTTGCAATTTTTCTGCATGGAGGAATTTAATTACATACCTTTGCTTCATACGCACTTTCATGTCAGACACCATGTTGTCAGACTGCCCTTCTGCTGCCATCTGTCACATGGCAACAACATGTAACGGAATATTGATGAGAAGGTTCAGCCTTTCCTGCCGTACCACCAACATCTGTCTCTCACATAGCATACAAACATGAAAAAATAGGAGGCATTACTTTTGGAGCAAGTTCTGTATGTACCATCATGACATTTTCATGCACTGCTTTTCAGGTCTTTGTGGCACAGCTTCTCCCTCTGTAGTTGAGCAGCAGCTATCATTAATCTTCCTGACAATTCCTGGGGGTCATTTGTTGGTGTCTTTCTAATGGAGACAAGTAGATCTGGGTCACATGGCTCAGCCTGTTAAAACCAACCGGAAAGAACAGCAGCACACTAATCCTCACTATAATTAAATTCTGTGAAGTCTTTCTGTGAGAAAGGATCCAGGTTCTCTGTGCACCCAAAATCTCACTTGATTTTTAAATAACTACACACTCAATGGATTGCTACATATATATATTTATCGAGGTTACATTGCACATTCCAGTGAGATGTCTAAGCATCTCCCCAGCACTTTAAAACATTCTTCATTTTCACAAAACCTCCCAGCTTTTATAAGCCATTTCCAAACCCACAGCCATTAACATCCGGGAAATTCTGAAAGCCTGAGGAGCCTCCCAAAATCACACGTACTCTGTGTACACTGTGTGTTAGGTATCAAACTCTTCTTACAGCATTAGTAGTTCATCCAGTCAATAAATAACATTTTATATTAAGTACTATAAAATAGCAACAGCAAACCTGTTATAATATTTTAATAAATACGCTTCCTTCCAATGTAAAAACCCCAATCCAAAGTGTTTCTCACTACAAGATCAATTCAAATAACAACGTCAAATGATGTGGAAACTACTGTTATCTAGCTTGCATATTTTAGAAATAAGTTTGGATACTGCCAAACCTTTATATTTGGGTGAACAGCCCTCTTACGCCAGTGGAGTTATATCCACCAATAGGGGCCAAAAGCATCAAAAGGATTTCCAGGTTTGGGTCACTGTAAAAAGAACATTATTATAATCTTTTCAGTGTAGGAAAGGTTCCTCCTCTCTTTATTTCCCTGATTTGTGGAGTGGGAAGGGCGTGATGACTTCTGGTATGTGTATACAGCAGCAATTACAAAAAGGCTTTCAGTTGGCCCAGACATTTAATAGTCTTATAAGCATCTAGCATTTCTACAGTACAAAGCAATGAAAATAAAAATGAAAGAATATTTCATTCCTTCAGAATGGTTTATTCGTTCTTACCATACGACACCTAATCTCAGCAAAACAAGGTATTAAATTTCTTCAGTAGCAGATGTTCAGCTCAGATGTACTGAATTTTCACTGGGTGATGTTGACTCCTTTTATTATTGAACTGAAATAGCTCTCATTTAAAACAAAGTAGGTACATACTGGTTTGTTGCTACCTGTATGTGGGTTGCTGAAAGCGATCAGAATCAAATACTATGTCTAAATATTTAAGAAGCCAGAATAATCTGCACTCCTTCGATTCTGAAATCAAATATCTGTTCCAAAATGAATATCAGTAAGATTGGTGCATCTGCATAATCAGCTAAAGGGGTCTTTTTTGCAGTTGTTTGGGGATAGACGGGGGAATTTGGGAGGAAAAAAGATAATTTAGACATATCTATGAATTTAAATTGCAATTTTATTTGTGCTTCGCTTGAAGACACATTGTTCAGAAAATCTGAGACAAAATGGTAATACTGTGTCTGTAAAGACACAAATCAGGATGAAATTTTCTCTCATTAAGTCACATAATGGTAATTTCTTTCTGTCTTAAATTCCATAAAATATAATACAAGGCACGCTAAGAAAAAAAAGATGTACTGAAAGTGAAGCTTACATTTCACAAATCATACAACCTTTAAGATGTTTTTGTTGCGCATTTATCTCAGAATTAAGAGCAGATATCACTTCAGTGAAGTTTACTGATTTATTAACAGTGAGGATCTGGCCCAACTTTTCAAAATACGATGTCTGCTCCAGCCCTAGCTTTCACAGGAAAGCTCCAGGTTTCATACAAAATTACATTTAAAAAAATCGATCAGTTGAATGTTACTCAAAAGACCAATCACAGAGTCATTAAGTTTGGAAAAGACCTTTAAGATCATCTAGTCCAACCATCCACCTACCACCAATACTGCCCACATTTCCAGGTGCTGAGCAGCTCCCGGGAGGCCACCTGCACTCAAGTTCTGCTCGCTGCAGAGTGGCCCATCTCTTCTTCCAGGTGGCCATTAAAAGCCAGCTCAGCATTTGGGAGCAGCTTGGCTAAAGCCTGTCTGCTGTGAGACAGTGGGGTTTGCTTGTTTCACACGATTCTTCTCTCAGGTCTGGACTAACAGGATTTTAAAGTGACATATAGAATGTATGTATTAATTCTACTGCTATTTTTGGAAATTATCTACTTAAATTTGGCACAAAAAAAGAAAATCAATTTTTAGTTTGTTAAACTGGGGCAGAAGCATAGGTAGCAAGCACAATTAAAATGAAAGTCCTAAGATCTGTGGCATAGGGAGCCCAATTCATCCAAACTCCACAGAAAAACCATCTGTCAAAATCTGACAGTATGTGGCAGCTGAGTACAACGGATTCAAATGTGACATTACTGTTCCTCTGGAAGACAAAAAGGAAGCTATTTATACCTCTCTTGTAAAGAATTTGCTATGTTTCTAAGTGACAAATACATTTGTTTTTCAACTAAATTATTTCTGCTATCATTTCTGCCTCTGAGAAAATTTATAATATGTAGTATGCACAAACCTTTTGCAAAGTTCATGGATGGAGTTTGCCATAATATAACTTTGAAAAGAATACAGTCTGCATACACTTCATCCTATCTACTCAGAAACAAAATAAGATAGCCATGGCACTGGAAGGCAGACAAAATTTGCACTGGAGTATTTATACAGTATACCCTTGTCAGAATACAAGCCAGTACAGATTACAGAGTCTCATTTAAGCAGCCCCAAATTCTTTAGATTGGAAAAACCTGTGAGTGCAATACAGTGCTAACAACTAGTGGCTTGTTAACTGCATTGGGCATTTGAACACAGAGACAGTTCCAGGTGAAATGGGAGAATGATGCTCAGTCTGCAAAATGAAAAAAGCAGGACCTAAACTGGCTGCAAGCTGTTGTGCCAAGGGAACCTCCAGTTCTCTGGAATAAAAGAGATCTCAGTGAAAGCTACAGCAGCCCATTTTAGCTTTAGAGACATTTGTAGGAGCTATCACTGACATTCTTGGAAAGTCTGGGCTTTCTAGGTTGCATGAAGACACTGGAAAGTATGAAGATCTCTGATGTTCAGAAAACCTTATATTTCGGAGATGAAAAGCTAGTGCCTGCTAGAGACCAAGACAGATCTTAAGAGAGAACGTCACCTCAGGTACTCATGGAAAACTTGGATAACTTCTTCACAAGTCTCTGAACATCCTGCAAAGCAGCACAAGGATTTCATCTCTCCTTGAGTCAGGGCAGAAGCTGGGCTGATTGGCCACACACATGCTCTCCAGGCAAGGATGTCCAGGATCTCCCCAAGGCTCCCTTTACACAAGGCCAGCAGCTGCAGAAGACATTGTGGTGGCCATTCTTTCCAGCATGACTGTGCTCATGGACTGAGCTGGGTCTTTGAGCTGGCAGCAATGAGTGCTGCACTCCTGCCTGCCCCAGCTTACCTCCTGCAGAGTCATTAAGTGGGAACAAACAGTGACTCTGCTCCTCCTGCTAGAGGGTTCAGACAGTAAATGCAATTACTCTCGTCAAAGCCCTTTATCTTGTTCTGTAAGGCCTCCAAAGCCCTAATGCTGCATACTCCTGAATGCTACTTCAAAGCTGAACTCTGAAGCCTAGATGCTAAGTAAGTCTTCCTTTAGGTGTATGAAGTTCATATATGGAGTTCACCTTTTCTAGGGCTTCTTACATGTCATTGCATTAAAATTGTGCAAAATGGGAACAGACTGTTCTGCAGCACATCTGATCTTTTAGTCCTTTCCTCCTCTCTCATGGATGGATGTCATATAATAGGCCATAGAATATAGTGTGGTTTGAAGGACACAAGACCAGCCTCATCAAATATTAGCTCAGTTAAAAAAATAAATAACCAGACATAGAATAACAGTTCTTTTTAACATTCCTACATTTCCTCTGCTGAAGTCAGAATTGAAAAAAATATATTTTTCCTCAAGTTGCAAAAATACTGTCATTTTAGCCATTTTATCCATCTCCCGGGTTTTACATTCTATAAAAGGAATGAATATTTTGTGCCATATAAATGCCTTATGTATAGATATTACTATTATAAGCAATGATGACAATATAATTAGGCACGGTGAGATAAAACTGGGATCAAATGAACTCAAAGGCAAAATTCCTAACAATTTTATTAAGACAGACTTTCTAGTCTTTGTAAGGAAAGAAGCTAAGAATGCTACCTTTCTCCCTAAGGTAGAAACTTTTTGAAGGAAACCAATTTTTTCAATGAGATGAAGCTACTGACTGAAGGAAAATGAGCTGTCACATTAAAAAAAGCCCCTAAAAACCAAAGAGCCCAAAACAATTGCAGAACTTGACTTCTCATGTGTCGAGCAATAAAAAATGAGCTTTCATGAGCTTTATCAAAAGTATTTATATCTAACAACTGGAGAGGCTTCTCAGTAGGAATAGACATTCAAATTTATCAGTCCTTGTACTTACCTGATAACAAAAAGCAGCAGAGGGACTCAGCTAACTTCAGTTAATAGGTCATGATATGATAAAAACTGTTGCTGGAGAGGAAAAGGGAGAGGAAGGGAGAGGGAGAGGGAAAGGACAGGAGTTCCTAAAGACAGTTAAATGCTGACCTTGGCAGCAGATGACATTTTACTCTTTAAGACATTTCCTTTTCACTGGATGTATATGAATGAAATAGCATGCTGACTACTCACCAAATATCAGATTTTGTGTTATATCCTTGGTGTTTCAGTGCCTCTGGACTCATGTAGTATGGCGTCCCAGTAAATGTTGTTGCCAGATCACATGAACCCATCAAAAGACAAGAAACTCCGAAGTCCCCTAAAAGTAACAACAGAAAAATCCACCCCCAAACAATTAAGCACAATAAGGTTAAAATTCATACAAAAAACTTAGAGATTACCACAGCTTTCATAAACATCTCTGCTCATTTTTCATTTCTTATATTAAGAGCCATACCCTCAGCTTGTATAAACTGACAAAACTTCAGAGGTCCCAATGCAAAAACAGAATCTGATGGAGAACTAAGAATATTGGTGTTGCGACAGAAACCTACTTAAATTCCTGATTATTACTTCAAATTCAACAGTAATTTCTTATCTGAGTTGCCATTTCATTTAAAATTAATTGGAAAGGCTTGACCTATTTGTTCCTATGACCCATTTAAAAGAAAGGAACTATGCTGTAAAAACCATTCTTATATTTGCAGGAAATAGGCCAAAGGATTTTTAAAAATACAAGTTTTTGTCCACATTATCTGATGACTTCTACAGATAGAAGTTAACAACACTGCTGGGATACTATGAAAGATTTTGCCCTGTCAGTGCGTGTAGTGAATAGCTCTAGGCATCAGAGCTTGATACTTTGGCACCATGGTGATGAATACTGAAAAAAAAAAAAAAGAGAATAACTTAAAACCAAGTTGTTGCAATAAATGCTTGGAACTCTTTACAAAAGTGAAATTAATATGAAATAATTTCAGTGGCAATTAAGTGCTGAGCTGATCCTGTAATTACTGCTTTTAGTAAATTAAGAGAGTAAACTAAAATATGGATCAGGATATCCATATTAGATTAGAAGCACAAATAAAAACAAAGATATACTAATACAATGTTAACATTTCAAGAGCATATGAAAACATTTATCTATTTGCATAAAGTCTTTATGTTTATTGTTAGACACAATAAAATGACTGGACATTAAAAAAATGACAGAATTTTAAGTGTGGGGAAAAAAAAAAGAGAACACATCTACAGAATGACGTAGGTGCAAGAGGCCTCAGGAGGTCACCTGATCATAAAATCATAGAATAATAGATTCATTAAGGTTGGAAAAGACTTCTAAGATCATCTAGTCCAACGATCCATCTACCTACCACCAATATTGCCTGCTAAACGATGTCCCTAAGTAGCACATCCATGTGTTTCTTGAACACTGCCACAGACGGTGACTCCATCACTTTCCTGGGCAGCCTGTTCCAATTCCTCACCACACTTTCAAAGAAGAAGTTTTTCCAAATATCCAACATGAATCCCCCCTGGCGGAACTTGAGGCCGTTTCCTCTCATCCTATCGCTAGTTACCAGGAGAGGAAGCCAACCCCCACCTCGCTACAACCTCCTTTCAGGGAGTTGTAGAGAGCTATAAAGTCTTTAAACCCCTGTCTCAAACCATGACCAGTTTAAAGTTATATGAGGGTGCTCAGGTCCAGGTCTAGTTGTGCTCCGAACACCTTCAAGGCTGGGATATCACCGACTGTTTGGACCCTGTTCTATTGTCTGATAGGTAAATGTTTGACCACAAAGCAATCATTACATCTAACATCACTTTATTTAAATCTCCTTATTCACAGAATGTCTGCTGGATTGTTCTATCATACTAAAATGTATCTTTAAAAAGTAAGGAAATCTCACCAATTTTAAGAAGATTATTCTTCAAAAATATGTTCTTGGTTTTCAAATCTCTGTGAAGTATTCGCCTGTAATACAAAAAACAAAAAAAGTCAATCTCATCTAACTTGAAGGATTCACAGTCAACTATCAAGTTTCTCAAGTATTTATCTTCTTTCCTTCCAGGAAGGACAGCTCACCATGTTACAGTCTAACTCCGTTTAACAATGCACAGACGATGGCATTAAGGAGTTTCAAATAATCATAGAGATGCATTCACAGACACCCACATGCAAGCTAAGAGCCTAAGCAGACAGGATAATAAAAATGAGCCCAGGAATCCCAGCTAGAGAATAGAGATACAGGTTTAAAACGAGCTGCAGAGGAAAGGAGAAAAGCAAGTCTTCCTGTATGGCTCTTCTTAAAAGAGTTACATACTATTTACAGCCAGAAGATAAGATGTATCACAATAGAATAAGGGATGAGAAAAACAGCAATAAGCTCAGGGAATCCTCCTTCAGAGAAAATGTATTACTTGAAAGACAAATACGTACCTAGACTCGGCCAGTTGTACATTTTTTAAAGTAATGATCTGGAAGATGAAAGAACCTCACAAAGACAGAGATCAAAAGGAAAAGAAAGAGAGCAACCAACTCTTACAGACTTATGTTTCTATCAAAGACTGAAGCAACATCAGACGCTACACACCACACTGGGACAAACTGCATCTCCTTGGTTTTTTTGAGATCTTAATGTGTGACAGGAATTCTCCTCCCTGTTAGGGAAAAATATATATCTCTGCAGTACACAAAGCGTAGTCTCAATGAATTCATTAATAACAATTCCAAAAGGGTTTCCTACAACCTCAGCTAAACTTGAACTCAACCACTCTGAATTTCCTTATAGCTTGGGTAATACACAGCATTAGTTTGGAACAGCATTCAGCACAGACTGGCTAATGAAACTGGTATTACAAATGCACTCCTTGTACAGCCATTTAGAACGGATAAGAAAAGCTGTAAAATTATTGAGATGTGGGCAGAAAAATCCCATACATAAGTAGATTTCAGTTGTTCTTGCGTTGTTCTCAAGGATTATGTCAAATTGTATTGAATTATGAAAGTCTTACACACTGAGACACTTAAATGATTTCCAAAATATTTTGCACGTTAAGACTATAAAACGCTTACTCTGCAGCACAGTTTAAATAAGCTGTTTAGTCCAAATCTCATTTGAAAATAATTTTTGCAAAAAACCGAACATATTAATTTTTTATTTTTTATTTTTATACTCTGTTCATAAACAGGAAGGAAAAAAATGAGTAAAACAACTACTAGAAGATACTGTAATGCACATAGCAGTCAAACAAGAAAACATTTGTATTTTTATGGGACATTATAAGAGTACTTTATACTTCTTATGGATTTTTCTTCTAATTTTTGTCATGAAAATAATACTTGTAGTGAGAAATGTGTACATCAGGAAAAATGAATGCTTTATTCAGCATGCTTCCACTGATGTTTATAAATAATTTATTCTTTACTTTCTTGAGCAATATATGTACATTCATCATGCATTACATCAGTAAGAAAATTAAACTAACAGTATATTCCTTATTGGTTTATAGGCCCACATATATACATAGTCATATATAAATCTTGCTCTGTTAATTCAGATTCATAAATTGTTTCCTTACCATGCATCACACAGAGCCTCTGAAAGAAGTTGACTTCACTAAGGTAGTTTTTTCTTGAGTTAGATTTTTGTTTGTTTTTGTTTGGTAGAAATATAACCATAGACTCCTTGAACAGAAAAACTGGGTAACTGTGATCTGAATAACAAGCATTTGAATAACAAGCATTTTGGCCACATTAGTTTGAAATAGAGTGTAACGTTAATAAATGCTTGTGAAATACTGATTCAAATTTGATGCAAATTATTGGCATTACCAATAATTATAAGATTCCTTTATCTATTAATATGATTAAAAAAAAAATACGATGATGTTTCTCGATACTAACCACTTCATTCTGCCTGGATACGTCAGACAATGAACAAGTTACAAGCTGAAACCTTAACTGAAGCAACTACTTTAATTCTAGCAAGAAATAAATATATGTTGCCAATAAAGTAACATGATCTAACTGGACCCCAGTAAAACTTAATCTAACTTGACAGTCAGCAAAGTGGTTATTGATATTTTGGGTAGAAATTAACACTTCAGGATGGTTTTAAGTTTGGCCTATAAATATACCTGTGCCTATGTTCCATAGACTACCTGCTTGCTGTCTCATAGTGATGAAAAAGCACTGTGAACCACTGAGCAGCGGGCAGCCTCCTTGAATAAAGCAACCTACTGGCAAGGGAAGCTGACTGAATCTGAAGTAGTCCATTGCTGTGAAATACTCAGAAATGTATTTCTCTTCGGTCTTTCTGAAGAATTATTTTGAGAACTAAGTGGTTCTGGACAACTGTGGACCCTGTACTAGAAAAGACAACATGAAATCCAGATAAAGGACTCGGGCAAAGCCTGCTACCCTGTAGATTGAAAGCAACAGATTTGTTTGCATAAACAGTAACCTTATCAAAATCTCAGTGTTGGTATATTATTCAAGAAGATGAGGAAAGTGACAGATAACATAATGGTCAGCTTTATTCAAACAGAGGTTAAATGAATTAACGACTCGTTGCCTGATTCCTGAGGGATCCATTTTGTGCCCTGGTGTGTGTTGGACTACAAGCATGCCAGACACCAGATGATGGTTTCACGCTAACTCTCTCTGTATAGATAAGATCACTGAAATTATGTTGCTGTCTTTAACTTCTCTTCTTGGTTATACAAATGACAAATGAGGATTCAATCTATTTAATTCTAGATAATTTAGCTTTCAAGTTTAAATTCAAAAATTCTTCCAATTATGTAAAATAGACAATAGACGGCAAAGTCACCAGGAGATACTCATTACTCCTTTGGGATTTATGAAGCATAAGTAAGAGACATGAATGTCTAAACTGCACAGTCTTTCTTATGACAGGGGGAGAAATGCAAAGTAGAAGAACAGTTCTTTTCAGAGATAAATCTCCAGCATGAGAGTTTTCAAAAAGTGTAGAAGTTGAACAAAAGCTGTAAAAGAAGCACAATCATATAATACTCTACGTCTAAAACTAGAAATAATTATTTTTTGCTCTTCTGGAATAAAAACTCTCATCCACAGCAGCTGGATTTTCCGAGAATTGGCTTGAGAAAGTCCAGCCCATAGGCAATGAATACTTGAAGCTTCTAACTCTAGGGCTAAGTTTTCTTTCCATTAGAACACAGTTCAAATATGTATTATATGTTTTTTCCCATATCAGTATAGAAGAAATAATGTATGACTCTTTTATATATAAACAGAGGACTGTTATTATATGTTTATATTTCTGCAATCCAAATGAATTTCTGTAAGAAGTTTTAAAGCCTATGCTTTCCCATTTAAGCTATTGTTTGGCTGTATACTAATAAGATAGAGAATAGGCTTTCTTGTGAATACAGTTAAAAACATAATAAAGTAAAGGAAATACAAATACAAATAAGACTGTCAGGACATTTGTATGTGTCTGGAGGGGTGCTATTAAATAGCTCTAATTCAAAGACAGAAAATGAAATGCTGTTCAGAAAATCAAATTGTTATTTTCACTGGAGAACTCAGTAATTTAACATACATATGTATATATAAAAAAATCATTCATAGGAATTCTAAAAAGATTTTTTTGAGAACAAGTAGAAGATGAGAAAAATAATGCAGAGAATAAAAGCAGGCAGAAAAGATGTTTGGGAAAAAAGGAAGGTAACAGAGGCATAAGGAAATAAGCTCGTGCAATCTATTATTTTGCATTAGTCTATACAATGCACTATCTAAATGCACGCATTAAAGAAAGGATTTAATAAATGGATTAATAAATTAATAAATGGACCTTCCAGATTACCAACATTTTTATGATAAATTATTAAACCAGATTTCAAGAAAAGGGTGGAGAAAAAGCACTAATAGTTCAGTTAAATAGTAAGGATTTTTATTCCCATTTCCCTCTGTCCTTTCTACCTTAGATGAACGCTGAAAAACACAGCACCCTGAGTTCTCTCCCTGCTGTGCTCCCATCACTGCAGTCTGTGGGGCTGGCATGGCACATCATGTACAAACCCCATGTGTATTACCACAGCAGGGGAGATGAAAAGAGATCATCTTTTAGATCCCTTCCAACCAAAGCCATTCTATGATTCATTCTGTGATATTGACAATTAGGAACCAAAATGTTCTGAGTCCTAGACAGCAATTCACTCTGTCCTCTTCCCTCTACAGCTTGACACTGTAGGTGCAAAAACTCATTAGGCATCTCTCCCCTTAGGTCAAAGGTATCCTACGTACTTCAGCTCAACTCGGAAATACTTGTTCTTGGTGACAATCTACTGTTCCCATCTACACTCTTGCAGCTCAAGGTCAGGCAACTGAATTTGGCCCAAGCCCTGCTGTGAGATAGATTTGAAACAGTCATATCAATCTGGCACTGCTTTCAGCCTCAATACAGTGTTCATAGAATCCATATTATATTCAGATAGAAAAAAAAACCTGGAAAAAAAGAAAAAAAAAGGTTATACCTAGATTCTAGGTATAACCTAACCTTCAAACATCAACTTTTCTCTCTCTTTGCTAGCTGTACTAATAATTTATGTCATTATTCTAGACCAATCAGCTTATTTCCCCAAAACAGGCACCTAAATTTGAGTGTGGCAGTGTGTAGATTAGTTACTTACAAGTGGCAAAGTACATGCCATACAAGGTGATTGCAGATAAACATCCTCAGTGTCTAAGATAGTCTTTGCAGCAAGGACATTTTTAATTCTGAATGTTCAATAAGAAGAATAATGGTGCAAATGGTTCATCTTGGCAGGATGGACTCGGGCTACAATAGTCTCCAGAAAGGACTCTGTCTTGTACATTAATGTGGCATTTCAGAGCTGCTAACATACAAAAGCAAGAGGGAGGAGACAGAGGAGAGGAGAAGATGCTGAAAGCCAGGCTGACTTCACCTGTCTAACTGCTTCTGAAAGGGGCCCTTGTATTCTTATCTGAGCAGCTGCTCCTCCAGCTCTCTGCGTAGCAGCCTTCTCCTCTTGGCTCAGCACAGCACTGTTTCCCTCATATCTGTTGCTGTGCTAAATAGTCACACCTAGCTCCACGATGACAGCATGAGATGACACAGAAAGAGGACCAGACGGCTTTCATACACATGTCCACTACAATGGCAATGAGGGAACTGTTTAAATCACTGAAATCAGCCCGTGTAAATCACGCTGCAGGCACTCGCGGAGATGACCAGGTAGGTATTTACCTGTTGTTATCTCTGTTCAAACCAAGTGTGATCTCCACAGCTGTTCAACAGTCTGCAAACTTGGGCAAGAGTTGTGTGTGGAGCATGCTACCAGGAGATAGCTGGAGTGCCAGATCTCTATGGCTCACATGAAACCTTTTAAGTCCTGCTTTGAGACCTATTTCTGACCTTGTTTACCTGCAGCAGGGACATTTTTAAACCAATACTCTATGAAACTCCATCAGATAACAACTTGATGTCTGTGGTGGCATGGGATCTTGCACTATTGGTTAAAAAATGTGCTAATTAATCATATACCACTGTCTGAATGACCTGAAGCAAATAATTAGGTTCATCTTTGATGTGCTGTTAAAAGTAATGTTAGTGTTTAAAGAATACATGTGTGTAACTTCATTGATTTCAATGGGACCACATCAAGCATATATATTTGATTCTTCACATTAAACATTTGCAAGAGTTATTTGCTGAATCCCCTTTAAAATGCTGTCTTTTTTTAACTTTAACTCCAATTTATTCTAACAATATCAAACAAATTCTATTGTGTTAGATTTTTCACTTGGCTCTTAGAAACATTAACACTGAAAGACATCTACTACTGCACCACTAGAAGATATAATATACAATGTTCTTGCATGGTAGCTAATTAATTACACTTTAAATTTACTACGTACGCTCTATAGCAGCTTGGTAAATAGGATTTTATACACACAGAAAATAATCAATATGGTTTAATTTCTATTTGAACATGTACAAGAAAGTAAAAGTTTACTCACTCCCCTCCCAACTGAATGTTCCCGTATTAAAATGACTGTACCTTTCATGCATATAGTTGACTCCAAGTAACAACTGTATAAACCACTCTATTATTTGTCTCTGTGTGAATAATTTCCCAGATTCTTTGTACTCTTGAATTTTATAGTCTAGATCTCCACCCTGAAAAACATCACAGCAAATTTGTACATTTAAAGTAAGTTTTTAAAATGTCTTCTCCTTTGTGAAAACACAGGACTCCATTTTCTTAGACCTTCAGGCTCCATAGCGCATAGTCAGTAAAATTAATGCTTGCACATGAATTTTGAACTCTCACAGCACCAAAAGCATACAGAACTGAGGACTCAAATGAGATCAAGCAGTCTGGCTGCCTATGGAAAGTAGGTCAGTTCTCGCTTAGTGTCACACAAAATTACCAAAGTTCTCTGCTGTTCTCACTTCACATCACCCAGTTTTAAACACGTCCATCTGAGCTGGTCACCTCAAACTCCCTTTATAGTTAATACAAAGGAACAGGCAGTGGTAGTATGCAATTATCTCTGCCATCTAGGTGTCTGCCTTAGGAAGACATAGATTATGCAGTACAAGTGCTGTTTCTCTACAAAGGCTTACAGTGATGGCCTACTCTGAGTGGCTCAAATGTAAACACCTAAGTAGGCAAAATGATTCTACCCCGACCTAACTAATGGCTTGTAATTCTGGGCAAAACACCGCCACTTAAGTCGAGCAATGCACAGTCAAGAGACACTCATTTATTATGTTGAAATAAGCATAATCAAATAAACTATCCAGTTCTCTCAAAATACAGTTCTCTTAAAATAATTATACCTTGTCCTTCTTTCATAGTCTTTTGCCAGAAACAAAGCAGAATTCAAGCACCTAGAATCTGTAGCATGTGTTATTAGGAATATTTCATTAAAAACTACCATTGAATTTTGATGTAACACTTGAAATGAAGCTCTGTGATACACAGCATGCAATGTCAAATAAGCTGGAAAACATATAAAGAAAAAGACTACTTGAAAACTACAAATGCATATATGTGAAAAAATCATTTGAACAACAGCATGATGAAAGAGGCTCTTGAGGAGAGTTAAATGAAAACTGTTTATTTTGCTAAAAAAGAGAGAGATGGTTGCCTGCTGGTTATTTATCCAGTTTATAAAATAAATGGATTTTGTTTACAAGAATGCACAGTAGTGGCAAGATCTGTGTTAGATAACTAATCCCAGGGCAAAGGGACTGTGAGTCATGTTATATTCTAGTGATTAATTACCTTACACCAGGACGACTTATTCTGCATAAATCATTACTTCTGCATTACACATTCTGCATAAACTCAAAATGTGTATGTGTGTATGTGTTTGCCATACACAACTCTAACCTGTACCACTGTGATAAGTATATAGAAAACAAACCACTGGTTATGTTGATACATGTCATTTCCCATCATCAACCTTTCCCTGTACTGTTGACTCTTAAAACGTTGAAATCTGTTCAATGGTTCCCAAAACCACTGTGCTTCATACTTAAGCTACAAAATAAGCAGGTTCTGTCCTTGCACATCCATACATTTCTGAGTGGACACGAGTTTACAATAATTCCTGTGGTTCTTAAGTCTCTAAGAGTTGCAACATTCAAAAGTGACTATGTTAAAAAAAAAAAAAAAGACAACGTGTTTTGTCAGATATCTTAAATGTGTTCCCTAACAATGTCCTGCAATTTCTAAATTGAAATGTCTGATTCAGCTCCTTTATGGCTGCAACTCTCTCTCTCTCTCCATCTGTCTCCCTTCCGCAGTCCAGAGAGAAGCTCTTTTGGGAGCTTGGAGCTCTGAGCAGCTGCTCTCTCTTTGCAACTCCAAATGTTCAACAGCTTCCCCCTGGCTGCTCACAGCAGAGCAGAAGAAGGGAAGAAAAGGTATTGCTGGGTACCCTGCCGCATGGCAACCAGATGGGCTGTGTCTAAGCCTGCACGCACCTCAAAAGCACTGACTCACCTACTCCAGATGGCTGCCCCAGACCATAGAGAGCCAAAAGTAGCAGTAGTCCAAGACTCAGGGGCTGCTCCAACCCATGGCAGCTGGCTACTATCCCCAGGGGACTAAACAGGTAAACAGCTGAAGTGCAGCAGCCTCTGATCACCATTTCTCACTCTCCCAGTGTGTCCTCTTCCACAGTCATGCACTGACATGAAAAAATCAAAGAAACATAGGACCTAAAAAGTCCTTCAGATGATCTAACAAGAGCAAAAGCAGTCAAATAAAGTACTACATGTGCCTTCAAGTAATCGCGTGGCTTTCGACAGGATTGGTCTCAATGTCCTGCAGTTAATTTAAGTTTAATGCTATGTCTAAGAAAGGAAAACAAAATGCATTATTACAAATTTGCTGAAATACTGCAGCCATGAAACTCTAAAGAAGTTTGTTAACCCATTTTTGCATTTTGGAAAGCCAATATAATGAAGTCCATGAGGAAGTTAACAAAGTAGAAACGAAATAAGAAGCTTCCAGGCTGCAATTTCTACTTGAACGTCAAGAGCATCAAACACACTAGTAACTTAAAACAGCTCAGTACCAAGGACTGATGATGTGAACAGGCATTAATTGCTTTAATTACTGCTTCTCCTTAAATTTCCTTAGAATATGTATGTTCACATCACAGTGAGAATGCAGTGAAGAGACAGAAATAATTATCAGAGGAAAAGTGCAACTTTTCCTCTGTTCTGATTTTTGATGTATTAAAACGATACAACATTTAAAGGCACTACTTTGCATTTATAAAAACTGTATTTGACTGAAGTCCAATTTATGCCACAAAATGAAACCCAAGTTTCACAAAAGCAGAAGCTCATTTTTGTTTCAATTTGAATTACACGATTATGTTCATATTGTTTATACACGTAAGACGTTGAATCAGGACACCTGCCAAAAAAGCTCAACAAAAAGACTGAAACAGAATACACATACTTCTTTTCTATAATTCTGAGAGAATTCGGTTATAATAAAAGATGTCAAGCTGAGCAATGGAGAGCAGTGTTCTCTTTTGTACATAGGATAGGTATAAGACAGGGCAGCTGCACTGGAGGCTCACTACACTATTCAAACAAGAATGAACAAAGTACGGCAGCTAATGAATAAGCCACAGCTCTTTGGAGAAAACAGAATAAGGCTGAGAGGGTAGTTCTGTTTCCATGCCAACTTGATGTTTATTCTTTATTTTGAGTCTGCCCAAGAGTACAAATTACTGCCAAAGAAGTAATTATTCTATGCATGAGAAACTGAATGTACTAGATTTCCAAACAAGGATAGATCAGATAGCAATGCACAACTCCCACCATATTAAAAGACAGGCTATAGATATGTAAATACAGAAGTATACCTTATAGAAATACTCAAGGTAAAATAGAACACCAGCATGCAAATATAATGGTATGCAAAACCGCGCTTTGTACTTTCCTTATCTGAACAATTGATTTAATACATCTTAATTGATTAATGGCAATAATACAACATAGCCTGCCCTTCTGGAAAAATCAGAAGCAAATCCTTGTGGACCCACTGTCATTCTGGCCTGACCTAGTAGACTCAGAAATGAAAAGATTCAGCTGCACAGTCAACACATCAATTCCCTCATCCTTTATCTGCCCTTTTCTAGTACATTTGTGTGTGTTTGAGTACATGCCCACTGGATTCTAGGGCTACTCTGTACTAAAACATTTCAATTCAGGGCAGTTGACTTTATCTGAATAAAAAAAGATATCAAGGGGTGCTGCAACAGGTTTGGATTATTACCGTGATTACTATCATGCCCTTTTTATTCGCCAATAACTTTCTTTCAGAAGAAGAATAAAAATAAAAAGCAGTGGACCAAAGACACTAGTGTACTCCCATAATGCTGCTGAAAGAGACTCCTTCTTTCTACAGGATCAACTCATCTGGTTTTGGGCCACTTTCTACCACAGGCGGAGAGACAGTGAATCACAGTGCACAGGAATATCTGGACAGTTAGGATAATCCTTCAGTTTTCAGCTCTGAATTTCCAGTAAGAGTTGACAATATAAAAATTCCATTAAGCCCCAGCTGTCAGACATTCAGAGCGTGAAGCAAAGAATTTCTGCATGAATATAAGAACAGTACATTAACAAATGTTCAGATTGTATAACATAATCAAACATTTCAGATATAATAAAAAAAATCCCAGCTATAATGTGCATTTAACTGTCATCAAAGAAGGCTTCTAAGGTAGGAATGACTGGCAGAAACTTTACTTCTTTAATTATTCATATCAAAGTTGGATGCTCGGAGAAATGTGATTAGCTAATACAAGCCTGATGGTGGATGGATAACCCAGTGGTCCAACGTCATTAGCTGTCAAAGCATTTCAAATGTCTAGCAGAGCACAACTGAACAGTCTGCTTCACAGATTCATAAAAAGAGCGCTGCATGTATAACAGATGTTTTAAGAACAACACATCTATATTTAATGCAAAAGTAGACATTTGTTTCATATAAACTCTTAAAAAGTTGGCTTAAATATGTTTAAATACTTACTTTACAGCCTTAAGACAGATTTTACCAATATGTTTTAAACCAAATGCTGCAGTCAAAAAAACCCACACCAAACTGGTAATTATACAGCACTGTCTCCTACTTAAGAATTTGTTGTATCCTTTACACTCTGGTCTGACTCATCAACTATTCTCCACTTTATAAAGTAAATACTGCTACCGAACTCATCACCCACATGATCATGCTTAAGCTCTTTGTAATCAGCTCCAATTCACAGGAGTTTTCCCTTACTCATTTGCATCAGATTTCACAGTGCACCTCCAAACTCCCAATCTCATCCTCTCTTACCTATCAGTAGTGCATACTTGGTACAGTCTTCCTGAGTTCATCCAGAAATCTCATAATCTATCTGCCTTAAGTCTTTTAATACCAATTACAGTACACAAAATGAACTAGTATTTAAATAACCTATTTTCTCTTCTCTAGTTTGTTTATGAGCTGCGAATCTATGAGCACACACGAATAGTTAATATTGTTTGTTTGAAAAATGCCTAACAACTAGCAGGTAGTACCAAACTTAACAAATAAGAGTAAAATACAGAGTGAAACATTACAAAAACTGGTCTAGGTTTCTCTTAAGACCCTATTTTAAAGCACACATTCCATCTAATTTCTTCAAAGTAATCTAAATCTCTCACCTCACAGTACTCAGTGATAATGCAGAAACTATCTCGCTCCACAAAGCTTGCATAAAATTTGACAATGGCTGGATGGTCTAATTTGGAGAGTAGTTGTGCTTCTAGGTTTGCTTCAACTGTTTCATTAGGTTTTAGGTCTCCAACAGAGATTTCCTTCAGTACCTTTCTAGAGGAAAAAATAAATATTCACATTAGCAAAAACAAAAACAAAGAAAATCCCATAATGCTCATAATCCCACCATAATTTCTTAAAATGTAGAACAGTAACATTAGCCAACTATTTGGCAATATGAAACTAGACAAACACGGGTAAACAAAGAGCATGCATTTAAATGCCATAAAATCACTAGTCACCATAGTGATCAAACAACATTTTTAAAATGCTATTTTGAAGGATTTTTCACACTAATTCCCTGCTGTACTGTTTTCTTTATGACATGTTTTCAGTGCTAGGGATTACTGCATAATAATAAATATAAATTAAAAAAAAAAAAAATCTCAGTGATTTCAAGCCCACTCAGAGCGTATGTTCAAGATTCATACATGGAATAAGGAGTAGCAAGAAACAGTCTGGTTTTGCTGCTTCTGCCAGAGCCTCTCTGTGGAAGCATGAGAAAAAATCGCACAGAGGCCAATATTTCTATGACTGTTTTTCTGATTAAAAATCAGGACACTGATTTAAGATCAACTTGCCCTCCATTTGAACACCTAAGTGGAAAGAGCAAACCTAGATTCGAAGCTGAAACCTAATCCTACTGTTCCAAAGAACTCTAAATGTCAGTAGTTAGTTAGCAGCAGCAGACAGGCCCTAAACATCCTGAAGTGGAAAAAATTAAAGGGATTTTTTTTATATTCTTCAACTTAAACACATAAAAGTGCCATGACAGAATCCCTGATTCAGACCCAGCTCTACATTGTACCTGGGAGATGTGCAGTTTACTGTCAAACTGTCCTGAAAAGAAAACCTGTAGTGCATAACACTCAGAGGAAGTATATTCTGTTGGGATCTTCCTGTTGAAATATCATCCAAAAAGCATATATCATAAAAAAGCATACCATTTCCATATATCTTAGCAGGCGCTCAGGCATGGATCATTGGTCTATATCTGAAGGATCACTTTGAGACTACTAGAGAATATCATGGTATTTTATTGAAAGAAAGTGATAAACTTTCAGTAACTTGAAAGGTACCTTCCACACCAAAGGGATGTCCTCACAGTGCTTTTAATGATTTCCTATTCAATACTGCATGGTTGTAAAGACACACGAGTTAAACACGACAGCGATAAAACTACGGCAATTCATTAAAGGAAAAAAAAAAAAAAGGTGTATTTCTTCATAAGAAAATGTCTTCTTAAAACTCAACCATCAGTTACTACTATAACAATGCAAGAATTTTTGCCTAAACTTGCCTAGTCCCCAGGCAGCAGTATGCTGTGCTATTTGATTTGTCTGCATCTCTAGAGACAAGGCTCACTGTACAAAGACATGTAATACCTACTATAATATTCTCATCGTCCATTGGCACAGGAACATTATACTTTCTTTCATATAGATCACATCACAAAACTGACAAACAGAATGAGCCCTTGTTAAACATCACTTAAGTAACATCCTTGTATGCCCAAGACAGCAATGGAAGCCTGATGTGTGGGAACAGCTTGTCATCTTAGTCCCTCAGAGATTCTGATGCTGTCATCAGCTGTCACACTACAAGACAGGTGTTTTTCTTATTAAAATTCATTGCTGGCAATACAAATCAGGAAAATGTGCTTCTGTAAATAAGAGATTGATTTTCTACTACATAATGCTAATTCATGAGAACTGGAAGACATTTGCATCTACAAAGAAAACTTTTGTCATACAAACAAGATAGTAGGTGCAGCATTTCATAGACTCATAGAATGGTTTAGGTTGGATGCGACATTTAAGATCATCTAGTTCCAACCCGTCTGCTATAGGCAGGGACACCTCCCTCTACACCAGGTTGCTCAAAGCCCCATCCAGCCCGGCCTTGAATCCTTCCAAGGAGGAGGCATCCACAAACTCTCTGGGCAACCTGTACTAGTGTCTCATCACCCTCACAGTAAAGAATTTCTTCCTAATATCTAATCTAAATCTACCCTCTTCCAGTTTAAAGCCATTTCCCCTTGTCCTGTCACTATATGCATTTATGAAAAGTCCTTCCCCAGCTTTCCTGTAGGCCTCCTTCAGGTACTGGGAGGCCACTATAAGGTCCCCCCCGGAGCCTTCTCCAGTCTGAAGAGCCCCAGCTCTCTCAGCCTGTCCTCACAGGGGAGGTGCTCCAGCCCTCTGATCATCTTCGTGGCCCTCTTCTGGATCCACTCCAGCAGCTCCATATCCTTCTTGTGTTGGGGGCCCCAGAACTGGACGCAGTACTCCAGATGGGGTCTCACAAGAGCAGAGTAGAGGGGCAGAATCACCTCCCTCGACCTGCTGGTCACATTTCTCTTGATGCAACCCAGGATATGGTTGGCTTTCTGGACTGCAAGCGCACATTGCCGGCTCACGTGTAGTCTTTCATCAACCGACACTCCCAAATCCTCCTGAGGGCTGCTCTCAAGCCATTCTCCATCCAATCTGTATCTTTGCTTGGAAAGCCCATATCTGTGCTTTGTGTAGGAAAGGTTTGATTTTGCTACATTTAATATGAAGGTGGCAACTAGACTTTACACCTTCTGCAAATCTTTATCTACCTCAGTAAATAAATTTTTAAAATTATTTTTAAGAAGTTCCCTATTGGCTAAATATTGACAAAGAAGTTATGTCAGGGTCTCAAAAGTTTCACAGATGGACCGTAGTCTCTAGATCTTTTATCTCTTTCCTGATAAAGTTATAATAAAAAACACTGAAGCAAAATGTCCTCAATTAGAATTTAATCTATGCAAATTAACTATATTTTTAATACAAAAAACACATTCATGTTCTTAAATTTGTTCTACCTCATCCCACTCTCTCAGAGTGCTCTCTTTGTGCTCTAAGGCATTCCAATCTATCTCCAATTAGTGATTTCAAATAAGCTGATAGATCTATAAACTGATAGACTTTCTGCTTATCAATAATAATAATAAAAACTAGCAGGCATAAGAAAACAACAAACTTCTCTTAGCCAGTCCTGAATGCATTTCCCCTCTAGCTAAGGAATCCATCTCTACACCTTGAAGAGACAAAGTATTTCTGTTTATGTGATACAACCTGCAATTTATGATTGGTTTATAATAAAAAGTTACCTCTGCATATAATCCAGTGGCAGTACTTGTGTATCGCCTGCTGAAAATCTCTATGTATTGAACAGTTTAACAAAGTATAGTTAGGTTCCATAAAGCATTGTAAGCAAAGCTTTTGAAGCATGTGATAAGATATAAACAGCACGAATATGGGGAATTACAGACTATCATGCTAAACTTTTGTTGGGTCTCCAGAGTATACCAGCCCATCCAAAAGCCAACTTTTTCATTTTTTTTTTTTAAGTGCTAGCAGGATTTTAAAAGCCCAAAACTATTTGAATGAAGAAATCATAGATTTGGGTAGCACATACAGAAGAACAGGTGTAACACTAAAATGTAGATGTCTTCCAAATGCAATACTCCTTTCAATATAATGCCAAAATGGATGTCTTATTTTAGATTTATTATTATGAATTTCACTTAACTTAGAATATAGACACGAGCATATCCGATACAACATCATAATCACACATCAACTACTTAGTAATAGCAGATATCTTAAAGATCAATATGAAATAACAGCCATCCGATTTTAAATGTAAATAAAACCTATCCTTGCAATTTAATGGTGTGAAGACACTGAACTTGATTTTGAACTGACTGCAACTGAAGGAGCCTTGTAGTGAATACACTCACAGCTAATGAGTAAAAAGCACCTGTCACTGTTTGCATCCACCCTAGAGGATGCGGTACTGATAACAGCAGTGTTATTCCCTGAGGTGGAGAAAAAACAACGGAGACGAGCCCACTCCCCAGTACGCAGAAAGCAGCTGTCCCATCTCCATAGTCTCCAGGCTCACAAGACATCCCCAGGAACACTGCCTGGCTCTTCTCAGCAAAACTTCCTGGCTTGCATTGTCACACTTTGAAATGCAGCCAGGCCAGCACACCATGTCTCCAAGTGCAGTAATGGGCAGTAAATGGGGAGAAACAGAGGAAGATTTAAAACAAGAGAAAACAAGCACGAAGTTGGAATCCTCGAGGATATGGACACCCAGTGGAAAACCTCTTCTGAACTTTACTAGTGACTGACAATATGCCACAGCAGTGTTTATCTCAGTCTATTTGCACCGACCTAAAATTAAATGTTTTACAGTCCATCTGGTATTTGTTTACATTGATGGCACGCTTTATTATTATATAATTTGGCTTATTGGATCAGAAGCAATTTTTAAAAAACGACAGCCTATCTCAAAAGGCACTTCATTTATTGAGGGAACTGCAACATGAATTATTGACTAGGTACATTTGCTTGCTGATAACGAAGTATGAGAAATACAACTCTTTTAATGTCGAGAGTAAGAATGTTTAATAAACTACCACAGAGCGGGTGTGCTCTAGGAATAAATAATCCAAATTTGAAGGTTTTAATTAAATAGAAACTTCATTTCGTGCAGGCAGTTATTCAATTAATTGCACCCAGAGATTAGCAAGACCTGCTAGCACATAATCAGTGTGCAAAGCTGGGAATTCATTATTCCATATAGTTTATACTTCTAGAATCACCCTGACTTCAATATGGAGAGTTGTGGAACAAATCATATTTGTACACAGTATTTCCATCCACTTTGACTTTTGTAAAACTACCTCTTCATGCTGATAACTTCAGTGCTAGGACCATGTGCAGGTCTTTAAGAAAGTACCACCTTGTACTGGATCTGAAATTGGATATGAAGTTGGCCATAAATGTTAAAATTAAGAGATTGTCTATCTAATTAACAATTTCTTAAATACTATTTGTTAAATGGCAAACTGAGAAGGTGTGGTATTACAAATGGGGACCAAAGCAAACAACAGGCCACAACCCTCAGTCTCAAGTCCTGTCTGCACAACAGCTTCCACTTTGGGAAATTCATAGAATCATAGATTCATTAAGAGTGGAAAACACCTCTAAGATCATCTAGTCCCACCATCCACTTACCATCAGTATTGCCTACTGAACCATACCTCTTAAGTTCTACATCTACACGTTTCTTGAACACTTTGGTTAATTTACCACCTCTCTGGGCAGACTGTACCAGTGCCTGACTACTATTAGTTCAGTAACAAGGATACCATCTGCATGCAGACAAAATGAAGTCATCCATCATTACAGCTTCTCAGCCTGTTCCTTTTTTAGAATACTGTACAGTCAACAAGATTTACCCATTACAGCCAGTAGCATAGTTCCAAAATTGTAATTTTAGATTTCTATTGATAGCCTCTCCATTGAAAATACTGTATCGCTGGAATGTAACTTTTGATACAATGTCCTGTCTCCAGCTTAAGCTCTCTTTTCTGTACTTTTTACATCCAGATATCACAACTTCCCTTTGGTTTGACACTGTCCTTTGCATTTGAGGAACTCCACACGTAAAGTTACTTGTCCACTGTCAGGTGTTCCAGTTTCCACATTTCCTTTCAGACCTCTCATTTTTGCACTTTGGTACACCCAGGTTTTGCCTGCAATTAATAATTACTAATTTTATATGACATCCTATTATCTGGAATCTACTTCTTCACTTAGGTTGGTCTTCTACATCCACTATAATTTTCATCTTATCCTTACGCAGAATACATACAGCAAACCTTTTACTTTTTAGAGATTTCTCTACTTGCTCTCAGTGACTGAGTTTCTTGCACTTTACAGCTCAGTATCAAAAATTAAAACAATCAATCTTTACATTTCATCAGTTGTATTTGGAGCACCAGTGTCACTACGGTTAGATAAGGTAAAGACATTCATTCTTCCGTTGAAGAAAAAAGAAGCTGGTGAAATTATAAAATGCAGAAAGTCATATATACAAATCAGTTCTACTTGGAAAGAATACTTGATTTTATTTAAGGAAAGAAACACTTATAGGATGTTAACAGCACTTGGCATCTGGGAAAATCAAGGTGCACAGTCACTGAAAAACAAATGAGGTGTGCTGTTCGCTATTCCTACTTACATATATATGTCTACATATTAGTCAAAACATTTCAAACTTAAGTATTACTACACAGCTTCTTAAATCAAATGCTGGGCTCCTTTTATTGTTCCCATGGCCATTACTGATATATTAGTCAAGCCACAAACCAATTTCAAACCTAAGCATTGCAGCACAACTTCATAAATCAAATGCTGGGCTTCTTTTGTCATGCCCACAGCCAAGTTTATTAGCAAAGCCATAAACCCATCATTTCATCAATGACTGTTTTTTTACTAACCTCCAAAATAGCTTATTCTTGTTGTTCATGAACATTCCAAAGCAAGCAGCATGAAGAACTAATCCCTAAGTTAACTACTAAAAATTCAAACACTGTATGAGCACCATAATATCCCTAGATGGATTAAGCATTATTTTGGTTTCTGAATACACATAGAAAAGACAGAATATCCCAAGTTGGAAGGGACCATGGAATCCAACCCCCGGCTCCACACAGGAACACCCAAAATCCAAACCCAGTGTCCAAAAGCTCCTTGAACTTCAACACTTAGGGCCCACTGCCCTGGGCAGCCTGTTCCATGCCCACCGTCTTCTGTTGCAGAACCTGTCCCTAATCCCCAGCTGCCCCTCCCCTGACACAGCTCCATGCCGTTCCCTCGGGCCCAGTCGCTGTCACAGAGAGCAGAGCTCAGCGCTGCCCCTCCGCTCCCTGTGAGGAGCTGCAGCCGCCATGAGGCCTCTCCTCAGCTCCTCTGCTCTGGGCTGAGCAAATACAAGGACCTCACTTGCTCCTCAGACTTCTTGCCATCTGGACCCTGCCCCATTTTTATAGTTCTTCTTTGTATGCCCCCAAATGGTTTTATGTCCTTTTTGTCCTGTGGCGCCCAAACCCTTACACAGTGCTAGAGGTGAGGCCACACAGCGCAGAGCACAGCGGGAAAACTCCTTCCCTTGGCCAGCTGGCAGTGTGGGCCTGACACACCACCCCCGGGTATGGTTGGCCCTTTGGGCTGCCAGGGCAGAATGCTGACTCAGATTCAACTTACCGTCAGCCAGAATCCCCAGATCCCTTTCCATGGGGCAGCTCCCCTGCCTCGTCCCCAAGTCTATATGTATATCTAGGGTTGACCCATCCTAGGTGCAGAATTCAACACATGCTCTCATTAAATTTCATGTTGTTGGTGACTGCCAAGCCCCCTAATTTGTCAGGATCTCAAGATCTTAAAGAATTTAACAATGCTTAAATATCTTCAAATGCTGATAAGAGAGCTGGAGCACCTCTCCTACGAAGAAAGGCTGAGGGAGCTGGACTTACTCGGTTTGGAAAAAACTCTGAGGAGATCCCATTGTGGCTTTCCAGTACTTGCAGGGAAACTTGTAAACAGCAAGGGGACCAACTTTTCACACAGGCAGATAGCAATAGGATAAGGGGGAATGGTTTTAAACTAAAGGAGGGGAAATTTAGGTCTGGTATTGGGGGGGAAATTCTTTACTCAGAAGGTAGTAAGGCTGCGGCACAGGCTGCTCAGAGAAGCTGTGGTGCCCCATCCCTGGAGGCACTCAAGGCCAGGTTGGATGGGGCCCTGGGCAGCCTGATCCGGTGGGTGGCAGCCCTGCCCACAGCAGGGGGTTGGATCTGGGTGGGCTTTAAGGTCACTTCCAACCCAAACCATTCTGTGATTCTATGGTGATGACATTTCACAAGTGAAGTAGATGATTCATTTTCCATTTCCATCAACAAATCACAATTATAGCACCTACAAATATTTTGGAAGATGTTTAATTTTTGAAAGCCCTAATGTATGCACCAATGCTGAACAGTTCAGCTCATGATGTAAACAGTTTCTGGTTATTTGAAAATGAACAGTTCTTAATTAGTACCCTAACAAAAGCATAGAATATATTTCCTGCGACAAGCTCATTTCAGAGAACAAGGTTGAAACAAATTAGTTGCAAGCCTATATATTTTTCTTCTGCACTGAGTACAATCTCACATACACAAAGGGGCGTGCTTCAAACTATTCTTGGTCAACCATATGTGCCAATGTTGAAAAAAATCAGTAACTATAAAGCAAAGCAGAGTACTTGTGCTATTCTCCACAGAGCTGACCAAGACATATTACTACTTAATAATGTTAATAATACTTTCTGCATAAAAGCATATAATATAAAGTATAAATAATACTTTATGCAGAAAGTATTATCAACATTATTATGATATTAAAACCTATTTTTTTTAATAAATCTTTGAGATATTTTGAGTTGGGACATCTCGGCTCTGAATCAAATACTGACAGACATCGATTACATGGAAGAGATTTATGTCTTCTCAGGAAAATTATTAGAGACGTTATGGGGTACAAACTAAATACCTCTGCCTCTAGGGTTGGTTTTTGTTGTGGTTTT
Source organism: Pavo muticus (assembly GCA_016647715.1). Lineage (NCBI taxonomy): Eukaryota > Metazoa > Chordata > Aves > Galliformes > Phasianidae > Pavo > Pavo muticus. The sequence continues at coordinate 4,537,615 of JACDJE010000018.1, read as the reverse complement.
GGGTTTTTTTTAATTAAATAATTATATCCCTGTGCGTTGCATTATCACCATCTACTGTTCATTCATCCTTTTTTCTACAGCCTAGTGTTTAAGAACGTAGTTAAATGTCATACTGCTACTAATCTAGATGGATTTTTAGAGAGGAACAAGACAAGAACTAAATACTTTGGTTATCCTCTGTATCTTTTGAAGATTTAATTCCAGCAAACACCAAATCATCTAAACCAGGCACTTTTCTATTCTGATTTCATTACACACACTTGATACATTTGACTTTTAACTGAGCTCTGCTAATTAACATTCCCTTTCCAAAGAAGCAGCTATCATTAGAGAAATAAAGTTTGGATGCAGCATTTTGTGTATTCAAACATTATAACGGGATTAAACATCTCTCAGTTAACAAGTTACACATACATTTCTTCAACTTGAAGTCTTCACCAATAGCATAAGCCATAAAGAATTCTGATTGTGCTGAAACTAGTGTGAATTCACATATCACCACGTATCACCCACATATCACCTCATCTATATGCATCAGTTTACAGAAAACAGACAGTTTGGAAGAGCGGGAAGTGGCAAAGGAAAACCAGACACACTGATAATCACTGTAAGAATTCATTCCATGTGAATTCAAACTAAAACATTTTCTAGTGTAAAACATAATTGGTCCTTTACTGAACATAAACATATTTCTAAGCAGAATTATGTTCTCTTCAATGTTGCAAGGATATTTATGTCAGCAGTATTGTTTCTTCTGTGAAACTAATTCCCATAAGTGATTTAAATACTAATTGCTTCAACTTTAATGAGAAAACTCATTCTTCCTACACGTCTCCAGCAGGCATCTCCTTCAATGTTTATTTCTGATATGCACTGAATTATCTANATTAAAAAAAAAAAAAAAAAGCAGAGGAGGTGGGGGGGAGTGAGTAGGAAGAGATAAAAGGATGGCTTACAGCTTTATAAAAGCTTATTACTGAGTAGTCTACAAGCATAGACAAAGCAGACCAAGCAATGCTAACTGAGGAAAATAACTGCATATGTATCTATTGTAAGATAAAAATATTTTAATTTTTTCCAGAGTATGATACTGTGGTCTTAGACATCCATGAATTATGTGCAAATCAAAAAATAACTAACCAGCAACACTGAAAAGATATTTCAGAACACATGAAGGAGACACCAAGTAGGTAAAAGAAACATTGAAGTAGGAATTATGTTTACTAATGTGTTACATAAGCACAACAACAACAAACAGGAAAAAAGGAAAGAAAAATACACTAATTGTCCATTAAATTCAGATTTCATTTCACTCATGGCAGTTGTTTTCTCATCACAAGGTGCTGAATGCAACAAAGAGCTAGTTCTGCATGGAAGAAACACAATATCCTTGACACAGACTTCAGAGAAAATACCTTGTTGACATGGGCAGCTCCAAAAGTAATGCCTCCTGTTTTATCATGTTGGCCCACAACATCAGAGGCAGATGTTGGGTGGTATGGCAGTAGAGGAGGAACCTTTCCACCAATATTCAGTTACATGTTGCGGCTGTGTGAAAGATGGCAGCAGAGGGTCAGTCTGACAAAATGATGTCTGACATGGAAGTGCAGATGAAGCAAAGGTGCAAATTGAATTCCTTCATGCACAAAAAACGGCACTCACTAACATTCATCAACGCTTGCTGAAGGTTTATGGTGACCAAACAGTGGATGTGAGCACAGTGAGGTGGTGGGTGGTGCATTTCGCTGGGGCAGATTTTGACGAGCACAGCCTGCAGGCTCTCTTGTTCATTGCTGGTGAAACTGCATAGCTAATGGTAGTGACCATGTTGAAAAATAGTGTTTTGTAGCTGAGAATGTGCTCTATCAAACAGTGTTATTGTACCCTTTTATCTGTTGTAGTTTCCATGGAAATAAATTGAGTGCATTACTTTAGGAATGACCTACGTACAATGAGCTACAATAGGCAGGTATATACAAATACTGCAAAAACCATACAGAATCTTTGAGGCAGGTGGTCACAATTTGGCCTGAAGTAATAATACTGTAACTCTCCATTTTCTTACTAAAATTAGCTTACAACAGCATAAAAATTGAACATCGGTTTCAATAAAATGAATCAGACAGTGGTGATTTCAAGGCATTTGCTTAATTACAAAATCATTAAATTCTGTCTCTGCTGTGCACCTCAAAGCACCGATAATTCACCAACAATGCCTTAAGCACAACTCTGTGCTCAGTGCTGAAAATACTGCTTGTAAACATTACAAAAAAGAATTAAGTCAACCACGAGCCCTGCTTGCTGCTGGCACACAAGATCACAACCTAGTGAGTTGTGATCCCCTACAGGAGCTCAGCTTTATGGGGATGGTATATGGAGTAAACTCAGTGTACATTTGTAGGTATACTCTTAAACTAAAACTCAAGAGCAGGAGCTAATGTTAGGAAGTTTCTGTAAGGACTCAGGCATTTATTTAAGTCTTGACTCCTCTAGTATTCCTCACAGAATATGAAAATCAGGCTTAGCCACTTAAGTGGAAAGCTCGTGAAGGCCAACTTCTTCAGCTACCCAGGCTAAGTCAGCAAGAAGTCCCTGTCCATGTCATGGTGCTACCTCTCATCTGGGACTGAGAACAGCTTTGCAACTAAGCAGTGACACATGGCGTCCCAAGCCTTACATCCAGCAGCAGAGGCACACCTGGCTAAAATGAGCAAAAACAGCTCACTGAGAAAAGCTTACATAAAAATAAGCGATGATTGGGAAGGTCCTCTATGAACTGCACCTTTGTGCAGTTTCCAAGGAGATCACAAATATCTCTTCAAACACCTGAAATGACCTGACAGATTTTAACTTTCTTTTTTTACTAAACGAGGGAGTCAAGAAAAGGCCAACAGCATGATTAGATGAACAAGCACACAGTGATTGTGAGGGAGTCATTTGTTATTGTTTTAATCAATTTGGTTTCTAACGAGCGTTCCCATGGAATGCCTTCAGAAAAGGAAAGGGGCAGCAAACAGGGATTTAGCGACAAAGCAATCTGCTGGCTGTCGCTTGGATATTCATGAGTTACAAAACTCTTCCGCCTTTAGATTTTATTTCATTTGTAATAAGAATTCATAAATAATTGAAAGCCATGTGATAAATTATTCAGCTAAGTGCACAGTTTCCAAGGAATCCTAGCGTGAGCCTGGATTAATGGCATTACGCAAGGCAGGTGCAGAAGCCAGCTGACACCCCACAGCTACCACCCGCAGGAGCAGTCCGGGGAGCCTGGCGCATCCCAGTGTGTGCTTTCCACCAAGGGCACCTGTAAGCACCTGATGAATATGGATGAGTCAGAAGTCCCTATCCGCCTACTGCATACTTCAGCTCCTTGCCTATGCAGGGCTATGAGCAAGTGAAACTTAACCCAGAGCTCCAATTCATGCAGCTGATCAGGAGATTCACTGTCTGTATGGACAGCACTGTCCTTCAGGCTATTGTAAATCTCTGTTATAAAAAGGGATGGTGTTTAATCATAATTACCGGTTATAATTAACTGATAAACTACTCAGGTGGACAAGGGTAAAAGTGACTGCAGGGGTATTGTTACCATGTTGGCCAGAAACAAAAGCAAGCACCTCAAAAATTGAGATACACACTTTTGCAAAAATCACATGCCAGTCAAGAAGCCGCAAGAAAAACAAAATTCTATGTCCTGCATTTTGATTTGTAAATTTCATCAAGTAACTTTTTTCTGAATATTTAAGAAAATTTAAAGCCATACTGACTCTTTGTTTAAAAAACTCATGCAAACTCTTTCTTAGAAACAATATTGAAAAGCTTTCCTTGTCTCTCAAGCTAGAGATTGTATTTGAGCAAAACAATGAGATGGTAGGATTTTATACAATAGCACTGCCTTGATAACTTCTGAGCTGATAAATAAATTTCACTTGTAACGTTGCCAATAAAATTGGTGCTGTAGTCACACCTACAAGTGATTTGAGCTTGAGCAAATTAGATCAAATATGCTTCAAAGCATTTACATATTATTTGCTGACAAAGAACTGAACACAGAAAACAAAGATCAAATAAACTGGCAAGCTGGAGATGAATTCAAAGTACGTAGGTTGCTCCAAACGTAATACTTCGTACTTATTATCGTGGCAACTACAATAGATGCAAAAAGCACAATAACACTATTTGATAGAGAAAATTCTCAGCTATAAAACAGCATTTTTCAACGTAGTCAACACCATTAGCTATGCATTTTTGCCAGCAATGAACAAGAACCTGCATGCTGGGCTTATCAAAATCTGCATGGCCACCCAAGAACATGGCTTGTCATTCATGTCACTGTCACCACTGGCGAGACACACCACCCACCTCACTGTGCTCACATCCACTGGCTGGTATCCACAAATATTCAGCAAGTGTCAATGAACATCCATATTATTTTCCATATGGAGGAATTCAGTTCCACATCTTTCCTTCATACGCACTTCCATATCGGACGCCATTTTGTCAGACTGCCCGTCTGCTGCCATCTGTCACTTAGCAATAAAATGTAATGGAATAGTTTAAACATTCTATACAAAGGAAAGAATTGACCAACTACCAATCACTACTCCACTTGCAGACTTACTGTGCGGTTTCAACCAAACCTGTCAGAAGAGCAGCAATTTCAAGGATGGCATTATGTAATGATCTAAGTAGGAAGTGTAAGAATTTTCAATTGGCGACCCTTGGATGTCAGAAGTTCTACACTGTTTGAGCTGCCAAATGGCACTGTACGTAGCACAATCACCTCAGCTGTGCAAGTCTTCACAGACAACCACACCTCAACTGGCTGCTTCCCTAGGCACTAATTGGGTCATACAGAAGGAAAATACAAACACTAGAGGAATATTCGAGGGAAGGAAGAAGTTGGAGCTGTGTTTAGAGGAAGAAAACAGAGGACATTCCAGGAAATTGAATGTAGTTATAACGCACGCAGTGAAAGAGTAGGGCTTCTAGTAGTAGGACAAGGGGGCACAGGATGCAAGACTGTGGGAAACTAGGCTTCCTTTCTGTCATGCACAGAGAGCTTCCATCCAAACTGTAGAACTGGCCCTCATTATATTGAGCTCTAGACAAGGGTTGTGCATCTACAGTACAGTTAATCTTGCTAAATAGTAGCAGGATCTTCAAAACACCAACAAATGACTCAGCAAGTAGGGCCCAGGCCTATCACCATCTCCCTGCATGAATACATGCAAACTATTTAACCTCTCTGTTTCTTGCCCATCTACAAACTGGGTAAAAATATTTCACAGCTCTGAAAAGTGCTCTGAGGTCCCAGAATGGAAAAGGTGCCACATATATGCCAAGAATCATTCTTAATAGACAGTTTTCCACAGCAAGTTTACATAAGTCTAGAAAAGTGACTGAGTAGCACTGTTCGTCCCTTGCTACTTAAAACAAACAAACAAAGATGTAGGTCCAACTTCATTCCTAATGCAACTTCTAGAAAAGAAAAAGAGGAAAACAAAAACATATACAGAAGTCATTTTTACCGTTATTAAAGCTACTATTTTTTAGAAGAGTCAACACCAGAGCCTCTAAAAAATAAAAAAAACTCCACTAATAGGCAGCCAGTGATTTGCATCCCCATCTACCATGCCTAAATTTGGTTCAAACCCTGGAAAAAGACTGAAAAACAAAGCAAATATTTGCAGGAGGATGCAATCCTTATCTGGACTTCAGTTACATATGACCTAAATCAGTTTGCAATTTGAAATACAGATTTGTCAAAGCTCATTTTAGAGAGCAGTAGAACGGAAAGGTAGTGTCAATATTAGGCAATTCAATCTCACTTTTAATGAATGTACAAAAACTGCCTCAAAATCAAAAGATTTGCAAATATCTAATGGTGAAAGTGTCAAAATATAAATAATATCAAATGATAACAAACCATTCTGTTTAAACTGGAACTAAGAAGCTTGCTTTCCTTTGCTTTCCTTTTTCACCTGTTTACAAGGGTGGATAGTGATAAGACAAGGGGGAATGGTTTTAAACTAAGACAGGGGAGGTTTAGGTTAGATATGAGGAGGAAGTTTTTCACACAGAGGGTGGTGACGCACTGGAACAGGTTGCCCAAGGAGGCTGTGGCTGCCCCATCCCTGGAGGCATTCAAGGCCAGGCTGGATGTGGCTCTGGGCAGCCTGGTCTAGTGTTTGGCAAGCCTGCACATAGCAGGGGGTTGAAACTAGATGGTCTTTGAGGTCCTTTTCAACCCAGGCCATTCTATGATTCTATGAAATATCTCTTGTGTTTACCTGACTTTGTGGTCTAAGATGATAAAAACTCTAACCATAGCTTCTTCCCAAACACAAGGAAATCTATGATATCTCTCACGCACAAGTTGTCTAGTACAGGAGAAACACTCTTTCATAAAGAAGTCTCCTACTGGTTAAGGCCTTTGTCTTTATGAGGGCATTATTTTATTCTTGTCTGCTGTTTAGTTTCATAAGTTGCAGGAATTTCTGTCTTTGAGATGTGTAACCCTCTATCATAATTGGTGAGAATCATTCAACAGTATCAAAAGCTCTTGTAGGAGATGGAGAGCAGATGACCTAACTGGCTACACAAGCAAGGAGGACAAAAATCACATTCCCTAGCCAAATATCTAAACACAAGAACCTGTGCTTTTCTTTTTATGAGATTATTACAAAACTCAGGAAAGTTATTTGTTTCATATCTACACAAAGCGGTTATGACAAGAGGTAAGTGTGATCCTTAAAGTCAATGGCTAGTCTGAAATAACTCCGTGAGGCATCATCTCAATCCAGAATACTAATCACTGGTCTGGTTTCCTCCTTCTTCATCTTGGATAACACACCTTTGGAAAGGAGAAAAAACAAGTTGTACAGGCAGAGAAGCTATTGCTAAGTAAAACGTGAGCAATCCTGTGACAGTATATTTAAGATTGTATGACAACTAGAAATGATTTACTGTCTAAAGGAAAATGGAGCTCATCAACACTAGAAAATGTGTTGTATGAGTAGAAATTTTACCTAGCTGAGACATCCAGGTGTTTAGCTATGTATGTAACCGACAGCTGTTTACAGTAATATATAATTTTCAAGTTTAAACAGGGCATGGCAAAATGAAAATGAAAAAGGTTTTCAGAATCTAGTAAAAAAGAAAGCATACTGCTCCATGAACATGAAAGAAAGCTACAAAAAATTACAAATTACAAACAATACAAATTAGGAGGTTGAAGAGGAAAGGAATGAGTCACACAAGGGAACACTTAAGAGCAGTGCGTAGCACGAGACCTACATACACCACCACAGCAGTAGTACTTCGTATCCATGTTGTCTGTATCGGACACAACTCAGCTGTATCACACCAGAGCTCAGCAAGTCAGCAGTGTATATGTAAATATTTTTCTTGGTACATTCTGAACCATCTCTGAAGCAATAAAAAACAGAAATCTGATTCTGTTGAGGTCACTTGGGACTTAATTCCCCTCGATTCCCCTTTTTCTGCCAAAGTGCTTTCAGATCTCTAAGATTTCTATTTTTTTTTACAGCTAATAAACATAATTTGAATCACACTCTGAAATGTATTACTCTGAAAGAGTACAAAACATGATGGAAAAAAAAAACCAAACTATTTTTCTGGAAACATACATATTTCCCAAAGGAAAATCTAACAAGCAGTAAGCAGTATATTTTATCACCTTAAAAATGGATAGAGTTAAAGAGAATAAAGTACCTACACTCTATTTTGTTAGCTGCTCGAGCTTCGACATCACTGGGGCCTCTATTTTTGTCATCTTTTAGCATAGAAATGACAGAAAATCGGGGGAATCTGCTCAACTTACATCTGTGGCTCAGAGGAACTGAGAATAACGGTGATACACGAGTACCCCCTAGTGATAAAATGATGAAATGCATGATAACATCAGATGGTTAAATACTGATGTAGTCATAAAAACAGACTCACAAACAACAGCAGCAAAAAAGAATATGCCTTTTGATAAGAAGAGCCTCTCTTAAGGATGGCTGAGGACTGATAGCCTCAAACACAGGCATGAAATGCTGAGGCAGTAAATGTTTGCCTAAAATACCATCATTAAGAATTTAAGTTTTCAAAGAAAAAAATCTCAAGGAAAAAAAATAGAGATAGTAACTACTTAAAGGCAAAATAGAGATCAAAATAGAGATTTCTGGGGTTTTGAGGTTTGGCAGCTTGTTCTGGAGAAAGAAGGGAAGGGAAGGGAAGGGAAGGGAAGGGAAGGGAAGGGAAGGGAAGGGAAGGGAAGGGAAGGGAAGGGAAGGGAAGGGAAGGGAAGGGAAGGGAAGGGAAGGGAAAGGAGAAAGAAACTGAGGACACAGAGCTCAATATCCTGTTAATATTCTGAGTTCAACCATACTGAGTCAAATTCTGAATGGTCTTATAAGCTGAGGGAATTCCTGTCATCCTATCTGCCTGGTAAACGATGCTAACAGGAAAATAAAATTAATAGTTCCTACTAATATTTTTTAAGTTTCCATTAAAAAAAAACAAAAAACCCCAACATTTTAAGATCAACCACAGATAAAGCCAAGAGAGATATAAAACCCAGCTAGAAAAATCAAAGAGCTTAGCGGCCTCCAACTCTGATCCAAGGAACTGAGAATCTGCAAATTGATGTTGAAGGACAACAAGTGAAAGAACCATGTCCTTGATACACATTTATTAAAGCAGTATTGCCAAGAACGCCTCGTCATTATCAGCACAACTGAAGCACGCGTAAATAAAAACAAAGTTCTTTCTATCATGTAAGTGCTCATTGACACATCCATCAGAAAAGACCAACAGACCCCCAGATTTAAAGGAAGAATGTATTTCTGGCTGTCAACTACACTGCCTGGATTTTTCACACTTAGAACAAGAAGCTTCACAAATCTACTGGATTAAAACAGAGATATTCACATTCTAATTTCATTTGTTGAAAGTGTCAAACCGACACACAAACATTTCTGTACAGTGAAGTCCAATGACATCCAGGCACCCAGCTTCCTGAAAATGTTCTTCTGTCTTTTATGGCTTCAGGGGATTATCAGTCAAACTGATGAGACCTGCCTACCTTCAAGCAGGTACAAAAATCAAGATTTGCTGGCAATTAAAAAAAATAATGCTATCAGTAAGGCATACAGCAAATGGAAATGCTGTTTACTGGAATTTCTGTAACTATTCCTTCTGAAGTTTCATTTATACAACTCGGTTACTAAGAAAAGGATCGGTACTGTAACGTTTCTTTTTTGACACCTCAGTAACAGTGTCAGCCCTTACAGTGGCATAAAATAATTCCTGAATTCCAATTAGGTATTACCAAGTATTTGCTCAAAGTAAATGAGAAATCATCAGAAATAAAGAGGGAAGTCTATTAAAATATGTTCAGAAATTCTGACATTCTCACGCTCACGTTTAAAATGTCAGCGCTTTAATGAGCGCTGAATGAACCATTACAGAACTAGACACTGTAGTAACTGGACTTAGTAGAATAAGGATTCTCATCCTCTGCATTTTTAGGAACAAAAGTATGTTGATGAAGAGGGATGAGCAGGCAATGAAAGGCATGTGTCCAGCATTTTAGTAAGCATTTTGAATAACTTGCAGAACAGGATTTACTTAGTAAATGCAAGGCCTCCAAATATAAACCACACACCTGCATTATACTCACACCAATTATATAATATATATTTATACAATTACTCAATTATAGTTTAAAAATTACAATGCTTTAAACCTTTAACGGAAAAAAAATTGCTATAAAGAAGAATGCAAATTTGGGAAAACTGGCATACATCCCTACCCTGCTTCTTGTCAGGACAATGAAGAAATCTACCTCAGTTCTGGATAAATACCAGGTCCTTCACAGCGTGCATTCTACATTAGCAACTTGTCCAAGGTATGACATTGGGAATAAGTTATTTTCTTGTTTAAATTAGTTGTTGCACAGCTTTAGAAATAAACATCACTAGATGGGTCAGAGATTTTCCACCTACCTCCACTCTGTCTTACATAATAAATAGAAAAGAAGTTAGATATAAGCACAATGACACAGACTTATCACACAGAATGGCCCGGGTTGGAAGGGACCTCAAGGATCATGAAGCTCCAACCCCCCTGCCACAAGCAGGGCCACCAACCTCCCCATTTGATACTAGACCAGGCTGCCCAGGGCCCCATCCAACCTGGCCTTGAACACCTCCAGGGATGAGGCATCCACAACCTCTCTGGGCAGCCCGTTCCAGCACCTCACCACTCACATAGTAAAGAACTTCCTTCTGACATCCAACCTAAATCTTCCCTCCTTATCTCAAACTATTTTAAACAAAGCAGTCAGCATAAAGTCTGCTCTTATCTTCTGTCCTCATTACAGTTGAACAGTAAATGCTGCAACATAACGCCAAACTTAAGAGTAGAAACAAATCAATATAAAGAAAACATCTACAGTGCAAGAATTACGGTCCAAACCACTTTTATTTAAAGTATGTAAAGAGCTTACTTACAATTCATCTCCTTGTTTTGCTTTCTTGTCAGAAACCAGATACACGCTTCCAAAGCTTCCATTGCCAAGTTTCCTCTGAATAGTGTATCTCCTTGCGATAGCAGCCTCTGAGCAAGCAGAATTAGATCTGGAAACGCTGACACGCTTAGCCGTTTCTTGAAATTTCAGCATTGCTCCATGTAACAGAAACTGCCCCAATTTCTCTAGAGTGCAGTTTTCAAATTCTTTACTCTTCTACAGATGTTCAGAGGAAATATCTGAAACAGAAAGATTTGTTAATGTAATATTCTTAACTAGAAAGCTGTTTACTCTTTCATTTGCCCTTCAGCTTCCACCATCTTTCTGCCATCTGTCAGCACTTATGGCCTCAAGTTGTGCTAGGGAAGGTTTAGGTTGGATATCAGGAAAAACAACTTTACAGAAAGGGTGGTTAAGCACTGGAATAGGCTCCCCAGGGACATGATTGGGTGGAGGGTTGTTAGAGTTAGAGTAGTATGGTTAGGTTGCAGTTGGACTTGATGATCTTAAAGGTCTTTTCCAACCTGAGCAATTCTATGATTCTATGTGATAGCTTCTGAGTGACTGACTGCTACCATCTTCTGCAAACCAGAGCTTCCTAGCTAACCACAAACCTACAGGATTTTGAACAACACTCACTTCTTCCAGAAGTTCTTCTTTTCTCTTTTGCTATAATAACTTGATCCTGATCCACCTTTCCAAGAGCTTAGCTTTGTTTTGCAGTTCTTGTCTGACTGAGGTCCTAATTCTGCAAACGCAGAAGCAAGCTTCTGCTGTTACTTTGGCTTTCTATGACTGAAAATGCTGTTGGACTGACTTTGTTTTCTTTTCCTTTCTCATTCCAAATGATAACGAGCAGGTGCTTCCCCGTACATAGTAAAACAATACTGGTATTGTTACCTTGCTTTTTTATTTGCATTATTTATTTCAGAGGATCCTCAAGTGCAAAGAAACAGATGTTCTAATATCCTTCCATCAGCACAGTTATTACTGCTGTCTCATCAGCACTGCATATGAAAATGCTTTGTTTGTTTTGGAAAAGAAAAAAAGCTTTATTTTAAAAACTGCATAACTTCTAGTGCCAAGGGATTGCCTTCCTACAAACGCAGAGCCCAAATGAAGATTATGAGTTTGAAACCTTTTTTTTAAACAGTAACCAAACGTGCAACAACCTATTTCAATACCCATCTGCTGAGTTGCTGGCACGCTGCACCAAGGAGTGCGACTTTGTGGTGAAACGCAGCCAAACTGTACTTACTACAGACCACCTTAACAACGACACAAACCTCTTTTAGTTTAAAGCCATTCCCCCTAGTCCTCTCAGTACCCTCCCGCGTGAAGCTGGGCAGTTACCTGCCAGCACCCCGCGGAATGCGGAGAGTCGATGCCGCCCGTCAGCCCCAGCCCGCAGCTCAGCCCGCGGGGCCCGAGTGGTGCCGTTGTCAAGGCGACGCTGCGCATGCGCGCCGAGCCGGGCCGGAGGGCTGCTTCCGCCGCCGCCGCCGCCATGGGCGTCCCGGGGCTGACAGGCTTCGTGGAGGAGCGCGGGGCGTTCTTCACGGAGCTGCGGGTGCGGGACACCAAGCTGGTGATCGACGGCAGCAGCCTCTACTACCACCTCTTCTTCGCCTCCGCCGCCGATTCCCGCCGCGGCGGCGATTACGGCCCATTCGCGGCGGCCGCAGACGAGTTCTTCGCCGTGCTGCGGTCCTGCGGCGTGGCCGCCTTCGTGGTGCTGGACGGCGGGCGCGGGGCGGCCGACAGGAAGCTGGGCACGCTGCGGGAGCGCGCCGCCGAGCGCCTGCGCAGGGCCTACGGGTTGTCCCGCGGAGATGGCGGCTGCGTGCTGCCGCTGCTGGCACGGCACGTCTTCGTGCAGGCGCTGCACCGGGCGGCGGTCCCCTTCGTGCAGTGCTGGGCCGAGGCCGACCGCGAGGTCGCGGCTCTGGCCAATCGCTGGGGCTGCCCCGTGCTGTCCCTAGACAGCGACTTCTTCATCTTCGAGCTGGCGGGCGGGTACTGCCCGCTGAGCGCCTTCCGCTGGCGGGACGTCCGCGCCGAGCGTTCGGGCCGCTACATCCCCGCGCGGCGCTTCGAGGCGGAGAGCTTCTGCGGGCACTTCGGGCAGCTGAGGAGGAGCGTGCTGCCGCTCTTCGCCGTCATGAGCGGCAACGACTACGTGGACGTGGCGGCGTTCGAGGGGTTCTTCGGCAAGGTGCGGCTGCCCGGGAAGCACGGCCGCGCGCGGGGGCTACTCGGCTGGCTGGCGGGCTTCGCCGGGCCTGAGGAGGCAGCGGACGCCGTGCTGAAGCACCTGGGCAGGCGGCGGAGGGACGCGGTGAGGGAGCTGCTGTGCGCCGCACTGGAGGACTATGCGCCATCAGAGGTGAACCTCGAGAAGTTCTTCCTGGAGGGCCGCTACCGTTGCGAGGAGGCCGAGGCCTCGGGGCTGCCGCCGTGGCTGCTGGGCGCCTTGGCCAGAGGCGAGCTGGCCCCACTCGTCAGAAACGTCCTGACGCTGAGGAGCACTTTCCTCCACGTCCAGGTGGAGGACATGCGGCGGCCCAGCGCGCACAGCACCGCGCTGCCCATCCGACAGGTTCTGTATGGCCTGCTGCTGCGCACAGCTCCCAGTGCCGACACACAGTGTAAGTCACAGAACAGCACACTGATGGCCGTGTGCGAGTACGACCGAGTCCAAAAATCAATTAAACAGACGTTTGTTCAAGCAGCGAACCTCCCCGCACCTTTTGGTGATGATGGTTTTTCTTTGGACAAGTTAGTGGAGGTAAGTGGTTGTCAGAGCAGGTTAACAGTGTGGCACACACTTAAGAGGCGCCGTGTTTGACAGCAGGGCACTAAAGGTGATGACTGAACCCAGCGACTTCAGTGAGCAAATCCTCAGTGCACGGCTACACACGGTTCTGCTTCTGATGGCTGAAGAGCTATGCACATTTCATTACTCCCCCCACCAAGTGCACCAAGCCAAATTACATGACCAGCTGGCAGTGTGTATATAGCATTGCCTAAACCATCCCGTGTAAGCCCTTCTCCCATCCTTCCTATTCTCTTAAACTAATATTTGCTTTTGTCGTTTTAGGAAAGGACTCACAGTTCTGTGAAATTTAGAAAGGTGCCATTCAACACTACAAAATTTAACTTGCATTTGATCAAGTTACGGATATTTCAGAGTGAAGTTAAATGCTCTTTTACTAAAAAACAGCATTATTGTTTCATCTGTAAACCTTGCAGCTATCCAGCAGTTCCTCCTGCTACGAGTACGCATCCTGCTAAATGTGCTTCCCTGCTCCTTGCCAAGCAGAACAGCACCTGAAAAACACAACTTGTAATCAAAGGAAGTTTGCACTAGGTTAGTTCTAGTCAGCATTAGCAATGCGGTGTATTTAAATTTTCATGGTTTCTTATGGTTGAGACTATTCCTTGAAATGGGAAGCACCCAGGGTTCATACCTGTTTCTGAAACTTTTGGAAATACAATCTGTGCCTTTCCATACTACACACAGAATCATAGAATTGCTCAGGTTGGAAAAGACCTTAAAAATCAAGTCCAACCGCAACCTAACCATACTACCCTAAATCTAACATCCCTCCACTAAATCATGTCCCTGAGCACCACATCCAAACAGTTTTTAAACACGTCTGGGAATGCTGACTCAACCACCTCCCTCCGGGAGCCTATTCCATGTGCTCTGTCCACTGACATCAAGTCCACAGCAGCACATCTTTGTGTTGTCATCACCAGCTCATGGCTGTGAACCTCGTCCGTCCCTGCTGTGGTACAGGTTCATTGTTATTTTGAATGAGTAGCGTGCAAACATAAGTCATGGTTTTGGATTTTTAGAAACATTAATGATACCTAAATGTGGTCTTGCATTGTATACCCTACTGAATTTGAGTTATTATAACAACACTCCTCACTAAATATATATGAATTACCAATTCAGCAAGTTACAAGAAGATGTGTTCCTCTGTATTCAGAGCACTCTTGGCAAAATTGGTTTTGGTTTACCTTCTACTTGTGGGATTGTTGCCTAGCAATAGGCACAACCATCCCAATCCAGGTTCACAAAGCACTCATGTTGCAGTTGAGCACCTTGCTCCAGTTCTGCGGTGAGCTCTGCGTGTAGACAATTTGTAGCACTGTGTTTTAAAAGTTAAATGGCACAGCAAAGAAGGAACGTGCTATGAGCTCATATATTGCAAATGAGAAAGATAAACTGTACACTGAAGGTTTCGCTGTGATAACAGGTAGGTGTGTTCTTGAAGACATGAAGCTACACAGACATATTTACAATACCAAGGTAACTTTAACGCGTTACGCTTGCTGAATTTTCAAAGTAAGTCAACTGTGCACAGGAATGTAATGTAAATCACCTGATTTGTAGGAGTCTCTGAAACCTATTAAAATCCAGCTGACCTCAGGCAATTGTGAAAATTGCCCTTTTAAGTGGTATTTCAAAAATACTTCCTGTTCGGAGTATCTGTGGCACTTAAATCACTTTTTGTTTTAATTAAAACCACCAAGTATTAGCTAGCTTAAACAATCTTATTTGCGTTCTAGAAATGGCTCACAACAAATGAAGTCTATTTTTTTCCCTCAAAATCTTTTGCTTATTCTCAGGTGCCTATGTCACACCGTCAGCTACTTCTGCTGGAGACTTTAGGAGTGAAAATGAGTTTGCTAGAATCTGTCCCCGCCCACTTACAGCTCCCTGTTGCTGTAACCTGTTATTGGACGCGTTGTTCGGAACCTAAAGTGAACTTGCATCACTTAAAGGCTCTACTTCTAATGATAGTATCTGGAGAACTGCACGGGTTAACAAATGATCCAGGTATGTCTCCAGAGAATACAATTTTGGATGCAGAAATCAGTTTCTGTCAGTACTTAGTACTTTCAGTAATATTTCTACGTGCTAGGGGTAAGGTGGCATTTTCTTAGGAAGAGTCCTTGATTTGATGCCAAAGATGATGCGTGCCAGGGTTCTCCTGTTGATTTAGGCTCTGAACTACAGAAGCTGCTTGAAAATGGCTGCCACCTGCTTCTCGAGTGGGGTAGAGCGAGATGGCAATCTTCTCAGATGGATTCATTCCCAGAGCAGTGCGGAAAAGTACCTGACATAGAATTGCTATTTTCATCATTTCAGATTCATATGGATAACGATACTCACATTTTTTTCTCCATTGTATGTCTTAATGTTGAGACATTTAGGTAGGCTTCCAGAAATACAACTAAACACTGGTAGTTTGTAGGCCCTATACATTGCAGATACTTTTCGTATGTTCGCAGAAGAACATTTATTTGTCTGTCATTTTCTATTCATAACCTAGATCTCACAGCTCTCCACCCTGAAGACAACAGCATTGCTTATAACGAATTTCTAAAATGGAAGGAAGAGAAACTGCAAAATAAAGACTTTGATTTAGATGCTGCACATGGCTTTTGCCAGTGGCAGTGCTGTCTTGAGATGGGATTGTATCTCAATCAGCTACTCGGCAGTCCTCTCCCTGAGCCAGACTTAGCTAGGTAAGGACGTTTCAGAGATCTGCTCTCCGCATAAGATCCTGCTGAAGTGATTTCATATGTTGTTTTATTGTCTGCGTCATGAACTCCTTTGGCCAATTTTACTACACTTTGGACTCCTTTCTTTAAAGGTGGGGATATAGAGAAAAATCTAATTAAAGTATTTCTTAGGGGCCCACTGTTGAATACTCTATGTAGTTAAGATGTGGTTTGGGGTGTTTGGTTTGTTTTCCCCACTAAGCTGCATTTTTCTGTACTTCTGCTGAGGTATGATAGCAAAAGAGAATTCTCTCCTTCCTTTGAGCAGGCTTTACAGTGGGACCCTTGTGCACGGACTGTATCAAGAGCTTAAGTCAACACCTTCAGTGGAAAATCTGTTCGGTTCTTCTTCAAAAATGACTGAGCTTTATCAAGCTCTGTTGAAGATAGTCATGTCAGCTGTATCTCCAGACTTCTTTCAGAAGAAAACAGAGGCCAAACCTGGGTCCTGCAAAAAGAAAAAAGCATCTAAAAAGACAAAGGCCGTCAGGTGTGCTGTATCTGAAACTCAGCATTTATGTGATGTTAACAGGTTTGCATCACTTAGCATGGATGACTGAGAGCATTATTCCTAAAATCATTTCTAATACCATGGAGACAGAAGAAATTATATTTAAAATGCGACTTTATTGGAATTTGCTTGGCTGTTTTCATACAACTTTTTGATTTTTTTTATTGTATTTTTATTTTTTTACTTCAGGATTTAGTATTTTTGTAATTAAAGCTCCTATAAAAGAGGTGCTGCATGTCTTGGTGTCCGAGTTTTGTGTGTGTGGAGAGTGGGGGTTGGCTGGTTGGATGATGAAAAGGTGTCCGTCTAATTGAAAATGAGAGTAAAGAACTTCAGCATTTCAGAGTGTTTCTTTTTCTGAACACTTAAAGCTTACTATCCCTGCTTTTCCCTGAATGCTTCTAACTTTGAAAACATCCCTTTCTGAAGCTTGTGTCTGAGAAGCAGCTATCTCTGCTGCTATGATTACAGTCTTACAAATCAAATTGAAATTGACAATTTTAAAAATACTGTCTTCACAGATGGTAGAATATTTGTAGTTTTAGGGAGAGGTAGCTGTCACCGCTGAACTGGATGTTTAAGGGAAAGGTTCCCTCCATGCATCATGCAACTGATGCCACTTGGAGTAAGTGGATCACGCTGATTGCACAACGAGCTCGAATGGGGAGCCTGGGGAACCTCAGTCATCCAGGAATCTTAGAGGTTATCATGGACCGGCCTGAAGGCCAAAAGTTTGGAACATCACCAAGAGAAGAGATACCATGTGCTAAAGAAGCCCCACCATACAATGAACAACCAGAAAATGAAAAGAAATACGCCCTGTTCACGGATGGATCGTGTTGTATTGTGGGGAAGCATCGCAGATGGAAAGCTGTGTGTGGAGCCCCACACGACAAGTTGCAGAGGCCACTGAAAAAGGAGAATCAAGCCAATTTGCAGAGGTAAAGGCTGTCCAGCTGGCCTTAGATGTTGCTGAACGGGAGAGGTGGCCAATGCTTTATCTTTACACTGACTCATGGATGGTGGCAAATGCCTTATGGGGGTGGTTACAGCAGTGGGAACAAAACAACTGGCAGTGGAGGGGTAAACCTATTTGGGCAGCTGAACTGTGGAAAAACATTGCTGCCCAAATAAAGAACATGGTTGTAAAGGTGCGTCACGTAGATGCCCATGTGCCCAAGAGTCGGGCTACTGAAGAACAACAAAACAACCATCAGGTAGATCAAGCTGCCAGAATTGAGGTGGCTCAAATAGGGTGAATTATTTCTAGCTCAGTGGGCCCATGAGACCTGGGGCCATCAAGGAAGAGATGCAACATATAAGTGGGCTAGAGACGAAGGGGTGGACTTAACTATGGACGCTATTGCATATTGTGGTAAACGTGCACAACAACTAAACAAGCCAAGAGGATGAAACTTCTCTGGGGGGAAGGGCGATGGCAAAAGTATAAATATGGGGAGGTGTGGCAGGTTGATTATATAGCCTTGCCACAAACCCACAATGGTAAGCATTATTATTATTTGTTGTTGGTATTCCACATCATAACATCACGTAGTGCACTGGGAGTTTAAGAGTTAATGCTCCAGTTCCATGGATCATCAGTAGTTCCAGGTATACCAATGTAGACATTTTTAAGTAACTCAATCAAGCAAAAAGTGCATTTTACAGAACACTGGTCAGTAACCATCATGTTCTTGATTCCACACAGCAACACTACCACTTAAATATTAAAAATCCTCACACTTGACACTGTACATAATTGACATACTGAAATGGAAGAAGCCATGATGGTTGGTCTGTCATTCCAAATGTAACTACAGCAAGGAAGTTCTAGCTAAGGAAGAAAAACTAACAAGCTGACCCCCTTGCTGAAAATTCAGAAATCCTAAATCTGGGGAAAATCCCACAACCCAACAACCTCTAAAAAGAAAACATTAAAGTATGTAGTACAAAGACCTATGAACATGCCTGGGAAAGTAAGCTTCCCTGTCTTCAGGCTCATCACCATATGCTGCCTTAGTGTTTTCTACATGGAAAACCTAGACCTTGAGAACTACAGGAATAGTTTCTGATATTGTACAGCTGAGTCTTGATACGTTCATAATACATTCAATGAGAAATTGATACATTTATATCGTATATTTAACTCATGGGAAAACTATTTTTGAGACACAGTCCAAAATAGTAGGTAACTGAGATAGTAAGTAGTAATCAAGTTGTCAGTACAGAACTGCTACTTTCTCAATCAGCAGCAGATGGCGCTCACACTCAACCACAGAGCAAGTTAGCAGAACTGCTCAACACCTTTCTGTTGAGCAGAAAGCTCAACAGCTTTCTGCTGTTGAGATGCATTTCCATCAGATGACTTTAATAGTTGGAAGGTGATATATTTAAGTTCTTGATTTTAGAAACTAAGACTTAAATTCTTATTCATCCAAATCATCCTTTGAATCCTTTCAGATTCCCAAGCTTATCATTCTTCATGGTTTTTATAATCATCATCCCATTTTAAATTAAGTCTTTAAAACAAACAAACAAACAAACAAACAAACAAAAGAACAGGCATGCTTGATTTCACTTTGTTGTTCCTGTAAGAAGAGATCTTAACCACTCTACATCCCATGTTGGGAAAACACCAGAGATCAAATTCTTGAGCCTTGTTGAGAAGCACAATCATGAATTAGTTAGTTCCAAAGACTAGGATAAACTGAAGCATTCTATTTTTTTGGATAAAGGCTTGCTATGATCACAAGACATTCTGGGATTACCTTTGGGAGTGCTGACTTGGTGATTAAGAATTACTCTACTGGAAATGTGTTCTCAGTGCAAAATTCAGCTGCTCTTTCTTGATGACAGGATGAAATATCTCGCTGGAAATAACAATCCTGCACACTGAAGAAAATAATTACTGATTCTAAGATCACTATTCAGAGTTTAATTGTTTTGGTTTTCTTTGGGTCACCATAGGCTTTCAGTCTTCTTTTGGGAGAAAACCAACCAGAAACAATAAAAGGCTCTTACTTGTTAAGACTGAAAATTTCTCAATTCCGTGCCTTAATAAGACCAACTAAATTACTTAGTTGCTGCCTATTTTCACACTACATGAAATGCCTCTCAATTTTTGAAGACAGATCTTGCTGTTGATTCAATTGCTCTGAAGAAAATCTCAAACATGCTGCTAGGTGATACTGACCAAGAACAGGGGAGGTTTAGGTTAGATATTAGGAGGAAGTTTTTCACCCAGAGGGTGGTGACGCACTGGAACATGTTGCCCAAGGAAGTTGTGGATACCCCATCCCTGGAGGCATTCAAGGCCAGGCTGGATGTGGCTCTGGGCAGCCTGGTCTAGTGATTGGCTACCCTGCACATAGCAGGGGGGTTGAAACTAGATGGTCTTTGAGGTCCTTTTCAACCCAGGCCATTCTATGATTTTAAGAAGGTAGAATTAATAGTTTTTCTGGGACTATAATTTTGTTTCTTGTCTACACTGACAGGTAATTCAGAACATGAGACTTATGCTGGCAAATGAGTACTTTTTAAACAAATTTTTCAGACTAGCAAATAATAATTCCTCTCTAAGTCAATACATTTATGCTTATCTGCACTTCTCTATGTACTTGGATTTCTAGGACTCCAAGAACAAATGCTGAGCACGAAGTAGTCAAATCCCATGGAGAAGAAGTCTTACTAGGTGAAAGACATAGTTGCTGTGCTTTCTCAAAATCCAGGCTGGTGCAAGTGGTTCTTCATCAGCACGCATCATCACAGTTTTTACTACATCTTCACTGGGATTTGAAGAATTCTAAATACTTTACTAATGAAATTTTAAAATGTTCTGAAGTTGCACTGAAATACTGAACACACCGGTAATACAGACCCACTTGTCAAAGACAGCAATAGTCCAACAGGAGGAACACTGATAAATCTTTTCAACTTCTGAAAAGCAGAACTGCTGGAAATGAGAAATTTGTGCTAAAAGAGATTATTTCTAAAGAGGTCACCTTGTTTGAGCCCTTATCAGCTCAGTGGTTCACCTAACATCTTGTCGAAAAGGTGAGTGCCATGTACTAAAGTCTTTCCCCTTACACTATTAAACCTCCTGCACACTGGCACTGCAGGTAATAAGTGCACATTAAGCAGGCCCAGGGTAGGCCAGAGTAATAGATGAACTCTGTGTGCACAGCAGACAGTGCTACATACAGTTCCTGCATAGCATGTGAACTCAGTTCCTGTCTACCACACTCCACTTCCTGACGAAGTCTGGGAATCTCCAGGAGGGTGTGTGGGGGAGAAGAGAATAAGTAAAATAACCTATCAGCAGGGAAATTCATACAACACCTTCCAATCTGCCTTATTTCCCATGAACTTTCCAGATTGTGAGGATGGCTCTTGGGGCAAGCCACAAAGAAATGTGCAAAAACGTCCCACTTCTCATTTAGAATTTCTCAATAACCTTACTGACAGGCCGACCATCTTGTGACAGCATGCCTCTGAGCCAACACCAACACAAAACACAATTTTCAGGCTGCAGTGTGGAAGATGTGTATCCACATGCTTTCAATCAAAAGATACAGCATTCTGTCTTCAGCTCCCTCTTGAGTTCTTGCACATCATCTTTTCAAGATTCACTGGGTGACTGTTCCCTCCATTTCCTCAGGGCATAATTGGTCCATCTCTAACAGCAACGATGACAGCAGCTGCAAGACTACTTTAAGGAAGACAGCTGTTTGTTTCTAAATCACTGAATATCTGAATTTCCAGACATTATCATATATTAAAAATTACCTTTAACATATCAAGACACCAATCTAACATAACACTTCTTGATCCACAAAAAGTCATTCTGAAGATTAAAACTTTAAGTTACTCTAACAGTAAGCTATTTATTTTAATGATGGGGGAAGAAAAAAAAGAACAGGAGGGGTGCAGAAGGAAAAAAAAGCTCATTTCAAAGAAGGCTGGGATTTTTTTTGCCATTAGAGTGAGAATTAGCATGTTCGCTTTCTAATTCAGTACACCACATAATTGTAAGTCAGATATTTCAATACTAGTACTGTCTTATTACTCAAGTAATCTAGCATTTGCGAGCTCAAGTAAATGTGGAACAAAGCAGGTATCCAAAAGCACCACAAGCCTGACAATCTGGTGTAAATGCCAGTTCCTTTTAAAGCAAAGAGACACCACGCTTATAAGAAAAGCAAACATTTACTTCAAATTGCAGTATAGGCTTTTCAATCACAGAAGAAGAAAAGGAAAAACAGTGATCCGACAGCGGTCACATCCTGTGCAAAAAGAAACAACCTCCGGATACAAAAAAAACTGTAGCACAAGGTACTTGAGCCGCTTACACATTGCAGGATAAAGTAAATAAATACAGTAGCTAGAATATGGCACTCTTGTGACAGACTAAACCCAGTGGAATGCCTCTGAAATATTTTTTTAATCCTTGTATTAGTAGCAAAGTCCCACCACCGTAAAAGTAAAATAGGACAATGTTTTAAATAAAAACAAACTAAAATATTTATATCTAAGAGAAGAATTTTATACAATTATATCTCTAAGTGCAGAAAATGGGACTTGGGCTTAGATCTTTCTTTAAATTAACCCCCCCACACACACAAAATCCCATTCAATCTCAAAAGTAAATTGGTTTGAGGAAAAATGTTACCAAAGTTGCATAATTTCATTTGTTACTCCCACAGCTGGAAGTTAAATTCTAAACAGTCTTGAAACATCAATGTTCATCATTAGCCAGTGAAACAAAGGACTTGTCAAAAGCCCTCAGGACTTCTTAATCCTCCAAACATTGTTTTGCTTTCTCCTACATCTTCAGACAGCAATCCCTAAGTTTGCAAACAAAAGAATGCAATATGCATCATACATCAAGAAAAGACGAAGTTGACGAAGAAGAACTTCCGTGTTTCTGGATCTTTTCCTTGCTTCTCTCAAACTTCTTTATGATCTCAGTCACTACGCACACAGAGGAAGTGAGTCCCAGAAGAAACAGTAAATCTGGAAGAGATAATTAGCCTTTTTAAAACTTGCTATTTAAAGTTGAGGGCAGACTGACAAAGGAATATATGACTTACAAGACCTTCAAATTGCCTGCCTATTACTGGGTAATTCGAGCAGAAATGAAGTAAGAGCCATTTTGCAGAACCAGACAATTAGTGTGCATAGTTCATGCACAAATCACAAGGACACGCACGCTATTTCAAGATCTTAAAGCATTTCATAACACTGCTTTTATTAATACCTAGAAAAGCAAAGAATACTAAGCAACATAACTAGCTTTATACTGAAATTATATCCTCAGAAATGACACTACTATAAAAAGACAAATTATCTAAAAACACAATCAGAGAATGGTTTGGGTTCAAAGGGACCTTTAAGATTAGTTCCTTTTTGCTTGCACCAGTACTCATTAAAATTCCTAAAATATACAAGCACTTCAGAAATCTAAGAACACACTCACCCGCCTGTTTTGTGCGCAGTATGCACTTAATTATGGTTTCTAAACAAAATATCTAAAATATGTTTTTCCCCCTCTTAAAAAGGATCAGCAGCATTGGTTTTCCTGCTGTATGCAAACAGTTAGAAAGAGCTCTAACAGAATAATTGAACATTTAAGTTGGAAAAGACCTCTAAGATCATCAACATAACACAACCAAGTCCGCCACTAACCCATGTCCCTAAGCACCATGCCCACTACCGTAACCCAGTGCTTTTACAAATTAATCCTTAATGTACCGTTCTTTGAAAGAGAACATTTCTTACCCAAGACACTCAGGCTCTCTGTTTGGAAAACTTTCTGAAGTGGAGGAAAGTAAATGACCAATAACTGCCCCATTATAGATCCAAGGACAGCATAGCAAAACATTTTGTTACTGCAAAGTCCAATCTCAAACACAGATTTTGTCTGTAAAACAAGCAATATATTACACTGTACATGTAATTTTCATTGCCTAGACAAGAAAATAATTCATAACTTTTTTCATCTCAACATTTATAAAAGTGTAAAAAAAATACTGTTGAATTGTTGACCTTGAAGATAATGCAAAACACGTTCCTGAGAGGAAAATTCAATGGTAAACTGAGTGCAAATCTTGCTTTCACAGTCAATAATTTATTTATTGAGCTCACTTCTCTACAAGTACCACGCATTAGAAGGTGCCCACTGTACGAGAAGGATGTGTTTTTGTCTACCCTGACATTCACATCAGAAAACAGACCGCAAATTAGATTGAATGTAGTAATGCGTAATTTCTTCAACTAACACAAAATTTCAGACTTTGTCTTCCTTAGGACAAAAATTTAAACAGAAAGAGTTCTTAAAACAATTTTTCTTAGGCTTTCCTAGGGCTACAAACTTTGAAAGGCCTTCAACAAGTTTCAGATTCTGAAGTTACTGAACTGACAAGATTTCCAGGAAAGAAAAAACTCACTAAGTGTACGCAGCAATACAAGGGACCATCACACTTCAAGTTGTTAATAAAAGTTTCCTTGCCCCTGTCAGAACACCAGCATCATTAACAAACAGCTCTACATCACAGATTAGGACACTAACCCGTTCACTTATTGATTTTTAAAACTCTCAAGCTTAATAGCACTTGTAAAGACAAGAAAACACAGCAAGATCTTCCTTAGAAGAGAGGCACTGATGTAAATACCATGTAAATGGCAATATTAATCACTCACCTGAGATCTAGAACTCAAAGCATTGAACATATCAAAAAATACAAAACAGGTGAAGGTCATGGTTGTATCTCGAGGTGTTATCACATTGTCTCTTAACTGCCAACAAAAAATAAAATGGCTTTAGTGTGCTTTAATTTAAAGCTTCAGCAACTAAATACAGTTACTGCAATAATGCAAGTTCTACTAACTAATACACAAAAGCAAAACCATCTGCTTGCTCCAAGCTCATTCAAGAAGTAATAACAGAAATGACACACTTATCATTTATAAGAATTTTAGTTCCAAGCTATGAAGACTCTTGACAAACAGTTATGCAAGCAGACAGAATACCAAGAATTCTATGATGCATTGCTAAAAGTTCAGCTTTCTTCTCTACTAGGAAAAGAAAGGCAAACAGCTGTTTTCCTAACAACCTGGCTATAAGGTTTTTGTTTGTTTGTTTTGTTTGTTTTTTTACAGTTACTTCCTATTGGCCAAGGTTTTCCAAATGCATTTGGGACCTGGAAAAGTCTGTATTAAAAACTCTGTTTCTCATTTCAACTGCTTTGAAATTCATCCTCTCTAATCTTAGTTATTATTAAATAAGCATACATAAATCTTGCAACTAAGTTCATGCAAGTTCTGAATTCCAAATTTCAACTGCTAATATCAAAATGACTTAAATATGCTTGCTACTGCTTTAAGTTCTGTGTTTTTGTCATACCTCTCTCCAGAAGACGAACAGTGTTCCACACACAATAATTATTGATGACACCAGTATTTTAACAATCAGGTTTTTGGTCAGAATGCTATCCTTCAAATTTCTTGGAGGCTTCTGAATAACATCTTTATCCACAGGCTCCACCCCAAGGCTTAAAATTAAAGAAGTTATCTCAGATTTTTATCATCGTAACAATTTGTTGCTTCTACACAAAGACGAAATTTCCCAAGTGGGAAAAACAGATTTGAATCTTCTCTCTACAGCTTAAGAATCACTTCATTTAAATAAGCATCTGTTATTTTCACCTTCAAAGCACCGAGTTATAAGTATCAGTAACAGGTAACATTCCAACACTGCAGTTTCAGAGTCCAGAAGTATGTGGTATCTATCAGACAGCATCAGAATTAGTAAACGACAATTTTTAACGAATCTGCAGTGTTAGTAACGTCCACCATTTCTGTTACCTTGATAACTAAGGAATTCTACTGCTAGTTCCCTTCCACTGCTCCCTCCACCATCTATCCACAGTGAAGAAAGTCAGAGGAAGACTCTGGACAGAAGCCAGAATCTTGCATGCTGCGGATCTTTAGGTATCATGCTGCTCCCCAACCAACCACTGCTGGATGCCAAAGCAAGCCAAATGAATGAACACAGAATTACACTGCAAACATCGTAACGCAAAGAAAAAAAATTGCTCTGCTTCAGAAACACATCACTAAAGTTAAACACTTCACAGAGTTTCTTTTACAAGCAACCCTCTTCTTTGCTTAAGTAATTAGACCACAAACCTCTAACAGAATTTAAAGTAAAGGTAAGCAATTACTTACCTTTGAGCTGGAGGCCCATCCATAATAATATTGATCCATAAGATCTGCATGGCATTGAGAGGATTAGGAAAGTTCATTAATGTAGCCAATGAGATTAAAGTCAATGCTGCTATACTCCTGTTGAAAGAATCCATTTTTATAACTGTCAGCATGGCACATTTCTGAAGATCCACTGATAACTGCTTTGAAAGCAAAACTTCATGTATTTAAGAGTAGATATAGATTTTGACAACTTTAATCACAACTACCATAACCCTAACTTTAAAAGGTCAGAATAGAATAGAATGAAACAATTGAAAGGGACTTAAAGACCATCCAAGTCCAACTCCTTGATCACCCTGGGGCCATCCAAAAGCTAAGGCATGTTATTGAGGGCATTGTCCAAATGCCTCCTGCGCACGGACAGGCATAAGGCATCAACCTCCTTGATGGGAAACCTGTTCGAGCGTTTGACCACCCTCAAGGTGAAGAAATTGTTTCCCATGTCCAATCTAAGTCTCCTCTGGCACAGTTCTGTGCCATTCCCATATATCCTGTGGGATTTTTGTTCTGTTTTTGTTTTGTTTTTAATTTCTATTACTTTACTCAACCACTCCAAAATATCTTCAAAAAAGTACATTAACAACACAGTGAAGAAAACGTATTACTGAACCCAGATTCAGTAAGATAGACTCACAACATTTTTGAAACTGATGCTTAATAAACACTTGTCTTCTTATCATCCGGATGATTTAGTTAGTACCACAAATACATAGGGACCTTAATAGGCAAGAAAAGGAAGCCAGTTTCACATAACTAACTCATTCCACAAACAAGGATCACAGAGAAACTGACCTCCTCTTTCACTTGCTTCCTGCATTTGATATACAAGTTCTGGTTAAGGAAGGAATGACTACCCACCTCTCCTTTAAAGAAGAACACTAAGCTAGTGCTATCCTGTTTCTGTGCATCCTCTCATTTACTGACTTTTAACATCTTAACAGGAAAAACTGTAATAGAGGTCTGCTTACTGAATTATTTTGTGAATCTTTAAAAAATGAAACAAGCCACCAAGTACAAAATACTAAAAATTCAATCCTAAAATTCTTTAGCCATTATGACCAATGATACTTTCTACTACAGTCTATCAGCACATGAAATCTAAAATGTTCATATGAGTTTACACATTTGCTTTGTGAGGCTTTGGTTCAATCACAATGTGGTTAGAACCTTCCGATATTGTCAACAGTGTTTCAGACTTACGTGCTCAGTTGAAATCTAACAAAATTTTTTATGTTATTATAAATTCCTTTACCCTCTTCAATGGCAGACCTGCAATTAAAAACAAAGATCATACCACTAGAGGCTACTGCAACAAAGCCTAAAACAAATCAAAAAAAGTGTGTTATTTCTACTAATTTAAGCACAAATACAAGTGTCAAGAAAAGAGTGGAGTTGAGGTTCTTTGACAGACACTGTACTTTACTGTAAGATCAATTACAATGGTTCTTACTCTGGCTGCTTCCAAAACGAAATGTCAATAGAAAAATTTCCTCCTTTTAAGGCTCGCATCATCACTGATGCTGCCTCCGAAATCAAGGTAGATAATTAAAAAACAAACAAACCAGAAATGACAGAAATAGAGAATGAGTTCAGAAGACCACGTATTCTTACCACACCAGAGTGAAATCTGTACAGACTATATTTTTGTACTCCAGTACATGCTGTGATTTGCCTAACACAATCGCAATGACAACAGCAAGGAAGTGATTTCTAATACCTGGGCCAAATACACTCTGCTGCAAAAAGCCTTCCTTTCATTACTCAGACAACATTTCATTAAAACTATACAGCACAATGTATCAATATAAATGTCACCTACATTATTGTCTGAAAATCATCATCCACAAGGATCATATCTGCTGCCTCTTTACAAACATCTGTTCCGGTTTGTCCCATTGCTACGCCAATATCTGCAGCCTTCAGAGCAACAGCATCATTCACTCCATCTCCTGTCATAGCTACTACTGCACCATTATTTTGCAGGGACTAAAGAATGGGAAAAGAACATAGATCAGAGATTGAAACAGCCTATCCTATATAGTTGTTCTAAATACAACGGTTTGTGGTTTTCCCAAAAGAACCGTTTAACCATGATAGAATTCTGAAAAAGTGCAACTGTTTGTATCTTAACTAATCTTTTATACAAGATTTTACATCAAATTTTAAGTCAAACATTCCGTCTTGATTTGAAAGCTAGGATATACAGAATCTTAATGTTATGGCCCTTTCATAATTCTCAAAACATTCTAACTATCTTTTAATATTTGACTTCCTATTCTTTGTTGATAATCAGTATAAGAATTAGAACAATTGGAAAAGCACATCCCTCTTTGTTAGCTTTGTTTTTTAGCTGCTGAATGGAAGCATTACCTCAGACATGACTTGAAATTCATGCCGTTTTATTGTTTTATTTCTGCTTCTCAGAAGTAGCAGAAATATGGCTCTCTCAAGTTCCCAGTCAATTCAACTGCAATGCGACAAAATCTCCAACTCCCAGCTCCCAACATATAACAAACTGATGCTGCCTACCAGCAGTTGCATAGCCCTCGTGGACATTACATATTGTTTTCAAGTCATATTTTCAAATATACTTCACTTTCATTTCTGGTTTCAACCAGATGCTCTGCAGCACATTATACTTAAAGTATGCGCACTACAAACAGTACTCACAGCCGCTGTCCAGCAACGCAGCCACCAGTGAGACATACCTTTATAATTTTTAATTTATGGCGGGGACTGGCTCTGTAAAATACTGCGACCTGGTAAAAGCACAACGAAGAAGGAGGGAAATTGAGAAGAACTGTGTAGGATACAATAAAGCTAGAGGATAAAAACATATTGTCTAAGACCAACTATGCCCTAGTTTATTTTGAGGTTGAAGCATCAGTTAATGATTTCACTCTAAAGAAAACATGTTTCACTCAAGAGAAGACAAAGGTAAACAAAGCTGGTGCTACTTATTTCAAGACAGAACATGCAATTTTAAAACCCTCTGAAATAAGGAAGCACCTGAGATATATTGGCTTGCTACTGGGCTTCTTGACTAAATTAATGAAGACAACAAAAGGCAAGCAACTCAGGAAATCTTAATCTTACTATTTTATATAGCATAGCATTAACGCATTGAAGCTTTAATGCTAACTAATGAAAATTCTATGAGAAGAAATTATTATTTTTCAATGTTTTTTCTACCTCTCGTCTACTCTGTAAATTAATTTGACTAAGTGGAATTCAGTTTTCAAACAAGTTCCACACTGAAGTTAGACTTCTCAGCAGACTCATTAGACTGTACTTTATTGGTTGATTTTATTCAATTCCTAGTAACATTTTAAATACATGCTGGAAATCCAACTGGGTCTCAGGTCAAAGGTGCACAAAGTAATTTTGTTGCTTTTTCTTGTTAAATGCGAACAGCCTGTAAGAACAAGTATTACCAAATAAACATGGGGTTTTTTGGTGAGTCACCAAGAAACAAAGCTTTCTAGTTAATGTGTTCAAATCGTATACGTGCTTCTTAATTGTACTGGCTTTTAGCTTAGTTGCACCTCCAAAGCATGCTGCAGCCTAATTTTGCAACCTAAGCAGAATTTTGAAACTTGGTATAAATTTTGCAACAGAGACAAGCATGAAGCTCAATTACATTTGATTATGACTATACATTTACCATGATGATATTTGTTAATGCATTTAGTTACTTAATAAGTAAAAGGTATTGAAACAGTCAATGTAGCAAATAGATCGCTCAAAATTCTTAACCAGTGGCTTCAGATCAAACATAAATCATTTAAGATTCAGACAGCTATTCTTATGAATTACAAAAGGACAGGCTGACGGAACAAGAAAATTGTAAAGTTATATAAAAGTTACTCAAGGAAAGAAAATGGTCTAACAATTTAAAAATGATATGATGCTCACTGAAAGGTGGCAAAATAGAAGTTCCAGTATTGATGCCAAAAGGTTAAAAAAACCAAAAAACCCAACAATCTGAACCATTAAAGAGAGACGAAAGAAATAAAGATCCAAGTCACTAAAAAGATAATCCCATGAGTTGAAAGAAATGAATCTTGGTATAATCTTCTATCAAACAAAGATTTGTTTGACCTGGGACAGCTTCCATATTCAGTACTAAAAGCCTTTGGTAATTTACCGTATCTCCGATTTCCATTACTGGAATCTCAAAAGTTACATTTCAGCTTTCCACAGATAAAAGCATTTCTCAATATAAAGGATATCCTTTACTGCATTTCAGTGAATAGCATATTACTACAAACCTTGGGTGTTATTTGAGAAAGCTGCTGGATATCCAGATCATCTATTTCTTCTCCAGAGATTGCCTGTGAATTTTTGGAATACAATCCTAGTCGACTAGCTGGAAACAGATAATAAAAGAGGTATTATAATAACTAACACTTAAAACAAACAAACAAACACTAAGCAGCCAGTTACTCTTTAAAGCTATTATTTTCTGCACTGTTTCAGATTTTAAAATGCCTACAGCATAGCACCCTAACACTACTGATTCAGTATACTGAAGTAAATCAGGTGAACTTTCGAGAAACACCTGAGCGCTATGAAGTCTGTTCTAATCAGGTGTTTATTTCCTTTAAAATGTTTAGGTCAAGGTCTGTATCTCATTGTGTCAGGCACAATCTAAGCACAAGAGCCCACTCCTCCCCAGAGAATTTACAATTCAAAAGTAACAGGACAGAAAATGAGAAATGAGATGGGGTTGTGCACAACTCTCAGATGCAAAAGCACAACTGATAAAGTACTGCAAACTTCAAGGCATACTTCTACGTGCACAATCAACTTTTTCCGCCATCATCCTGGACAAAAAGGATCTGTATTCCAGCTACCATATTATACTACAAAAATAAGATAACTTTGTTTAAATACTCATTTAGTTTAAATATTAACTAACAATACTTAAACTTCAAACTTAGTCACATGGACAAAACTGGATTTTGAAAGCACTGAAGCACCACATTCATCCTAAATATTGTCAGCAACTATTCTAGTTTCTCCCTGTTGCTATAAGACAGTCATCCAAAGCTGACGGTAGGGAGGGTGGCGTTGGTAAGAATCAGAAATCAGGCATGTTGCAACAGAATGCAGTAAGAAAAAATATATATTTAGTTTAAAATAGCAAAGAGTCACACATTACCAAATGAGAAAAACTGTATTTTAAGCAGAAATGAAAGTGTCACTTCAGACTAGTTCTATTCTAATTGCACTGTGTCATATGTTAAGGCAATGTATAGAACTCAAAAATACTAAAGACTTAATAATCGTATTTCATACCTATTAGCTAGGCACTGCCAACACAGAAAACAAGTGGAAAACGAAAAGTAGATGACTATTCATACCAATGGCAACTGCAGTCTCCTGTGAATCTCCAGTAATCATTTTTATTGCAACTCCCGACATTATAAGTGTAGTAACAGCTTCTTTTACACCAGTCCGTGGAGGATCAATTATTCCCACGAGTCCCAAAAAGGTCATCTGCCCTAACTCAGGACCAGAAGCTAAAGCCAGAACTTTCAGGAGACAAAGAAAAAATAAATTAGGATTTGAAAAATAACATTTCCACCAACATTCAAAACAACTGCTAATATTTGTTTTCCAAAATTAAAACTAAATAGCACATTACTATATTAACCAAAGGCCTCA
This sequence comes from Pavo muticus, assembly GCA_016647715.1. Lineage (NCBI taxonomy): Eukaryota > Metazoa > Chordata > Aves > Galliformes > Phasianidae > Pavo > Pavo muticus. The sequence goes on along the minus strand of JACDJE010000018.1, from coordinate 4,506,044 downwards.
GTACTGAAAACCTTTATGAGTAGCTTCATTCATCTGAGTATTCCACTTGAAACGAACCCGGCAAAAGCAGATGTTCAGAAATGAGACCCAATTGAACTTCTAAGTTAGAATAAAGCAACAAATAGGGATTGCTATTTCTTCTTCATAAACATTGGTAGCAATGTCTGTTGTCTTAAGATTTCAGAACACGCTCTTTATAAGAAAAGCACACAGAAGTCTTTATCAAATGCAGGTTTTTCATGTTTTCAAGAAACCTTTCCCATTTATGCACAGGTTAAAACATCTTTGCTTCCACTACGTGGAGAGGAAAAAGGCATCTAGCTTTGTGGTTTCTGTGTACATGCACGGTCTTTAGTACAAGAGGACAAAGGGAAGATCAGCTAACAACAAAAAAAACAGACAATAAAAAGACATTTTCTTTATTTAAATAGAGGCAGATTTTACTGACTACATGCCAAATATGTTCTGGGATGTCTTTTTTTACAGTAGGAATCTTAATTCAAAGATATTTAAATGACCGAGTTGCAAGAGAAAAGCAGGTTTCAGTTTTTTTCCAAAACGCAACACTAGATTTTCTGTTTGACAGTTCTCTGAAGCAGACCTACAGAGAATGATTGTCTGAAGAAAACAGGCACAAAGAGATACCGCTACTCCTCGTAAAACCTCTCAGTTTCTAATCATCTGTATCATAGGGCTTTCCTGAGCCATACAGTACCCATACTTCCACATTTGAAACATCTGTATGGACTTAACAACCTGCAGGTCTCTTTACAGAAACCACAGACAGACTGTTATGGTGTCCTGTATAATGGTTTGCCCACAACCACTTCCAATCAATCATCTTCTGAAAAATACTTCCAGCTGTATTTAAAAATCTAACAGTTTGCTAATATAAAATGTAATCTTAATGGCATCTTCTGACTTGCAATCACTTATGCTAACCTAACTCACAAAGCTGCCAGGAGTCAAAGAGAAAAATGAACACATTCATATTAAAAATGAATTTTAAAAAAAATCTATAATGAGATATGGAAGATGCCAAGTGGCAATGTGTTTTTCAGTTGTTATGGTTGCAACCAGCAGTACCTTTTCTCACCTGCTGGAATTTAATTGCTGTTGTTATGCAGACCCTAAGTACACTGCATTCCACTTCTCCATTTTCATGAAAAATTAACCAACTCAGTGGCACTTCTTGAACAACAAAAGATCTTCTATCTGCATATTATTTCAATTTGAACAAGCAAGCAGTACCATTTAAAAAATAATTATCTTGAGACACTGAAACGCTCTTACCCCTAAGTCCTGCAGAGCCCATAGATGTCTTCTCTTGCTGGTACTGCTCTCTCTGTTGCTGAACAAGAGGTAGGGTCTGCCCCTTACAGTTATATGATGTACAATACCTAATGACTTGTTCGTAAGCACCTTTCATAAAGCAAACCTCTGGTTTGTCCTAAAATAGAAAGGAATTATGTAAGTATCTGTGTATGCATATACAAATATATATATATGCAGATCTGTAAGAATATTTTAACTATACTTTTCTGAAAAGTCTTCAGAACATATAATGCAAATGAAAGTTACACTTTTGAACCCAAAAAAGTTTGAAGTATCTGTAGAAAGTATATGTTTAAGAGTGTTAATGCCAAAATAGCTAAGCTAATAATCAATATCTTATTATTTCAGTAGACACCATTCACATGAGATATTGTGAGGTCACAGTTTATAAACCAAAGAGGCCATTCAAAGGACAGCATTCAAACCTACACAGTACATTAGAGCTGAAAGACCTCTAGCTCATCACCTGACCATCTGTCTTTCTCCACGGGTCATTAAGTGTATCACCTACATCCCTGTACCACAGATAACAACTCTAGCATTTTCCAGAAAGCAAGCTAGCCTTGGTGGTACAAAGGGACTGCAAATTCACTGCCTATCTTGAACACTTACTCCAATGTTAAATCAACTTATCGTTTCCCTTCCTCCCTTCTCCATTAAGAACTGCTGCCTCAGCTCAATTTCCAATCACTGATTCTCATCTTCTGTTCCCTGTTGTGCTATAAAGGCCCTTTTAATACACTTATTTTCTCCCTCTGAAGGTGTTTATGCACAGTAGTCAAGACAGCTCAATTCTTCTGATAGCCTTAACTGACAGAGCTCTAATTCCACTGCATTTTCTTAGCCTTCAAATAATTTATGCTCCTTTTAAAATTGTTTCCAATTTTTCAACAATCTTTTAAAAATGCTAATACCAAAACACATCAGACACAGTAAACCATACAGAAAAAAAAACCATCTAGCAATTCCTGCTCACTACTTTCTGTACAGACAAGAATTATATGACCTCATCTTCCATATAGAGAAAAGGGGCCAAATGCATAGTTTCCAAAGCACAGATTTCAATACTGTTGAAGCCCTTTTTTGGACAGAAATATTGTGAAATTTTCCATAAATCCAGAATAAGATCTGTCATTGAACATATTATCTAGAAGACTCCAGTTATCAGATTGGCAGTCATTAGGTCAACACTGTTAACAAAAGTATTCATATTTCATTTAGACCAACCTGAATGCAAATACATACGTGAAAGCACCAAAAGATGGAAAAAATGGTTAAAGAAAGGCTTATATTGATAATCCACACTACTAACATAAATAAAATCTGGGAACACTAAGGAATGAATGTACTAATGCCATTAAAACCAGAAAACCTGTGTTTTCAAGCAAAAGAAATTCTTGATTATTCAACACCTATACATTTCTTCTTGCTGTTAATTCTTTATGTAACTGCAACAGCAGAAGTTTGACAGACTTACTTTAAATCTTTGATGAAAAGGAAGAAAAGCCAGATACATTCGAAGTCTCAGATATGAAAATACTTAGCATTATTTCTCAGTATGCCTTTTATGGAAAGAATTTCTTGGCCTTCTTATTCTCCATTTCAGAGCTTGAAACTGATATTAGATAATCAAACCATATTCCCAGGACTGCGCATTACCACCAGCTTGCCACAATCTCTCAAGTGAAAAATGAAGATATTAAATAGAGTACATAATGGTCCTACAGAGCCAGTGTGCAAGGAAGCTGTGAATCCAGTTTACCTGCTGTGTTCTGTGAACACATTTAACCGCCATCCATTTCTGCTCTGAGCTGAAGGGATATTCAGCCTTCCTTATGTAGTCCTCCTGGAGCCCATCTAAACCCATCTGTAAAAAATAGAAAAAGCACCATAATGTAAGCACCTTTCTTTTCCAAATAGCTAAGCATTTTGCTTTGACCTGTCAGTTAACAATAAGAAATCTCCAAAGTTGCTTATCAGCACACTGTTCTCGTTAGACAAACTTCTGAAAAACAAGTCCTCAATGAATCTAGTAGCTTCCTTCAGGCTTCAGCGTAAGTTAGAACATTTCAGTCTGTTTTCTTTGATTCAAGGACTTTGAAAAACCTTGTAGATTACGAGTTTGACAAAACACATTTAAAACAGCAGTGCTTTTTTTTTTAATATATCTATATAATTTACCTGCTAGAAAGATCTAGAACATTATTATATAAGCCTGTAGCAGAGTTGGGATGAGGGAAGACAGTCATTTAAAGTTCAAATGATCCAATCTGAAAGGATTTTTCAAAAATTAGCATCAATATCCTCCAAACATTTAAAAGGAAACTAACCACAAAATGCATTTCATTCTTCCCACAAAACGCAACTTGCAGTGTTCCATGCTCTACCCTTAACAAAATCTGAGTGCTGATTAAAGTGGCCACCTGCCATAAGCCATTCTCAGTATTTACAGAGCCTCACAACTCTTTCACTACCACCCTTTCCAGCAACAGATGAGAAAGATCTCTCCTTCTCTGTTTCTTTAGGGTCTTGCCATAACATCCCATTAGTCCTTTCCAGTCAAAGACTGGAGACTTGGAATGAATCTCAGCAAGGTGATAAATCTCAGTCCTCAGTTGCATAGGGAGAAAACAACTGGGACGTACTCAGCTTTGAAGGTTTCTGAGTGTAGTGGAATTCCAAGGTCACAGCCTGAACCAATGGGTGAGCTATGTGAGATTGCGAGTGTCTGGAGCGGGCGGGGGGGGTGGGGGGGGTTAGAGCCCCCCTTCTGACTCCACGATACTCCCCGTGCAATCTGAGTCTGCGGGGGCCCCCCTTTTCCCCCGCCCTTCTCCTCCTGTGGCGGGAGGGTACGAACAGGGGAGGGTCACATTCCTCAGCTTGTCCTTTTCTCCCGACTGTTGCCGGGAGGGATGAGTTAATTCCTCTTTTCTATCTTTCCCTATAACACCTATTTCTCAAATAAAGGCTTTTGCCTTCATTTGTGCTACACTGAGTTTATTCACCATCACAGAAAAAAACAAGTACTAAAATGTCTTGCTACGCTTCTCAGAAGCTACAGCACGTGTCATAGCATAAAAATAACATTTAACCAGCATTCACAATTCAAACTACTTGCTCCCAGCACTTAAAAGCACTGCAAATACTACAGACACCAATGTGCCCATCATCAGGTTCTTACTGCGTCTGATGAGAACTGGGAAAGAGACAGCACAATCAACACTCAACAGGTAAATTAGCCTCTGGTGGGCAAAATGACAGCACCGCATACAGAAAGATGACAGAGATTTTACTTCAGTTCCAAATAACTTAATAACTTCCTATTATCTTTCAGAATGCCCAAAGATTTCCAGCAGATAAGAAGCACAGGAGATAAGCAGTTGTAATGCAAATCTAGTAGTCAAAAATGAAGGGAAAACCGAGGAAAAAAACAACTTTATTTCTACACACCCACCACAAATCAAAAATTACCATCAAATACCCACCTTCATTGCAAGTGCAATTAAAGCCCCTTCAGTTGGCTTCCCCATTAAGGTGTTGTTTCTTATCAGAGCATCATTGCAGACACAGCCAGCCTAAAAGATGATGAAGAAATGGGGAGAAAAGACAACACCGTGTAAATGTTGTATACAACTCTTATTCTATCATCAACTAAAAGTCACCTCTTTGTGCCAGTATCTCACCTCAACAATTTTGCTAACAGATGGGTTGTTATAACCATGAATAACTTCACCGTCAAGCATCACATCTCCAAACCTGTTATAACCTACCCCGGTAACCTGTAAGACAAAGCGCCAAAGGCAGTAAATAAAACAGTTTGTGAACCCAGTGAAAATTACATTAATCTCAGATTTTCACTATGAAATACAGAAAACTAAAAGCAAAGCCATTCATAATGATGGATTTTACCCAATACGGAGTCTCCTATTAAGCATCTAATGTAGCAGGCACTAGATCAGGAAAAAAATTCTGAGGGCAACTGAGTTCTTCCATGAAATATACTGGATGTTAATTTTCAAAAATGTAGCAATTTTGTTCCTTAGCATAAATAAATGCAGTGTATGTTGTCTCCTTACTCAATTAGGACATGTGTTTTGTTTTTTTTCCCCTCCTTCTTCTTCTTTCTTCTGCTTTCTAATTTTTTCCTCTTGTTTTCCTTTACCCTTGTTAATAATGCATACCCCTGCAGGGGAATGGAAGTACACAGCTGAGTCCTACTTTCATGCAGGAAGAAGAAAATCATACTTGAATGGCCTCTCAGCTGAGACTTGAGAAGCGTTAAATGCAGTAAAATCATATTTTTTAATGCATAAAATGTGGGCATCCAACTAGAATCCTAAAAAGTCTTCAGGTCTACAGCATTAACAGGTAATATATTTAACAGCTATTTCAAATTCTCTTTCCCTTGGGAAAAGGGAACTGATTTAATATCGCTATAAACAAATTATGGTAGGAATAAAGAAAAAAAAGTAATTACAGCATTCCTGCAAAATTTTAAGAATGGAAACTAAGTACCAAGCACATGTAGGTAAGTAACACAAAGAATTAAAAATATCCAGAATTTATTCTCATAAAAGTTAGTGACAAGGTCCCCCATTAAACTACAGCGTGAATAAAACCCTAAACATGAGGAATCTGCAAATTTAAGAACTTGCTTGAAACATGCTCTCATGAAACCACAAACAGCTGCATCCCTTGCTGCTTTTCTATTCCTACTGTTTTTGCTTCCCTTCTGGGCATTCACTTCACCCTTTGTAGTGACTGCTCCACCTCAACCACTGCTTCGTGTCCTCTTCCTACTTTAAGCTCCACTCATTATCAAAAAGCAATTATGACAGTACACTCATTTTGAAGGGCTTACACAATACATTGACTTTGAGCCCAAATCTGGATACTCCTTCTATTTTAAATGTTCTTTATGCTTAAATTTCATTTTTATGCACCCGCAGCAGCAAAACATACAATAGATAAACATCAAATCTTTGTACTGCATCTCAACGTCTTTCATTATGACTAACAGCCATCAAGAAATTAAGAACCTTATATTGTACAAGAAAGAAAACAAACCTAAACCCTTCTGTAACTACAGAATGCTTGGATAATACAGCTTCAAGTCTGAAATACTAAATGAACGGAAGAACAGAATTAGCCAGAAATCAAGGAACTAAGATTTGATACAACAAATTTACACTACCCTAATTAATGCTTTACAAACAGTATAATCAAGAGTATTTGAGCTGATAAACGCAGTGAAGTAAAAGCAAAATTTAAGTCTAACAGTCTCACTACATACCTCAGCATGCTGGCCATCTGAAGTAAAAATGTGAGTAACCGTCATTTCATTCTTTGTCAGAGTCCCAGTTTTATCTGAACAAATTACATTGCAACATCCTAAAATAACCAAATAGCACTCGTAAGACAAGGCCTATTTAGAATAAAGCGAGTAGCTTACAAGAACAAATTTCTAGAAATACTGCAGCTGTCTCTATGAAGGAAAAAAAACAACAAGAAGCGATTCAACAAAGACAAGCAATTTTCAACTATGAATTTTTGTACAAGGTTCTTTACAGGTTTGTGTGACAAAACAAGTAGTTAAATTCCTAAATTCACAAGTTGTCCGAAGTGCTTCCATTCATTACCTCCTTAATTTCCCTCCAATGCATCTCAAACTATTACTGAAATCTCAATTGAGACTCCTAGCAGCATTCTTTCCCAGGTAAAAGGTGTGACTTAGTACTAAAGCAGCAATTTTTAATGAGATTGATAATGATTACAGAAATATGGAAATACGTACATGCTGTTTTAACTCAGGAAAAGTATTTTGAAAGAGTGTTGCAGTGTTTTGGCATTCCTGGACCCAATAGCCAGAATTGCAAAAGCCACAAAAAAAGCTTTGCAAAACTAATGAAACTCTGCTAAGGCATTAGGAAAAAAAGTATTTCTAATCTTCAAAGGAAAAATTAAAATGCAGCACTATTAAAACACTATTTATAAATGCAGCACTTCTAAAACACTATTTCTATTTCATTTCCATGTCCTATGCATGATGTTTCATGACTGAGGCCACACACGCAAAACGTTTCTAAAGTCACTGTAAAAGAAGAAAGCTTAAGTTTTAGCATGAACAGTATAACAATCTTAAGGTGCATTATTATAACATTTTTTCTAATACTTAAACTTGGATTTGTTTCCAGCTGAAAATAACATTACCAAATTCATGCCAAGAAGTTGGTTTAAAAACCATTTCCCAAGTCTGTTATTTGACAGGAACATCTTTGAGCAAACTAAAAACACTTCCACTGAAATATTTCCACTGTTCTACCACGAACTAGGAGTACTCCATACATCTAACTACACTTGCAGGTTTGAGTACTGAATGTCATTAGTGTGACATGCAATTAATCAAAGGACTGACAGCTGCCATTAAAACATTGAGTGGTTATAGGGCGCACAACTCGTGTAAAAGGCATTCGGTTTAGAAACGATACCACCAAACTGCCAGCAAATAAGAATACGTGCTTTATTTTTACCATTGGCCATTAACACTCTAGTTGATTTCCTAAGATTTATATCAAAACACCATCTCTGAGTTAGTCCTGTCATACCTAAAGTTTCAACAATAGGCAGTTTCTTTACAATAGCCCGTTTCTTCACCATTCTCATCACACCAAGGGCCAGCGTCACTGTTACTACAATTGGGAGTCCTTCAGGAATTGCAGCTACAGCCAAACTGAAACGAAAACAAATACACAAATAGCTTGTCTTAGAATGTCATAGATAAACACACAGAATCACAGAATGGCCCGGCTTGGAAGGGACCTCAAGGATCATGAATCTCCAACCCCCCTGCCAGGCAGGGCCACCAACCTCCCCATTTAATACTAGACCAGACTCCCCAGGGCCCCATCCAATCTGTCCTTGAACACCTCCAGGGACAGGGCATCCACAACCTCTCTGGGCAGCCTGTTCCAGCACCTTACCACTCTCATACAGTGGTACATATACACTCATATACATGTGTGTATGATGACACTCAGTCATCATACACAGTAATGATGTATTCACAGCTGAGAATGGTGCTTCTATAGCTATCTGTTAGTTGAAGCTAAGAGCAAAAGGAATCAGCTGTCATTTAATTCTAACTGTATACCACTCATTAAGGAACATTTTGAAGACAGTAACAACATGCGATGGCTTAGACACTTCAACTCAAGCAAACGTAGTTGGGGGGAAAAAAAAATTGTACATCTGTTTTGGATATAGAAAACTAGTTTGCTGAAAAGCAGCCCAGGCTGTGAAGAGTCAGCATGGTCAGCACTGGAGAGAACTGGAAAAAGGTCACCACTTCTAGCGACCAGTGACCCACAGCTACCACTTGCAGATTGTGTTACGGCAGCATGCCAAGTGTTGGAATAGCACAGAATTTCATTAAAGAAGTTAAAAATAATTGACAGTAGTGTAAATGAGATCACAATATTTCATACAATGCTTGAAGTTGCAGTTTTCGTCGACCCTTTTTATTTAAAACAACAACAACAAACAACCAAACACTTAAATCTCCACAGATCCTGTTATTTAAATAAATGCTTTCTGTTATTTAAAGAAACTCTTCTGCCTTGTGCACCATCCAGGTAATTAGCAACTCAGCAACTTTCCTGAGAGTAGAGAATTAGAGCACATATACTGTGTTAATTCTCAGCAAACACCATCCTAGGATGAAGTTTCCATAACATGCTAAAAATTAACTGAAGAAGTACATGACACAAGTTTTGCATTCCCTTCATTTTATTACTTACAAAACTGTATTTTATTTACTCAGTTGTACAATTTGAATTTCCATCACTACTTATTGCCTATTTACAGATGTTTCAATAACACTCAGAAATCACCACACATGTACACGATATGAGGAGATGGACAAATAGTTACCATATCACTAAAAATTATTATTAGCTTGCTTTTCTACAGCACAAAGTCTATTTTCACTCTGTATTACTTATGTAAACTTAAAAACAGAATCTGTGTGGACATACAGTATAATATACATCAAAAGCTTTCAAACACTTCCTGTAAAGCACGACCTACACTGTTTAAAGATAAAAAAAACTTACCTCACGCCAATTGTGAACATATCAAGGATATGTTTTCCTTGCAACCAGCCAACCAGCATAATAACTCCTATCAAGAAAAGAGTTGACACAATAAATACAAAGCCATCATGTACTGTAGCCTAACAGGAAAAAGAACTCAATCAAGCTGCTTAAAAAAAAATCTGTTATTTCCTTCACTGTTGAACATGACTCCATTATTCTGACAAAGATGAAGAAAGTTTTTGCCAGTCAAGTAGCCCAATCATACCTGCAGTGAGGTACTCACTTCTGCACACCTTGAATTAGAATATAAGACATGCTGCAATTTGAAAGGAAGCATTTAGAAGATAGAAAACCATGTTTGTGCGAAGAAGGAAGCAAACACCCTTATAATGAAACTTACGTTACATTATTAATCTTCAGATGATTACTTGCATGAACTCATTAAACAGTGGAGAATACAATTAGATGTCATAATATCCAAAAAGATCAAGTCCCTTAGTCTTTCCAGGCACATAGGTCAGTCACAAAGTAAACTGTAGGTGTTTGCATAGATTTTCTTACCTATTATACCAAAGGAATACAAAGAAAGCTGTTTTCCTAACAGATCCATGCTCTTCTGCAGCGGTGTCTTTGGAGCCTTGGTGAACAGCAAACATCCAACAGTTAACAAGTTAAAAAGTATAATCTATAACATATTTCTTCAGGTGTGCAAATTTTAAGACCTTGTCTTGGAAACTACTTGACTAAGATGCAGCTATATAGTATTTTTCCACAGGTTCACTGAATGAAAAGACAGGCTACTTTTTCCCTCATCATGTAGAATTCACGAAATTTGAAGAATACTTCAAGGAGACTAAGTGAAATTTAGAAATATCCTCTGGGAGTTTTGTGATGTTTACAGCAAATCTAATATAAAAATTTGTATCAAAGACTTTGCAAAAAAGCAAGGTTAACCAAAATCAACCACATTTCTTCCAGACATAAAAGTCCTTGATAACAAGAACAAAACTGACTTTTGGAGGCAAAAACATTAAAGCCCTGATGGACCAATTCTACCTCAGCAAGAATTTGCTAACTAGCTGCAAAAATAGCCAAATAGGAAACTATATGAATATTTAGTGCCAAAAATACAGTAAACAGGAGTGGGATACCAAGAAAAAAAAAATTATATATATATCAATATACATCAGTATCAGGAAAGGAGATTTTAAAGTGTGGCAATAGGAGGGAAACAGGTTAATTGTAAAAATCTCTGCTGCTCAAGTCAAGGCAAAAACAGTGCACACACTATGTGGGGAAGCTTACTTAAGAGTTTAATTCACTCTTACCATCAAAATTCGCTTTTAAAGTAAGATTATTGTAAAATAAACATTGAAAATAACTCCAAAGTACTCTGATATTTCAGAATGTTGATGGTACAGAATGCTCACATACTTCTATTTTTTTTTTCATTAATAATTGCAAATGTTACAATACAAATTAGAACCCATGGAATGGATCATATTTTCCTTGCATGTGTAATGACGTGGATTCCACTTTGGGTGACTGGACAGCAGCATTCCCTTGAAAGGTATAGTAAGGCACTGCAGCTAACAACACGAGGTCAGTGGTACAGTCCTGGCTGACACTTCTAATACCTCACCTAATAGCCTCAGTAGCTCTGTTTTGACACATTTCAGAAATGTAATTCAGGAAAAAAAAGAAAAGTGCTGCCTGTACTATGCCTGATCATGTCCTGACAGCTGGAGACAGACTGTCACCTTCCAACCCTGCGTTGGTCAGGCAGCCAGAAAAGAGGTTAGAAAGGCCACAGGAACACAAAGCACTCAAGAGACTGACTTCTGTGTGGATCAGAGTGCTGCAATAAAGGAAGTTACTACAGCAATTCGGTATACTGAAGTCAAAGCGAGCTTCGTAACTTTAGGAGGATAAGGAAGAGATTATGAAGCAGCAGAAAACACACACAACCCTGAAGTACGCAGTACAAACTTTTCGAGGGGAAACAGTCCTGTGCACAAATCTGCCATACAAATCCCTTCTGTACAAACTCAGTTCCACTTGAAAAACACACCTGTGCTAACTGCAGTGAAAGTTGTTCCATTCCTGAAAAGCACTGGAATATTATTTTCAAAGATAACATATTTAGGTCACTTAGGAATAATGCGTTACACTGAATTCAATTATTGCTTTCATGTTCAAGAGCTAAGATTTGTTTTAACTAGAGAAAACCATGAAAAGCACTGTAATTAAATCTAACGAAGTTCCTATAGAATAAACCCCCAAAAATATAATTTTAATTAACAAAATGTACATCTCTAAAATATACTCCCATGTTTCCAAATATTCACTCTTACCTCTTCTGCTTGCATCATTTTGAAAACCTCTCCAAATTCAGAGTTCTCTCCTGTTCCAATAACAATGCCCTAAAAAAACCAAATAAACAAAAAAGTCAATTCAGATCCAAAGTTTAATTTTAACGTTAGTGATTGTTTTTGATAGCTTTGACTCAAATACTGGGCAAATGCCATTTAGTCTGCCACAATTTTCTTAGCTGTGTTTGTAATTTTAACTACTGATACAAATAAGAAGAATTTTTGTTAAAAAAACATTTCAACTCTCAGAAATGTACTATTTATGTACTATTCTGTGTACTGCTGAAGTATTTAGGTTTTGTTTCAGGTAGTTACTAAACAGTGCAACACTCAGCTAACGCCAACCACAACCACAGGTCTTCACACTCTAACACACAAATGCAGTTCTACAAGTTTGGGAATACCACATCCTAGATAGAACAGTTTCACATCTGCTTCCTCCCAGTTTGAATACTCTTGCCTATAGGTTTACTTTCAGTGTCTGAAAAAGCACCACTGAGAACAGTTCTGCACTATGTTACCGTAAAGTAACCCATATTTCCAGTAAACATTTCTATTCCTACTCCATTTCATTTCTGTTGTTTTAGAAAAATGAAAATATATGCAGCCAGTAAAGAACAGTTATCAACTGGTATAAGTGAGCATTAAAAATAAGAACCAGGGTTATTCAAACAATTAAAACACAGAAGTTACTCTTCCCTCTCACTCATAATTTTACCTTTGCTTTTCCACATCTGACCAATGTTCCCATGAAAGCAATGTTGCTCCTTGAAGTGAGGTCTCCATTGGTAGCTGCTGGCTGAGGAGCAGTAGATTTAGCGCAGGGAGCCGTCTCACCTGTGAGGCTGGATTCATCAATAGAAAGGTCCACAGCCTTTGGAAACAAAATATACAAACTGCTAAAAGCCATGGCAATCATCTTTTATAAGTAGCTAGAAGCAGTAATAAAAACGTCCCAACTCTGACCACTGAAAATATATCCCATTTATTCACATGGAAAGAAATCATATGTCAATATCAACCCTATTTTACAGGCCAACAAAGCAACAAGCATTCCTACAGAATGTTACAGTAATACTCTCTCTTTGCAAAGCCAAAGTTTACAACTCATTTTATGTTCAGGACTTCTTTTTCCATAAAACAGTCAAGAGCTTGTAACTGATGCATTCCATTGGCAAACAAAATAATTAACTGGGAATGCAAATACGTAGACATATCCTCTCAATTCTTCCTCTGTCCATTTCCTCTTAGCGTGGCCGATCAGGAACAAAAAATATATCTTACAAAGGGTTTTTTTTGTCCACAAAGTCCCTACAAGGAAAATGCTTCTCAGGCAAGAGTCATGATAAACTGGAGAAGTGGTAAAAATTCCTTCCTTTAGGTTTCACTTTTGTGGGGTTTTTGGCAGCTAGTGTGAGCAGTAAGAGAAGAGAAAAAGGAATTATTCCATTAAAGCTACACGACTGTCTGATAGGAACAAAACAAGTTTTCTATACATAGAATGTAAAACGACAAGTATCTTATAAAAATAAGAATTTAAATGCTCTTTCCCAATTGACATCAATTCTAAAATCCTCTACTGAATTAAATGGCTCTTGAATAGAGCCAAAGCTTAAATCATACAATTCTATTGACACATTCCAAGTAACATAATTTTGTGTTATTAAGAAGTATAAAGCTCTTATTTGTGACTAAATCACTAGATTTTAATACAATCTTCCTGAGAAAAGCAGTGCTGAAGGATGCTTGATAAAATTAAGTTACCAAATCTCTTTGAAAGGATATCCCTTGCAAAGAGTAAATAAGAATCAGTCACACCGTACTTGGTACCACCACATGTAGCACATCACTCAGCTTAAAGAGTATTTTCGGTTTGCTTTTTTTGGGGGGCTTTCTTTTGACTTAACTTGGAAGCTCTCCAGTTCTAGCTGGACAACAAAATGCTGCTAGAGCCAAAATAACTTGGTCAATGTTAAGAAGAGAACGGTACTTTTACTAAAGCACTTTATGAAGAGTCAAATCCCTCTAGTTTCTGCTATTCTCTCAAGTAGTTACCAGGACAGTACCCATTTTTAAAAGATGGTTGCTGTATCAATAAAGCAAAGTGACACTTGTAAAAAACTGCAATGAATCTTTCAATCAAAGCCATAAAAAACAATTAGCAACAGTTCTATGGTAATGCTTTATTTGCATTGTATTCCTCAGACTGCAAGATTAAACAAGATGAAGTTACCACAGTGCTACCATTCAGCTTTATCCATGAGCTCTGAATTATTTGTCATCTCCAGCAAATTTAATTTTGTTCAAAGCCAAAGATGTTACAGTCACGTTAGTTCTTGTAGCACTCTAGCTTTAGAGGGCATCGTTAGAAAACTTGATGGGTGTCTCATTAACCTGCAGAAAACTTAGGCCAGAAATGGTCTTCAAATAACGTTTTGAAAAATAAGACTGCCCCACAAGATTAGGCCAGCAAAGAAATTTCTTTGCAAAGTAAACAGCACCTAATAAGCACTTCTACAAATTTCTAGGACAGTATCCATGAGAACGTGCTGTAGTGATCTCATTCTTTGTCTGAAGAGACAACTTCCCTCTAGTCAACCATCCCCTAGCAATGCCCACTGGGACAAGATGATTCTTCCAAAACAAGTGACATTAAGGAATAGCTAATTCCATTATTCACCCAGAAAAAAAAAAGCTTTAGCAAAAGAAAACATAAAAAGTCTCAATCATCGACCCATGGAAGCATGAAAGACACCACAATCTGTTCTACAATCATTAAATTCAGCTCAGGGTTATGAGTCGTTATTTTGAAGACTTCATTCCTGTGCCTTTACAGAGTTTTACTTGCCACTATTTACTTTATAAATTTGATGTGATGCCAACTTCCAATGCATGGACAATCAAAACGTTAGATTTCATCCAAGCACTTCCATCTTTGAGAGAGTTTCTCTAGGATATTTTCATGGAAGAACTTAACATCCCATTTACACAGTAAAACAGTAATCCTGCAGTACCCTAGTACAGTTAACAGTAAAACTACATTCTTACTTTCTTTGTCCATACACCTTATTTTCATGTAACAACTTCTGGCTTGCAAATCCTTAGATATCTTAAATAAGAAATATAGAAAGCAGAACTCACTCTTACAGTAAGATTGTGAAGGTGGTTTTTACATTTTTATAAAAATAGGTGCACATGAAAGTACTTCCTTACACAAAAAAAATTTAATACATCTTCCAGATAATCCTTAGTTGGATCACTTTCTACCCAACTCCAGCCGCTAAATATTCAGAAAGGGGTCTTATATGGTAAGCAAGTGATTTGCAAGGCCATATTCATCAGAAATGCCAAAACATTTTTTTTTATGATTATATATATTATTCATACTTCCTTGTATCAAGGACTTGAAACTGATCTAGGCTCTAAAATAAAGTAATGCCCACATTCTACTGATTATTCCTCTTTTTTTCAGCAAGGAAGAGGAGCCCTACAACTGAAGGGAAAGAAGAAACGACTAGGCCGCATACAAGAGAGACTGGCAGGATGTTATATTTTTGCCAAGTAACCTGCCTAGGCTTTTTCTCCATCTACAGACAGGTTAGGCATAGGAGCGACCAGGAAATAGGCACAAGGCTAAAGGTGGGTGAAATCTCATTTACTGCTTAAACTGTGTACAATGAATGGGGCAAAAAAAGACATAACAGCGTAAACTAAGGTCTTAACCAAATTGTAAATAGTACAGACTTGATCTGTGATACTATGGCCAAAATTTTTTGTCATTCTGTAGTAGTTTGGTGCACATGTATCTTGATATGGGCTAATCCCCTTTCCTATGAACAGCACCCAAGCCAAAGATCTCTTACAGAAAGCCCAAAGTACGTCCAAACACATCACCTATACACTTTCAGTGCTATAAACAGATCATTGAAACTAGCACAGTGTTTAGTGAGCCGCAAAATTACACCCTAAAGACCAATGCAAATAAAGACAAAAAAAAAAATCAATGCCTAACAGCTGCCAAAATATCTTATAATTCAGACCGAAAACAACTCTCTGGCTTGTTTAGTTGAATACTTTTTCTGAATGCTAAAGTTTTCAAGAATGGATTACATACATGAAATCAGAAAATCCTATTTTCTACAATCAAAAAGAATATATGCTATCAATGCACAACGACATTTACAAGCTTAATTATTTCATAATTTCAATCCAACTAGTTATGAATTCCAAACAAAAATACTTACTGCTGTTCAGTATTCAGTGCATATCTTCTCTTACTCTCTTTCTCACAAAAAGAAATGCTATCAAATATTAATGCAATATTACATACCTCAAATAAACGTAGATCAGCCGGGACTCTGTCTCCAACAGACAGGCAGACTGTATCACCTGGGACTAAGTCTCTTGCAAGCGTGTGTTCCACTCTACCCTCTCGCACACTGTAGGTGTAAATACAGGGTCAAAGTGCATAACATCTTCTCTGGCATTGTGTCTGAGAAAATCAAAGTGCTGACCACGCACTGAAGTGTTACTGGTTTCAGCAAAATACAATTTCAATTTTGCTGTTCATTTCTTCAGAAGTTTCATACCACTAACATCATCTGAAGCATCCAATGGGCAAAAATGCAGAGTATTATTTTAGAACCATACAACAATCTTTAAAACGAGTCAAAGCAAATTATATTCTTTAAAATCATAATGGCTTGCTATAAAGCTGTTTTAAGTAAAGCATTTTTATTCTACTCATTTCACGTTAAACTTAACATGACATAATTTGAGAGAGAGGACACAATGATTCCATACCAATGGCATTCTGGAGGCACAAGTTTACTAAGCTCTTCAAGAGATTTTTCTGATCGGTACTCCTGCAGAGGCAAGATAGACATTTCAGCAGATGTGGACATACCTCATTTTAAAAGTCGTATTAAGGCAATTTTAAAAGACTTAGTTAAGATATGCCCTTCAGTGGTTCCTTATTAGACAGATTTTTAAAAAGCAAATATGGCCCAAATGCTAAAATTTCACAGATTGAACAATGCGCCTACATGCAATTTTTCTGAAAGACTAGAAGAGGTCCTTGGCATTCTCCTTTAATACTTTCAGGGCTTTGTAATACTTAGTGGTAATATTTCTAAACTCAGGGAGCAGATGCACAATCGAGTTCCACAGTTTAGCAAAGTTGTACCAAAAAATACTGTGTTCATGTTCTTAACCCCTGGAGAACTAAGGCAATACAACTCACCTCTAACTCAATACACAGATTAGAAAATAAACAATGATACGAAGCACAAACAGAAAGCTATTTCGCCTTAGGCACACACTAAGTAAAGCTGGCTATTTAAGGAATGAAAACAACTTTTTTTATGATTTAGCAAACAAGATTCAGGGGGTAAAATTCCATACAAAATTGCAGCCAGAGTGATATGTTTAAAATACATTTTCTATGAAATTTAATATTTTAAAGTCCTTCAACGTTGTTTACTCTGAATGTTTCTTTACATGCATTCTTTTGTCGCTGATTACATTACACATATAGATGCATAAAATGTTAAAGTAGGATAAATCAAGCACTTCAGAGAAGGCAAAGAACCTAGATGAAAGCACAGAGCTCTTTAATCAAGCATTATGCAGCTGCACATTGCATCAGGACAGCTACTTATTAAATATAAGAGCATACATAAAAGCAATAATCTCATTTGTACAACAGATGTCTTACCTGAACAAAGGCAACTGTAACAACAATCAGTATTGCCTGTAAGAAAAGAAAAGTAGATAAGAGAATTCCAAATGGCGATGAAATGATATTTGCTTCTGCCCAGCCATAATTATTACTACACGTTAGCAATATGGTTTGGAAACAGACTCTCATGCTCAAAATGACTGGCTAACCCTCAGGCCTGCTAAAAAAAAAAAGCAACGCCATTGTCTATTTATGCCTATTCAGTGGCATCCAAGTACCTCAGTAAGCTGATACTACTAAAAATAAGACTGATAACTAGATGGTGATTTTGAAGTAAAACTTGCAGTGCTCGGGAAGTAAACTGTTCTGTGTTTCTAAAAGGTGAGCAAGAGGTAGCAGTGGAGGGAGTTCCATAACACGAATAGGAAAAAAATGTCTGACTGAAGTATTCACTGCCATGTTAATCATCATCAAGCATCAGATCTGGTTTAAATCAAGTAACCAGATAACAGACTAACAATAAACTGAAGACTAGAAACAGTGAGCTGAGGAACTGGTCTGGAGCCATAAAATATCTCAATTATGAAAACATATAGAAGAAACTTAGGAACTCTGCCCAAGACTACCAAGGAGTAAGACAATACACTGACTACACCATGAACAGTCAAAATCCCAAACAAAGAGGCAAAACAAAATTGCCCTGTAGGAATAATCCAAGAAGAGTAGAAAGGCATCAATAGTAAGCCTTCCCCCATATCACACACAACTCTGGTCAGAACACTTCAACATAAACATCACGGGGCTTGTACGCATGCACTGTGAAAATGAGCCAATGAATGAGGTCTATTAGATAATGAGAAAGATCAATTTTGTTTAAAATATGACCTCCCCCCTCAATACAGTCTCTAATTGAGCTTTGTTATACTAATTGAATTTGTTACTCAAATTGAGTTGTTACACTCATTTCTTACTGGCTGGCCTGTACCTTTGAAGATACAATCATATCTTAAAAGTACACCCTTCATAATTACTAAAAAACTAAATATGACCATTTTGAAAGAGAAAGACTCTTCTAGAACTCTTAACTAAATCAAATGTCAACCCAGCAACTTTCACTGCCTTGTTTTACACTAACATTAGCCTTAGCAACGGAATACTAGTAAATAACTATATATATACATATATATACACACACACAAATATTTTCCCTCTTTCCATTGAATATTGCTACCTGAGTTACACATGCTTCTTTTAGAGGCAATATCACCTTCTACAATTCATGCTACCTGCCACAGTTTGGCTCCCCTAGCCTCACATCAGCATCTCACAGTTTGTGTCTATGTGCATCAAGATGCCAGTATCCTCCAAAAGTAAAAACAGATAAATCACCTTAATTAATTACAGTTAAATACCACCCCATATTAGCATTCATGTGATGTTCAAAGTAAAAGTGGTCACCCATGCTGAAGCATTTTTTCAGAAGATAAGATCTGAGTTCCTTACCACAGTGATACTGACAGCATCATCAAACTGATGCATTAAAACACTGATGACCGCAGATGCCAGGAGGAGCATAATAAGGGGATTTTTAAACTGAAACAAAACAGAAGAGTAATTCAGCAATACTCTATACAGAAAGACCATTTTATCTGTTCCTTAAAACACATCCAAAAAGAATTGACTCTGTACTGTTCAGATTTTATTTGAGGGTTGGCTGTTTTAAATATCATAGGCCTTGAACAGGCCATATTCAATGGCAGCAGAAAAACATTTCTTGATCCATATTTTCAAAGTCAAAATATCTCCTTATTTGTTTATACTGCATTTAAATACATATAAAAAAGCCTGAAATGTATTCAAAACATTCTTGAGGTAACAACAGGCAGATCCTGTTCCCAGCAATTTATTATTACCAAGGCAATTTCCTAATTTCCAATTCATGACCTCTTGCTTTCCAAGATACAAACTTTCGTTTTAGATCACATGCTTTCTTCAGATTTCTAAGGCTAAAATAAAAAGGATCTTGCATCTACATGACAGCTTGTTCCTAACGCTGTCAACAAGAGAAGCTTTCCAAAAGAACTGAATCTTACAATAGAAGCAGAGGACATACAAGAGCACATATGACAAGCACTTCCAAAGCAAATACGTATCTTAATAAATGCTACCTAAAATAGGCTTCAATAATATGCTTTAGAAGCACGCTGATGCATCTAACTGAAGCTATGGGTGGGAAAATGAAGCATTAGTGCCAGAGAACAGCTAGTACATAAAGATATTCCCACTCCTATCACCAATCCCATCATTAGTTATCTATTACTTGAAGGTCCACTTTAGAACTTAAATGTACTGCTGCTTAGACAAGTTGCAGGAAACGTCAAACAAAATGTTTAACATAAATTCTTTAGAAAACTCTTGTTTGAAAAACTGCTTTAAATAACTCTGCCAGGGACACATAAGGGAAGCAAAGTATTGGCAGAGTAGTGGCACTTTCACACCATTCAGAGATGCTGGACGGGCTCATATTTATAATAAATCGATAGGCTGACTCCATCCACGCCTTCAGTTCATAGGCAATGTTTTTGCTTTTCAAATTTCCCTTTGCCTATCTAGTTTTCACACTTCATATTCCATTTAAGCATTTACCAGTCATAAACATTTCTGTCCGATTTCAGAGCAATTCATGCTCAAGCCGTTGCCTATAAGGAACTTCTACTTCTCCAGCCCTTAAGGTAGTTACAGATGGCAGCCTTCTGCTAGATGCAAACATTTATTCGTGAACAAACCATGTGATCTAAACACTCATTTCTACACCCAAACGAAAGCTTTTTCAATAGGTAGATTAGATGCAAGCTATGGAAGACAGTTTCTCACCCAACTTCAGTTTACCCCCTTTTATCAGAATGTATTCGTGTACATGAAAGCTACAAAATAGAGCGTAAAATTACTGACCAAATATTAAAACAGAAAAGCAGAAAAGACAAAAATCTCAACCTGGGAAATATATTTTTTCCAGAGAGGTTCATCTTCACTAATATCAAATTCATTCCATCCATGGAATGCCCGTCTATGACACACTTCACAGTTTTTCAAGCCATTCTGAAGATTAGCCTATTAAAGTACACAATGAATTATACAGTCAGCAATTACACTATTAAGACAGACTTCAAAATAAACCTCAACACTTAAATACAGGGTCTTAGATTATAAAAGTTTGGCCATCAGGTTTGGCCATCGGGAAGACAAATTCGGTGCTGCTGTTTGCGTGCCGATAAAAGCTAACCACTCGCTGTTTTAAGATAATATTTAACAGTAAAAATATTCGACACAAAATTCACCAAACTAAAGCAGCATCTGCAGTTGCACATCTCTAAATGACTGCTGATCTTCCCTGCAGAAAACTCATCAGCGATCCAAACTGTGGGCACAGCTCAGACTCTTGAGAATTATGCCAGGAGTTCGGCTACTTGGCCAAATGACAGCAATAGCTTCAAAGTCTTGACTTGTCTGTGGGCAATATCTATCATGGTGTACTCCTCAAGCAGTCAAGCATACAGAAGATGAAAAAAAGATCATCTATCAAGAAAATTAACCCGAATTCAATGGTTCATAAATCTGCCAGTGGGTAGCTTTCTCAACCCCGTTCCTCCTCTTAAAAATGGAAGCTGCCAGAACATACTAGGGACATTATGAATTCCATAACAAAACGAAGTAATAGCTATGAAAAACAGCACAGAGTTTTACAGGAAGGAAAAAAAAAAATCTCAGCCTCTAGGAGAGTTTTCTAAACAAAAATGCAATTGAGAAGCCCAAACGTTTTCAAGTTCCCACCCCACTCCAATAACCAATTTTCCTCAAAAACACTGGAGATTAAAGCATTTCAAGTAACAATGTAAAGATCAACACGCTTTTAGAAAGGGACAATAATTAATATCAAACTGCTTGATAACGCATAGGCTTTCAGCGACAAGATCTGTCTTTAGGAAACATCAAACGTTTTGTAACATCAGCACAGCTTTAAGAGATGCAGAATTACTCACTTGCAGAATGCTTGCAACTTCATCAACTGGCAATTCACTTGCTTTTTTTGAGGACAGTACAGGAATCATTGTCTCATTGTCACCATCAGGGATTTGTTCAAGACGTGCAACCTAGAAACAAAACCCAAGTCTGAAGGAAAAGGAGCACTAACATTTCAACAACACATGCCAGAGCAATGCAGTATTAATGCCACTGATAAAGCATTTTCAATAACCATTTGCACTAAAAAATAAAGATCTGCAGATTCGTTTTATTTTCATGCAGTATCATATGCGCAATTATAAAACACCACACTGGATGTGCAACTGACAGAACTGTAATTATGTGTTAAGCCACAGCAAAGATCCTTACAGTTACATATATTCATGCTCCTTTAGCTCCCTATCATCAATAACTGGGCAGAAGGTAATAACTCCAGATTAAATTTCACTCCCTGCCCCTACTTTCTACCTACTGATGAAGTCAGTCTAAGCAGGCATATTTGTGTGTTACTGTAGACAAAGAAAGGAGAAACAACATTAAGAACACCACAAACAAGAGCACAGATGCACGTGAAGTCACAGAACTTCACTGACAACAGTACAAGAACTTCAAGTCAACACTATTACAAGAAAACACTGCTTTTTAAGAAATAAACACATTTTTGTAGCACAGAATAGTGCTTTAGAACATCGACAGCACAGCTCAGTACTGCATTTAAAGAAACTGAAGAGCTTCAGAATTCTTGCTTATTCAATATTTGAAGCTCATGTGATGCTCTCGTTCCACCCCCTCGTTACCCTCACTCTATCTTGCTGCACCCACAGTTAATTCAGATCTCGTTCACCTTGCCGCTGCCACTCCATTAACCGGAGCACACCTACCACATCAACATGCACACCACAGAAAATGTTTTCCCATTACACTTGCATAGAGTTTGAATGCGCCATTTAATGCCTTCATACAATAAAGGTTTTGAGTTTCCTCTGCGGATGCCATAATACAAATACTTTGTATGAAAATGTGTTAGAAGATTACAGCATTCTTATCCCCTAAAAAGCTATGACAGCCTTCATTTTCTATACTGCACACAGTTCTGCCAAGTACTCAAATATGATAGCTGCGATTAATTCAACTCCATTCTTGGTTCTGCCAGCTGCTTACCTAAGTAAGATTACACCAAGCCTTCATTCCCTGGGCCTGAGGGAAGAATGAATGAGGGTAAAAGCACCACAGGCGGAGCACACATTATGCCACATTGCCATGGAGCTCCTAAACTTTAGCACTGGGTAGGTACTTATTGAATCCTATGTACACACACTCATGGAGGCCTTCTTAAAAAGTGATGATGAATACACATTGTACGGTATAAATACATACCTTTGCAAAAGTTAACGAGAAAGTTACCATTTCCAAACACTTATGTGTTTCAACCGAGACAAATTGAGTTAAAACATTTCAGGGGGAAAAAAAAAAAATCACAGTACTTTGTGCCATACTGTTCTCTCAACATTTGTTGAGGTTCTTTTAAAATACTTTAAGTATACACCAACTGCTTTTGACATCAGGGGAAAAAAGTATAATTCTGTTCCTGGCAAGAGATATCTTTATGATACATAAAGACACAGTAATTCAATGCTTTCCAGAAACACAAGTGGTAACAAGAACTTGCACCAGGCAGGTTACATTATTCTGCACCAGTGGGACAAACATTTGTCCCACAGCCTAAGGTTTCTCCCACAACATAGCATCCCTCTGCAAAACTGAGCTATATTAGAGCAACTTATACTAGAGCAGCAGAATGACAGGTACTTTGGCTAGGAAGAATGCAAACATTATGACTCTCAGCCTTACAAAATACTCTTTGGTACATAAATATTCTCTAGGACTTCACCACTGGAAGTGATGCAACACCACGGTCACCCAGTCTGCCAAGCAGGCATCAAGCCTTTGCTTAGACATAGCACTACTTGTACTAGTGCCCACAACGCACTTGATGCGTGTGAGACTCAGCCCACAGAAAGAAACAGTATCACAAAAAACTGCCCTGCAGAATCTTCAGTATATATTGCATCCATGTGCAGGCTGCAAAGACCGAGTTGGGCTCAGTGATCCTTACTCTCTGGTCTCTTGGTCTCTGCCAACTTGAGATATTCTATGATTCTGTGACCTGTTCTGAAATAGGAAAACACACAGTTAAGGCTGCTGAACCTACAGATACAAACCAATACTTCGTTTAAACACTTCAGTTGCCAGGAAATTGCCACTGGAGATGATGGCCTTTTCATTCTTCAGAAGTTCACACTCAATTTACTTTTGCTTATGTTTCAGTTTTCTAGGATCACATGCTCTTTGAGCCCAACATTTACGCAGAATTTTGCCACAATCTCCCCTCTTTGATACTACACACTACTGAACTACCAGCTCGTGTTCTGCTCTTTACAGTTTCCCCTTTAAATACTAGCATTTGATTTTTGTTGAAAGGAACGCCACAGATGTGGCATCTGGTTACCAAACTCCAGAATTTAAGGCTGAAAACAATTAAGCCTAAGTACTATTTCAAAACAAACCCACAAACACATGATTTTGACCAAGATGACCACATGCTCAACTAAAACCGAGCAACCAAGCTTTCCCACTAAGAGCAAGCAGAAACGTGAGCCAACTGCCATTACAAATTTTAGCGCTGAGAAATCTTTTTTCTGCCTGTAGTAATGGCATGGCTAAGAGGCTTTCAAGAAATGTGTGGATGTGGCACTGGGGGATGCGGTTAGTGGTACGGAGGTGATAGGTTGATGGCTGGACTGTATGGATGGTCTCAGTGGTCTTTTCCAACCCTAATGATTCTCTGATTCTACGGCTGTAGACTCAAATATCAGTTCCAAGAATGCATGCATTTACCCGATGGTTTCCTTAATATCAACAGGACTTCAATAGGACTTCAAAAAAGACTATTAACAAGCTCTTCATGGATATCTTTAAAAGTTAAATATCCTTAAACACAAGTGTTAAAATGATGAGGCTTTTCCAAATAAATCTTTGTTAGCCTGGTAGAATTGTGCTACACCAAAGCCTATTTTGACAACTTTTTCATGTCAGACAAAGAAACCCGCTGATTTTGAATGCATTGCATTCAAACCACCTCCCAGTTTTAAGAACGTTGTAAAAACTTTAAGCCATAAATCTAGCAAAGGCTTAGAAAAATAAAGGCTCAGAAGGTCTTTTTACAGCCAGTTTCCTTCTCTAGAGCAAGATTAGTTACCATAAGACAATTCTGGACAGATCCCTCAGTAAATTTCTCAAAAAGTTCTACAATCTCTGTGTAGATTGAGCTCTACTTACTGTTCAGAAAAGAACAATTTTATGTCCAACACTTTGCCACCAATTACTCAGCCAGTAAGAAACTGATCGTTGTTCCCTTTATTACCATCTTCCAACATACTAAGTGGGTTAACACCGACAGATTTAAGGCAAAAAAAAAAAAAAAAAAAAAAAAAGCTGGAAAATCACTTCCCATCTGCTAGTACATAATAACCATACGCAAACAAATAATTTTGCCTTGCATTACTTCCACACGGCAAAAGAAAGACTTCTTATCGTAAGAGTCACTGATGTTGGAAAGACCACTAAGATCATCTACCTAGTCCAACCTATCACCGCCACACCACTAAACCATGTTATTCAATGTGACATCTACCCTTTTCTAGAAAACCTCCATGCACAGCGACTCCTCCACCTCCCTGGGTAGCATTCAATACTGGCTGCAACATCTGTTATTGTACCCAACAGAAGCTATCCCCAAACCCACAGTGTTCTACATCATAGGAGTCAAGCCACATACAGTAAAATCTCTTTCCATCCTGTGATGCTACTCTTTTTCAAACATTTTTCTGTTGGTATCTTAGAATGCTTCACATTTCACCACAGGCAAAGATTCCGTATGGATAAAGGAGCTAAGACACGGTGCTAGCCAATGCTGCTGTATCAGTTGGGCAGCACAGCTGAAGCTTCTGGAGCAATGATTACAGCTTTCCACTCCCCATTCACAGTTAAACCTAGCACAGAACAAAGGAGCAGGATGCTAGCTAGCAAAAATAAGCAGTTGCCTCAGGAGGGACTTTTCCTGGACCAATTCCAAAATACACACCACCATTTCTATGGCAAGAAACACACATCAGTCTTATGACCACGGAACTCTGACTAAAGCATGTTTATCAAAATTAATGTAAGTTTGTCTGGAAGGTTTACATTACTGGAAATTGAGAGTTCCTTCCTACATTTTTCTGAAGAAAAACATGTAATTTGTCTGACCAGCTAACGGTAGAGCAAAGAAATTCTTCTTTCTCATACACTACAAGATTCTGCCTGCTCTTTTTCTACCACCACTGGAGACCGAGTGTCAACATCCTACCTCTGATGTTCTGTGCAGCAGCAGCTTAGCAGGGATACTTCACAGTCCATTATCAATCAGCAGGGCTCACTGACATAGAGATACTTTAAAAAAGAAATGTAAAAGGAAAATTTTAGCTCTGTATGCTCAGAGAATGCAAATGGCAGGACCTACATTAACTGAGTGGTCCACAAATTTTTCAGAGCACTCTCCCAACAAAACCTATTTTTAGATAATCCTGTGACCAAAACACTTTGGCTAATTAGCTAATGCAAAGTACTTCAAATGTTACATGCGGTTACTCAAATGACCTACAAGTGCAAAACGCAAAGGCCACGTAAATCAGAACTACTCAGAACAGGAAAGAAAAAGAAAAACAAAACCAAGATGTTTAAAAAAGACATTTAAGTTACAGAAATTAAAAAGAAATGCAGATCTTTTCTTTGAAAAGTTCCATTAGAAAGGCAAGAGAAAGAAACACAGCTGGGTTTGGGGACGCTGCTCCTGGCAAGGACTGCTTATCCAACCGCATGAGAAGTCGCAGTGGCAAGCTGCAGGTTGGTACAGCCAGCTCTTGGGAACCACTGCAGCACAACTGGAAATGCAAAAAGATGAGTGGTAGCATTGCCTCAACACGCTTTCCAATATTTGCCTGCTAACCATACCAAACACCTGAATCTTTCCATCCATCTGACCAGCTCCTTCAATCCGCCTGTATCTGGCCCATCAGTCCCTGTAAAACTGAATCCCTTTCAGTTATTACAAAGCAACGGTGAGTTGCCCACAGATTCTTCAAAGCTACATTCACATTCTGGTCCTGACTGCTACCAGTGACTGATGAATCTGTACTATGAGCAAAACCTCACTAGAGTACAAATGAACTTAGGCCAGATAAATTCTGTACTGTGCCATGCCCTGACCGGAGGTCTGACCAAAGCCATATCATATTGCACTCCCCATATCAGAAAGGACATATGCTTTTACACCTTAGTATCACCTTTTCTGGGTTATTAATTAGTGATTTGCCTTGCAAATGCTTGTGTTTTCTTACTAGGTTGCAGAAAGAGTCAGCACCTCTTCAGCGCGCAACACCATTCCTCCCAGCCCACCCGGCCTCAGTAATCAGCTTCCCTTTTTTATTTACCTTTCCCTCCTCACTGAGCAATCATCAATCTTTAACAACATGATAAAAAGGTCTTTCACTGAAACAAAAGCTTCCATTTTCTTGAATATTCTACATGACCAAGCTCTTAAGTAATATATACCAAGTGATTTAGAAAACTCCGATCCTATTAAGCAAGTTCTCCTGTCGGGTGCAATGCAGAGCAAAGTGCTGGGGATGATGATGACAGATCAGTATTGTGACAAAGAGCAGAATTCAGGGTCCAAAACACCTAGTGGAAGTGAGCATCAGGAACACAGTTTTAAGCAGACATCTGGGTATGTAATACAATTAAATAACAAGTGCTTACCTCTTTTACACTGTCTGGCAACCTGAAAGCTCACAGGGACAGAGAACTACTAGCTGTCAATGAGCACAGGGGCCCAAGTGCTGGTGCCGAGACTTTGGCAACAGCACCTGCTAGGCAAGGGCTCCACAGCTGTGAAACATAAGGAAAAGCACTCCTTCCAGAATAGATATAACCCTTTTCTCTGTCAGTTGTGGTATGTGCTTCATATCACCATGTATGAAGCACTCATGCAGTCTTCTAATTCATCAGCACACACAGTCAGGTTTTGGAGGTCCAGACCTCTGACCATCTTATTATTCATCTTCAAACTCTCAGTTCGAACAGGTATCATAACTGTGATCTCAGAGAGCTACGTTTTAGCAATGACATTAAGAACCTCTTTTTCATTGGACGTTTCTGCAGCTTTTTGCCTCCACAGCTTTTCTAGTAGACAAGGTGCTCCTAGAACCTCGAAATATGTCCCAGTCCAATGGCCACACGACAGCAAGACACAGCAAAAACCCAAATTAAAAAAAAAAGCAAAAACGCAGTAGGCATGCTTAACAGCTACAGCAAGTCCTAGGCTGACTGCACGCTCAGAAGCAAATCCCAGATGCACAGCAGGGCTCCAAAGTGGGAGGCTGGACGCAGAGGAATGCAGAAAGAGTTCTCAGACTGCTTTGGGAAAAGCAATACAAAATGTGGTTGTGACTGTGATGCAGTTTCCTCTGAAATTCCTCCAGATCTTAGCAGGAATTAAGTCTCCAGAGGAATTCTGTAGTTCTACTAATGTAAGAAGTAGGTAGAAATAGCTGAGAGTGATACGCAGAGATTTAATAAATTAATAAGAAATGGTAAAAACCAAGCTCACAAACCATAAGTGCAAATAAGCTACAAGTGCACTTTGATGAATAAATTTCATTTCTAACGCCTTATTCTTGGCTTTTGAACTAATTTATCTATATTTTATTGATGGATGTAAAACTGGAAGTTATATTCAAGGAAATTTCATCCATGCAGACTGCACTGATAGAGCTGGTTGTACCTCATACATGATTAAATCATGAAGATCAGTACTTTCCTGTATTCTCAGCTAGCAATTTCTCTAATGATGGCTCAGAAACCTGCAAACTTAGCTATGAAAAGAGCTCAAATACTGTCTGATCGATAAACCCCTATAATGGAAGAAGAATCAGAGGAGATGGGCAAGGGCGATGTGCCCATGAAGCTCAGGAAATAATACAGGGTGTAACTGACCACAGCTGTTGCAAAACAAGCTGACTTCATCAGTAACACAAAGGGGACCGACTGTGGCCTTTGTTTCAGATAAACAGCTTTATCAGTTCAACAGATCAACTGACTATCGTTGCTGAGTGGATCAACTGGCAGTACCAAATGTTTTCTCCCCCTGTTCATTAGAAGTGTGAAATCTCTGAGTTCACCTGCATTACACGGTCCGCATGTAGAATACCTAGAAGAACCTGGTCAGAGAGTACTGGACTCAAATGCCTTTACTGGAAAGAGTGCTGCTTTCTCAGAGCAACAGGTGAAGTGCCAACACTCCTTCAACACAGAAACCTTCACAACCAATTTGCAAGAAGCACACTTTGCACTGCAAAGAGCTGTCCCTTCCCACCCCCAAAAGGTGGAAGTCTGCAGACTAATGAGCCGCTTATTTTCTACCAGGCTCTGTTTGCTCAGGATACCGGCAATACTTTCTGAAGGCTTTGAAGTTACCATGCACTATCTTCATTTAAGTGGAATCTTTTCCGAGAGTGTGACGATTTTTCACTTCTGGGAAACAGCTGCAGCAGCCCTGTATTCTAATATTCAAAGAAATTTGTTCCTATTCCACAGCATTTTAGTTTAAACGTTTTACCAGGAGTCTCCACATCAAAGGAAACACACACAGAAAAGTTCCGTCTCTATAAAAGCTAGAAGGAAAGAGACACGCTAATTTGCATTAATGAGTTCTCCCTGCAGAGCAGATTTCTGTCCTGGGAGGTCACATGCTTTCAGCCCATTGCCTTTGTGTTATTTCACAGGACTTTGCAGAAAAAGGGTGGTATTCTACCTGGCGCAGAGGCCACCCATTAACCGAAGGAATACAAATACCCAAATGAGAACAACCTGCTAAGCAGCCCTACAGCCTGAAAAAGCCTGTGCTGTAGTCCAGTGCTATTCCAGCAGCACTTCAGGCCCTCCTGAAGCCAACAGCAGAAATGTGCCTCTTGGTACACGGCACTTCTGGAATTCTGATCAATTAACAGAAACCTGAATTCTAAAGCTGACAGGTTAAAATCAAGGTTTGCACAACTGTAAAAGTCATAAAATATTTAAGAAAAGAGACCTCGCTTTCCCTAACCCTATCTGCTTCAGTCAGTATAAAGAATACCACAATGCTCCACATAACATCCAACTGATCTGGGCAACTGACAGGGTAGTGCCCCATCCCTGGAGGCACTCAAGGCCAGGTCGGATGGGGCCCTGGGCAGCCTGATCCGGTGGGTGGCAGCCCTGCCCGTGGCAGGGGGTTGGAGTTGGGTGGGCTTTAAGGTCCCTTCCAACCCAAATCATTCTGTGATTCACCCTATAAAAGCTCAATAACTACGTACTAAAATACTGAAAAATTACTAAAAATATTTAAGTACTAAAAGTATATTATTAAAAAATAACTTGTCCAAGAAATATATCTCCGCATCTGAAATGCATCTTACTCTCAGGATGTTACACCTTTTCTTTAAGAAACAGAAAGGAAAGTAGGGCATTTGGTTCAACTGAGGATACCAGCACAACACCAAAATTGGGCAATTTTCTGTAGGTGCAGTATTTACTCCACAGGGTTATCTTGCAAGCCTTGTGAATGACAACTGCCTGCTCTCTCACAGGCAGAAAACATTTCACAGATATTTCACAACAATAAAGACACCTTAAGCTGGCTGCAATGCTGTAGATTCCATAAGGAAGACTGGCCACAAAACTTCAGACTAAACCACTCAACGTCTGAGCAAACTGCCTTACCTTCCTTTCACCCATTTTTGTACTCTACATTTGAATCTTTTAAGAAAGCCAAATATTAAGCCTTTGAATACAGCCAAAAAGATATGCCAGCTTCTGTACACTCTGGTGGCTGTACAACAATGAATTCAAATTTTCATTGCCCCAGTCATTGAGCTGCCAGCAGAGTCAGCAAGAATGAGTCGACAAACACCAGAACAATTTAACTACCAAGATATTTGGCCAAAACATTCCATTTTGATTCTTCCTGTTTGAAAAACTCCTTGAACACTGAAAAAATCTCCTTGAACATTTCATTTGTTTCTCATTACTTATTAATCAGAAGAAGAAAAAATACAGTATCCTAATTATTCACTGAAATTCATCAAAACAATGCTTGTAGAATCATAGAATCCTTAGAGTTAGGAGGGACCTCTAAAGACCATCTAGTTCAACTCCCCTGCAGTGAACAGGGACACCACAGCTAGATCAGGTTGCCCAGAGCCTGATCCAGCCTCACCTTCAAAGTCTCCAGGGATGGGACATCCACCACATCACCGGGCAACCTGTGCCAGTGCCTCACCGCCCTCGCTGCATAAGATTTAGGTTAGATATAAGGAAAAAATCTCCCCTCTTTGAAACCATTTCCCCTTTTTCTATCACCACAGACCCTGCTGAAAAGCCTGTCCCCTTCTTTCCTGCAGCTCCCCTTTATAGTGAAAGGCTGCTCTCAGGTCACCTCACAGCCTTCT
The DNA here is from genome assembly GCA_016647715.1 of Pavo muticus. NCBI lineage: Eukaryota > Metazoa > Chordata > Aves > Galliformes > Phasianidae > Pavo > Pavo muticus. Next base: position 4,474,951 of record JACDJE010000018.1, on the reverse strand, counting down.
CCAGGCTGAAGAGCCCCAGCTCTCTCAGCTTCTGCTGAGACCAAAGTCTCTGTAAGACAGCACTCGGTCAGCTCAGAAACTCATTACCCAATAGCTCAGCTGCCATACCTCACTTGGCTCCAAACAGCACAAGCCTCCACTTAAATCCTGATTCACATGAGGCATTCTAGAAATTCAAGGCCAGAAGAATTTGGGCAGAAATACCAGTCATTAATCTTGCCACAGTTGCTAACTTTCTACAAGAGAACATTTCAGCTTAGAAATAAGATCATATGGCTCCCCTCCAACAGCCTGCCTCTATCTCTCATCGCTGAGCTTCTCAAAATGAAGGATGGCACCGGAACAGCAAGCACCAAAACATTTTAGTACCCTGTGGGATACTAACAACATCCCCACAGCATGTACGGACTTAGCTGTCATGGAATTGTAACTAAACGAAGCCTCAAAGAGACACGTTTGCTCAGTATTTATAGTGCAGATTTGTTTAAAATAATGAGTGGAACTGCAGGACCTAACTGCTGGTTATACACCTGGCAGCTATGCAGTTACTTCATTATGTGACAAAATAATATTCTAATAAAAACCAAATCAATTCAAACTTACCGCTCAAAAGAAAGAAGAGCAAGCTGGTGTCAATGCCTTTTAAAAGGCAAACGTAACTCACTGCATTGATACTCACAATAAGGTTTCTTACAATTAGTATCAAGAAAGCAGCAACATTGTATTCACCAAGATTTGTTGGTGAATCATTTATGTATAGGAAAAAAGCACTGCAGAAAACCTATGACAAAACATTTTAGAAGCCTTTGTAGGTTCTGTAACCTGCATCTGCCAACCCATTATCCACTCTATCCCTTCTAATTACTTAGACTAGGATACCTGCAAAACAAATATCTAGAAACAGATGCTTGGCCCATATTTACACCTTGATTAGTGTATTCTATTTTCCTTCTCTTCTCTGCATGGCAACTCTGTCATTCTTTCTAGCTGATACTAACCCCACTGGAAATGTCAATTAGTTATCACCTGAACTTGTTCACCAGCTCAAAGGCACAACAAATGAAATCTGCTCATCTTCAACTTATTCCACACAGAGAGCCTCAGCCTGATACACCAAAGCCACGGCTACAGGAAGAACAGAGTCAATCAAACATCCCGCTTAGAATCACAGAATCACAAGGTTGGAAAGGACCTACAAGACCATCTAGTCCAACCGTCCTCCCATCACCATTGCTACCACAAGCTACTAAGCCATCTCCTGTAGCTCCTCATCCAGACGCCTCTTGAACACTGCCGGGGACGGCAACTCCACCACCTCCCTGGGCAGCCATTCCAGTGCCTGACCACTCTCTGAGAGAAAAAGTTTGTCCTCATGTCTAACCTAAACCTCCTCTGGTACAACTTGTGGCCATGCTTGCACTAAGCAGCGGGGGCTCTCACCCTTTATGCCCTCCAAAGATTCATATGCTCATTATTTCTGACATGAACTGGACTATCCATGAGCCTATGCAGCTCCCTAACTCAGCAGAGCACTATCCAGCATGGGGCTAGGGGAAAGAAGGGCAAGGCAGGGCAACAGTCACAGTGGCCTATGGAACCAAGATCAACACTCATTTGTCAGACTGGACATCAAAAAGAAACAAAAATGCTCGTTTCTCTGTTAAATTAGGTATCCTAATTTTCCTTACATTACTGCATTTTGTGACTCACTAAGAGCCCGATGCCATAGATCCCAATATAAAAGGGCTACAAAGCCAACAAAATAACCAATCACACATTCTGCCGCATCTGAACTCAAGCAGACCCCATGTTAAGCCACTTCCAGATTATCATAGGTTAGTACTGGTATACCTGCATGGAAAAATCAGGGACAGATGAAAACTACTTAATGATCTATCAACCAACCACACAACAGAGTCAGTGGTGACACCAACTGCAATTTAAAAAGGAAGCCTGTACTTCTAATGCAAGGCTAGTGCTACATTGGCAATGCTATGATAACTAAATTCGTAACAGGTAGGAAATTATCTATTAGATTTGGCCTTCAGTGAAGACTTCAAATACCATGGTTTGAAAAAATAAAACAAAAAACCAACCCTTTCCCTCACTTTGTCCTCCAAGTTAAATGGAACAGATGTCATTTATGCCAACATCAATGTAAAGTATCGTATTCCAATTTTCTCATAGCGAGCCATAGATTGAAACAAACTACAATCAATGAATACAAAAATTCTTGTTTCACCTACGCAGATGATTTATTAAACAAGTAATACCAAAAGACATGTGAACTGCTGCGATAAGTCCAGCCCCATTTCAGAATTTGGAACATTTTCCATCACAAAATTCATTCTCATTATTTTGGATATTACGTTCAAGTATAATTGATGATGCCACTCTGGAACAGCGTGGATTGTTTTCAAGTCCCTGCTGCTCCAGGCATCCTTCCCGGCCTCCACCCTTCCACCAGCCCTTACAGCTGCAGAGTCCATGGGCAGCTGGTCCACGATGTGACCACACTGCTCCCCAAAAACAGATGCTGCCCACTGATCTGAAATTGGCCACTTTTCCAACGCAGCCTACATAAGGAATATGCACAACACTCACTAGGAAAGCCAACCATACTCCAACACAGGTTAAAAACAACAAAAACACGTGTTGTCTCAGCAGCACGTGACAAACTAAAGCACCTTCTTCAGAGAAAGAAATTGACTCACCTCAGTATTCATCCAGTTATCAAAACTATCCAGAAATTGCCACTGACAGAGTATAGATTGAAATATCGGTCTGTGATGATCGGCTAAAGCTAACTAGGCCTTAAAACAATGAAGACTACAGGTTTCGAAACCACCATGCAATGTTTTTATTATTCACAATAAATGTGTGCTTGTGCCAATGTTCTGCGTGACTTCAGGAAAATCTACAGGTGGGAAAATGCAGTCCTGACCTCTTCCAATAGGCACAGGGTGATCCGAAAATGAATGCTACAGAAGGGCCTGGTAACAAAACAGCACCACTACTTCACAACCGGTATCACTTTGCACTCAGAGCTGTTTCCTCTAAGCAGCTGCAAGTCCTCTCGCCTGTCCACAAGTTAAGGAAGAGCTCCAATTCTGAAGTCACAAAACTCCAAACAAAAACACAAACTTCATTCCTCTAAGTCACAGCCTCACTGAAAAAAGCAAAAACCTTCCTGTGATGGGAAATTCACTTCCCCATTACCGCGAGATACATGAATTTGGGGGGAAGTTTAATTAGCTAATTCATCCCAATACAAGAGACAGAAACCACAAAGTCTTGGGACAAAACATTAGCTAGCTTAGTGACTGTGCCATACTTATAAAAAACGAATTATGAGATGAAAACATCAGTTTTCCAAATGGCATTACCAACTCTGTCCTTGAATATTGCTCCAAATATAGGAAAAAAAAAAAATCTGCCATTTCTTGATCAATATTCAAACTTTCAAACATAGACTTGGAAAAAAAATGAACACATTCTATCTTCCTGTAATCCTTATCCTATAGTTCAAACTCTCACCTGGAGAAAATACATTAAGGATTCTGTCAGTGGTGCTGAAACGATCCAAATGAAAGCTGCTAGCATCTAGCTGGCTCACAATGCAAATGGATAGAAAAAGAAGAGCTCAAAAATGCCAAGAGACAAAAACAGACCATAGACAGTTGTAAATATATGTCTGCCCAGAAGCTCAATTACAAGCTGGTGGAGGTGGGGGGGAAAGAGCAGAGAGAAAGCAATGCAAATATTAAGAGAACCAACTCAATTTTTTAGTTTGTGCCGAAATTTAGCTTTCCTACAACCCCCAGGAAACAATCCCATTTTGAAAACTTTCAGTAAACCACAGCAACTATTGCATCCTTTGAAATACGTGCCTGATCATCTTATGAAGTATTGCTCCCCTGGATGTAGCTGTATTTCACGTCACTCCTATCATACAAATACTATTCCTCATTTTGAAATACAATTTATTTATTCCAAAAGAAACGTAAGAAACGCCATCTCTGTGCTACCAGCCCTCAGCAGAATTAGAATGGACCATACTGTACCACACAGAACTCGATTATCTGTAATGTCATACTTACTTGCTAAGAGAACTAAAAGGCACTAGAAGCCTTCCTGCTCTTTCAGTCTAGGCACACAAACATCAGATAGATACCTTTTCCCTACGTGTATTTCTTTTCAATGGCATTAGATTCATTGTTCTCCCCCTGCCCTGAGAGGCAGTCATTCAAAAACCTTATTTACAATGCAGCAACTTTAATGCAAAGGCACTGACACTGCTTCTGTCAGCTAATTGGGCTCCCAAAGCCAAAATCAGCCTTCTATAGATGTCCCCCCAGCAAACACAGACATCAAAACTTCTATCTGACAAGTTTTGTGTTCTTTATGACAAATACTCACTTAGAAGATGTGATCAATAGCACTGATAAAATTCTAGCATTTTTCAAGTTAGAAAAATGTTCTGAGATGCAAGACTATAACAACCTATGGCATTTTCAACATAGGTTGGACTTTACAACAGCTTTCCAGTCACCGGAAACAGAATGATATCCAAGCATGGAAACCCATGAGTCTACCCCAAGAAGGTCAATCTAGGCTACCAAGTTGGACCCTTAAGGAAGCATCTCTCTACTCTGAGCTCCTGAGGTTCACATCCATCCACAGCGAAGGAAATACAGTAGCCACCAAAAAATTCTATCAAGTATCTCGAAAGAATAATGGCAACAGAGATCGGGATAAGGGGACTGCTATTTCATAGAATCATGGCATGTCTTGGGACCTTACAGATCACTGAGCTCCAACCCCCTGCCATAGGCAGGGTTGCCACCACTGGACCATGCTGCCCAAGGCTCCATCCAACCTGGCTTTGAGCACCTCCAGCTTACATCCATAATAAAGAAAATTGTAGTTTCAAGAGATTTACAACATCCCCAGTCAACTCAGAAAGAAAGCAGCGAAGCTCACAGTCAGCATCACCAATGCAAACGGGCTTTCAAGGTTCTCAGAGCACACACGGAAACCCAGCATGGAAAATATGAAATAACTCCCTGGACTACACCATTCCCAAACCAGACGAGGAGAATGCATATCAGAGCAGTCCAAAGGAGCGACTTCCCACATCGCATAGAGATCACAGCTTTACACCAGCTCGTCCAAATGGCAGCACATTAAGCTTCAGACATGGTTTTAATGAAAAAAATAACTGCAAAGAGGGCAAGATTAAGTGAATCTTAACCTTAACAGTGAATACGCAGAAAAATATTTCAACACCAAATGCAATTAACGCTCCTCAATTTAACCATTAAAGACGAATTTCAGCAACATCCCACCATCTAAGCAGTACTGAGCCCAGAGGCCACTACAGAGGTGAAACGAGGCATGCTCCCAGCACAGAGATCCTCTCGGCTCCGAGGAAGCCAGCGGCTCCGGGAGAGCTTTACCTTCATCTTCCATCGAAATCGTACGTGAGTCGAGAGTTACAAAAGTCTTTAGCAACAGCGGCGCCGGAGCGGGAGCTGAGAGCTGGAGAGAGAGCCGCCCCGAGATCCCCGGCAATCACACCGCTCCCTCTGCCCCCACCTGCAGCAACATCTGCAAGAGAAACCAGCGCTGGAGAAGGGCAATCAAATAAAATAATCGTACAAAAAACCGCCGGACCCCGCAGGCCGCAGCCCCCCTCACGCCGGGGCGCGCGGAGGCTGCGGAGCGCCGCGGCACACAGCACAGCGCGCAGCCGCCGCACCGCACCGCGACCGCTCCCGCTGCTGCCAGCGCCTCCCGCAGCCCGGGGAGCTAAAAATAGCCCAGCGCACGCCCCGAGCTCCCTCAGCGCCGGTCGGGAGGGAGGGAGAGGAGAGGGAAGAGAAACGAGAGCAGAGGGAAGGGAGCGGTCCCCCCGCGGCTCGCTCGGCCGGCCCGGCCCCGCCCGCTCACCCAATGGCGCAGGGACTGGCGGCGAGGGGGAGCCGGGGGGAGCGGGCGGCAGCCCCTGGCCGCGCCTCTCACCTCCGCGCCTCGGGGCGGCAGCGCGGCCGCATCCCCGCACCGCTCACTTCCGCGGGCGGCGGACGAGGCGGGGCGCGCGGCGGAAGGGCGGGCGGTCCTCTCCGGCCCCTCTGCGTGCGCCTGCGCCCCGGAGGCGGGAGGCTGCTGGGGTAGCTGTGGTCGGCCCTTCGCTGCCTCTCGCTGCGGTGTGCGGCGCGTACGGCGTATGCAGGTGCGGCCGCGGCAATAAGCTCGTTTCCAAGGTTGCTTTGAGGAAAAGTGGCCCTGGTGTGGGTGGGCTCTGTGTGAGGCCCTTGCTGTCTGGGGTCGTGTCCGGGCTGATGGTGGAAGCTCAGCGCTTGCTTTTTGCAGCTAGTCACACAAGCACCAGCTCTCATCACCAAGTACCACGGAAAAGCTTGGCTGATTAGGTTAGATGTTAAGAAGAAATTCTTCACTCAGAGGGCAATGAGGCCCTGGCACAGCTGCTCAGAGAAGCTGTGGTACCCCATCCCTGGAGGCGCTCAAGGCCAGGTTGGATGGGGCCTTGGGCAGCCTGATCCGGTGGGTGGCAGCCCTGCCCACAGCAAGGGGTTTGCGTTGGGTGGACTTTAAGGTCCCTTCCAACCCAAACCATTTCATGAAATGATTCAATACGTTTTACCAAGACCTGCAGAGGAATGTTACTTGAAGCCGCAATTCCAACACTCAGCACCAAAGCATGGGAAAGTTTAAAATCATCCCCACTCAGACAAATTTATATTTAAGGGTAGTGAATGTAAGGTAGGATGCACAGTGCTAGTAATAATGCTAGTAACAACAAAATGCATTCAGGCTCTCAAGGTCGTAAATTGAATGGAGACACGCTAATTGTAGGCTTTACATTGCTTCTAAAGGAGTGCAACAACGTGGATGGAGAGGCACAATCCCATTGACAGCTGATGATTAACGACCTGTCGCCTCTGCTTTGTTTTTCTTAAGCAGTAGAAGAAACTAAAATCCATCTCTGTCAGTTCATGAGGAGCATTTAACAGAACATTGTCATTTCAAACATTTTAATTAAGCCTCCTGGACCATAACAGCACGCTTCTCTAATCCCTCAGCCAAACATGGTCAAGTTAAAATAGCTTATTTCATCTTTTCAAGATCTTAAAGCTTTTTTGGGTGCTAAAATAATTTGTCTACATACAGGTAAATAAGAATTAGAGTTGCTGATTTGCTAGATACTTGCTTTTAGGAAAACAAGGAGACAACAAGCAGGTCAACTGAGATTGCCTAATGCCTAATTTTAGACCTGTCCCATTTATTTGCCATATTACTCAAATATCTCCGTGGTTACTCCATGAAATAGCCCATTACAAGTAAGTAGCACTGTCATTGTAGGTATGGCTCCAAAAGCACTGCTTTCATTGACTTGTTTGTGATGCCAGCAAAGGGCCATGTTAGCTACTTGTGACACTAGTACCATTGGCATGTACAACAAATTTGGACTTCTTAGCACTATGCTAGGAGAAGCTTTGGGGAGAAGACTGGAAGGAAGAACTTGGATGTTAGTGAGCTTTTGCAGAACTGAAGCTATTGAGATGTAAGTAACCGGGACAAAGTCTGACAAGTAAGAAATATCCTTTCACAAGTCTTAAAAAAAAAAAAAGAGAGAGAAAAAAGTCAAAAGCAAGCACATGGTGTAGTGACAACTGAAAAAAACTTCGTCTCTGGGACTTCATCTCTTTCATATTACTGTAAATCATGCGCTCCTGAGTGCAACCACTTCTGCATTATCTTAGGACTGTATCCATCCTTGGGAGCTGTATTACTTTTTCTACCATACTGTGCTCCTAAGTTCAATGGCTGTTTAATAAACAGTACTTGTATTTCATCTCCATCTGCTGCTGAATAAAAAGAAAAACCTGACCTTAAGGTGAGCTTGATACACAAGAGTATCAGAAGAGCCTTAACGTCCTCTAAAGGGATGGCAAAGTCATTATTTAGCAAAACAAAACATTGTTATTATAATGCAATTGTAGAGATGAAAGTTGAAAATAATAATAAAAAAGGCTTTGATTGCAGTAACCAGCCAGTTGTCTATATTTAAACTGCAAGAATTTGTGTTAGATTTTTTTAGTCTCATGTAAAAAAAAAACCTGCAATAAAATGCTAGTGTGAATTATCCAATGAACAAATGTGTCTCTATCAACCCACAACATAAATAATTCAAATGAAAATACAGAAGAATATATTAAAATATTAGAGGCCAGAAAACCTTTAAACCTCACTGTTGAAATCTCTTTTAAAAGAAAGGTAGTACTTGAAAGGATACACAGTACTGATAGGCTGGGGGAAAAACAGACTGCTCACCTCAGTGGTGTCAGCATTTGCCTCTCTCTTGGCTGCAGACCTGAAAATGCTTTCTAGCAAACAAGTGAACCTGCTGACAATAGGTTTGCATTTATGAAATCAGTTTCATGAGCATTCAGTGCCAGCTTAAGCAGCCAAGTGCTGTCCTTGCCGTGGCATTGTGGGGTTTCCGTGCCACCCTGTTTCACCTAAGTGTTCTGCGTCACAAAGAAAAGAAAAGTTCTGTCATCCTGCCACACACACACAACCCTCCTCATCTTTTTACCCCCCAAAATCTCACCATTTACCTGCTGTTGATGCCAAAGTCAGAACTTTGCTTCTGCAAGCAGCTGTCAGTGGCAAGGAGCCACCAGATTATGTCAGAACGACAAACGTAGGTGTTAATCAGAGTGAGGTTATGTGAGGACTGATTCCCGTTGAAAATAACCCAGCAAATCAGTAAGCAGAGGCGTCTCTAACTGAATCAGAAGTGGTTTTGCTGGCACAGCCAAGAGGGTGGCACTGCTACGGGAAGCATAAATAGGTACTTCTGATGTTCCTGTCGGCCTTCGGAGATGAAAATTTGAAAGAATGAAATAAGATATGGGTTTTTTTCAATGTAGTCAGCCAAAAAAAAAAAAAAGCATCCTTTATTTCCTGCTGAGTGAATCTAAAGGCAACCCAAAAAGTTTCAACTGCCTTTCTACTTATTCAGAAGAAAATCAGAGCCTCTGAAAGTCTTGGAAAAATTAAGACATAATAAATAAGTGACATTCCAGATAGTGTCATTCATCATATGGATGGGAAGAAAGGAGAGTTCTGTCTAATGTCATTCAGCGGGTAGGCCCTCACCTGCAGAAGTTCATATGCAAGCTTAACTTAGTGTTTGAGTCTTCAGGATCACAGTCAATTCATCTTGGCGATGCCCTTGTGCTACATACAGCACTGTCAGAGGTAGTAAAATGTATTTTAAACACAGTAAAGATACCTGTAATGGCATATTTCACAGTTTGGAGGTCTGCTAAACACAATTCTTTTAAGGCACTTTTCGGACCATAACTTTCCTGCTCTGAAGTGAGCTTCCAGATCCTCTTAAAAGATCCTTTTAAGATACGTTTGTTTAAGCGTTGTCAGAGTTGAGTAATGCTAATGAGGTCTACTACAAATTTTGTTAATCTCATGGAAAGTTTCTTTATAAGTTGAAATAAGAGATACGCATTTTTCTGAGTTAATTAATATGTGAACCTTCTGTCAAAACACCTATTTGCTTACTTTGCTTTAGGCATAATTCAACCTGTACTCAACAGACTGAGCATAAATTAGCTTTTCTGGAAGAAAAATTACTTTCTGGTAAAACTGACTTTCCTTTGATTTAATCTTACTATTTGTCTTCTTTCATCTATGTGCCAGAAACTCAGCAGTGCTTTTACAGTCCTCTGCATAGTACCTGCATGACTCGAGTCAGACAGGGGAAGGATGAGACCAGATCTTCCCACTTTCATACCCTATAAATCATTTGTCACTTGTAAAGCCTGCACTGCATATTTCCTCCCCACGTCCTTTCCATGTGCACTGTCCAATTGATAGCTAATTGGAAATAATCATCTTTTCTCTGAATAGAACTCTCCGGGGGAGAATCCATGGCAACTCCAGCTGAAGTTTGAATGTTTCAAATGTGTTTGTGTATAGAATCATAGAATCATAGAATCACCAAGTTTGGAAAAGACCTCCAAGATCATCCAGTCCAACCATCCACCTATCACCAATATTTCCTTCAGTACAACATCTAAACATTCCTTGAACACCTCTAGGGTCAGTGACTCCACCACCTTCATGGGCAGCCCATTCCAGCACCTGACCACACTTTCAGAGAAGTATTTCCTGATGTTCAGCCTGAACCTGCCCTGGTGCAACTTGAGGCCATTCCATCTCGTCCTGTCGCTGGTTACATGGAAGAAAAGGCCATGGGAGAAGAGGTATGTGTATATATTTTCAACAAAAAAATTTAACTTTACCAAATGTAAAAACAACGAAAAAAATAAATTATATAATTCTTTCAGAGGAAATAAATACTCGCTTCATTTTATAAATCTCTGAGCATGTTGAGATGTAAGAAAGGTAGTTATATTTTCAAATTACCTTAACTCAGCCTTATCTTGACACCATGCAATTATGATAATTAAAGAACTTTGGTTTATGGCTTTCTTAAATTAGTTTTCACTGACTTTTAAAGCATCATAAGATTTAATCCTCTCATCTCATCCTTAAATTATGCCCCTGCTGGTGTCCCACATTCAGAGTGGGAGCGCGGCCACACCGCAGTTTAAGTTGGTGTTAAATCAGGCTTTTGTGATTCTCCTTTTGCTGACTCTTAGTTCTGTGCTTCTTCTGTGCTGGCTGTGTTGATTACCTGATTCAGAGAGGACTGTCCAGCCCACAGGCAAGCCAACCTCAAAGGAGGCATTACTGCTGAACTCCCAGAACTGATGCAGGAAGGCAAAGTGCGGCAGAGGCAGGACTATAGGAGCTCCAACCTTAAATCCATTTACATTGTAGTGAACATACACTGTCAGAGAATCTAAGAAAACGTGGTTTAATCTATCCTGCTCAGAAAGACTAAGTTAATTCCATTTCTCACTATAGGGCTTTACTGCTGTCTCTCAAAACTCTATTTTGTATTCTGTATTTTTCTTGATACATTCCATTTCTCCCACATGCTCTGTACTCACCTGCCAGTCTCTTCCTTCAGCCACACTCTTTCAAAATAGTTAAAAATATTAATTGTGTATCTTTCACAGAGGTTTTCCCTCCCTTCATTTAAGGCTCTTCAGCCGTTTCTGTTTTACTCTGTTTTCAGAGTTGACTACTCCAATAACAGCTTCACTGCCAAAGTGTGAGCTTTCAGGAGATGTTCTTCTATCCTATCTATTTTGGCTTCAGATTTCTTAAGATGATCCTACTCATTTTGTGAAGAGCTAGTTTTCTCTTGCCTGCAAAAGGCAGCCAAGAGATTCATCCAAAGAGATTGTGCTCTGTAATTGGAATATGCCGTGAAGCAAGTTACTACTATTGGAAATGTTAGCTGAGGCAGGCAGCACCTCTTGTTGGATGTCTGCTCTGGGACACATGCAGCACAGCTCTGCGACATCAGCTGCAGCTACAGTCATGTTACAGCCCGTTACAGCAGAGGACGGAAACAACTGCTCCCCAGTAATCTAAAGCTTACATGTCTCCATGATGGATTATTGCAATTCATTGAAGGGGAAAGAAGAACTCTCTGTCTACTCATGAAAGATGTCAGTTCCATTACAGTAAGATTACCTGTGGTGGAGAGTAAAGACAATTCAACAGTGCAACAGTAAAGAGTTAAATAATCAGTGGTAGTGAGGTGGTTTAGCCTGAATCGATTCAAGGCTAATGTGCCAAGAAGTTCAGGAATGCTGCATATATTACGAGTCTCTCAGCACTTGTAAATTCTTTTTCAAGATTATCAGTGAGGTAAAATGGGGTGAAGGTAATAGTAAGAAGCTGGCAGTTAGTAAACAGATGTTTACCTACTCACAAGATTTCAGCTCTGGGCAAGAACAAGATAATTGGTTTGATTACTGTTAAGAGTAACGTGTCAGACTGCATAATTTTATTCAGACTTGGAGCCAAAAGTTTTATCAAGTGAGAGCATCAGACAGCATTTCAGATTGGGAGAAATTCATTATAAGCTTTTGTTGTACAGGACAGCTTACATTCTACTTTCCTTTTTGTTTTGAGAAGTACTATGTGTATGTAAATGAAAGTCTAGTCTTCAGAAGCTTTTTTTCTCTCCCTTATATCTTGAAAAACCACGGTCTGAGGTCACATTTTTAATCTGGTAGTGGTTACTGATAAAAGCAATTAATGTGGCATGCCTCTAGTGCAGCTATGTGCTCTGGCATAACCCCCCAGCCCTAAGGTAACCCCTAAGACTCGATCGGTATTCAAATGTGTTCTCAAACAACTCGAGCAATTAGCTTTGTGTGGTGACAAGTAAAAAGCTGTATGCACAGGGTATACAGCACTTATAAACTGAGTAAAGTACATTTGATGAAACATTGGAGTTCAACCAGGTGGTGTGGACCTGGTACTCTATCCAGGTACACAAGTTTGTGCTAGGATGGGCCAAGGTGGGAGTAAGTGCTCAGAAGCGCTTCTCTCCCACTGCTGATGGATACTGAGCTTCAGCACAAGGAGTACTAAGATGGATTAAAAAAATTAATGCTCATTTCTGAGCAGCACAAAAAAAGGGCTTGGAAATATGGTGCTGGAATAACTTCAACACTACCACCGTTAAGTGAAATGACATTGAATAATAGATAACCGAGAGTTGGATACAGCCCCAGGTGAAGTGGGACCTGGGAGGGATAAACCCCACAGCTATATCACATCAAGTGGGAGTGAATATTCCACCAGCCTGTCACAATGGGAGGGTTAAAAGGGCCCTGAGGTGCCCCTCTCCTTTCCAGTAAATCAGTGAACTGACGTCAGCTGCATTCTGTGCATCTGCAACAAGCCAAGAAGCACCAGAGGGGGATTTAATTTAAAAAGAGTTGAAACCGGTACCATATGCCCTCCTCCCCACCATCTGGCTGGGGGGACATTTTGTACAAATTCATCATGCCAGCTGCCTGTTCGGAAGGAAAAAAAAAGTTTCTCTTTTGGTAAAAATATTTGGCAGTTCCCTTTCCATCTTTAGTGGCCTCCAACGTAATCCAGATCTATGGAGGAGTTCTACAGATGCAGCCCTATTTACGGTCCTCAGAAATAGGCAATGATAGATAGCGAAAAGCTTGTTTCACTGCTTTAAATTCTTCAGCCCAAAGTAATCTGTAATCCTAAAAATTATATATGATGTTTGTAAACTGCCCAGAGTCTGTTTGTGTCTAAGCAGAGACATTATTTCTATTGTATATCTTACATATTTTCTATCACACTTAAGGTTGTGAGATGATATAAGGAGACATTAATTCATTATGATTATGAGATCGCATTAATCATAACACAGCAGGTAGAAGTAATTTAAATATATGATGTCAGATATGGTATTTTGTCATATAGATTTATGATTATGCAAATCAAAGATATGTTTATATCATTAGCTTGTCTTTAATTTCTGTCTAATCAAGTATACATCTGTTCATATCTCTATGGCTTATCTTATATGCTGAATTAAAATAAATAAATACATCATGTTATAACCATTTCTGATTCATTACTCACTGACCTGTGAAAAATCATCCATTAAGGGAGAAAAAACCCCTCCCCCTCACATCCTGTAATAGTAGGAGTAACATGCTAATTAGAAATTGATTTGAAGTATGCAGCAGGCATCAAGATTTTGCTACTCTTTAAGTTGCAGAGCAGAGCTCCCGGAGAATCAGGAGGTAAAGATTCCAGAAGGTTATTTTAAGGGTTATTTTGAGAATTTGTCTTTGATAGCTCGCATCATTTTCACTCCAAATTGTTTTCTGTTTCTGACAAGTTATTTTTGTCTGTTCACAGCATCGCATCTCCAATACATGCACGCCCCGATGCTGCTGTTTTTTACTTTCTGGGACAGATTACAAAGGATTGTAAATAAGCTAACCTTGGCATTTCTGCTTTTCCTGTTGATAGAATTTGTTATATACAAAGCCATACTCTCACAAACACGTGAAGAGACAGTTAGGTTTGAAGAAACTAAGCTTTGTGGCAATTAAGCTATTACATCCTACAGAGTCTCATCAAAATACTGCTTCAGGGTTGCAGCTCAACGAGTGCAGAACTGTAACCAAAGAAACTGAAAATCAGGCAGAAAATAAAGAAGGTTCCTTTTTAGACCGGTCAAAACATTTGAAATCACATTTTCTTGCGCAATATATGCAGTATTAGTGACAAAAGCAAAAACACTATATATATATATGTATATATATGTATATATATATTTCCCCCTCAGTTGCAGGCCGCTTCATTAAAGAAGAAAGCACATTTTGAAGAAAAGGCTTCATGTATTTCCACAGCCATTCACTCAATGGCTTCTGATCCTGAGCAGAACTTTTTAGCATATATTTGCTAATGAATTCCAGGTCTACTGCAGATGTACAAGCTTTTCAAAGCGCTTCCCTTAAGCAGAATTTGTTTTTATCAAGTCTACATGATTCTGAGCCAGCCTAGTCATTTGTGGCAGTAATTCCATTCAACCTTTCCAGATAGAAGTGGCATGACACCCTGCCCTTGCCTGTAAAATTAGCCCTCCGCAAACAGCGTCTCCTTGGCACACTGTAATTGCTCCAAGTTACTTCATGAAATAGTAACTGTGTGAAGTTTGGTCAGGTTTAAATGTTTCTAGCACCAATGCCAGCACCTCTGAGTTCTATATATAGAACTGACGCAACTGTTTTTAGATGTTAGCCCTCCTTGCAAATACCACTCGTTACTACGAAAGACAACAACTGATAGCACCAAGTCAGGTTCCTCCCTTTGTCCTAAGGACTGAGACCAGCCCGTAGTGGACTATAACAAGCTTCCTGTGGATGCAAAGCAATGATCAAAAAGAAAGAACTGTGTCACAGCATTAATACCAGAGAAAGGGTACAACCAGAAGGCCAATTCCTGTAATACAGCTGTACTAACAACATTTTCAGTTCCTGGGCTTTAATATTATACTCTTTAATATTATGCGCTGGTTTCTGGAACTGTTTGCATGAGCTGAAAAATGTCCTTGTAGCTGCGTAGAAAAGCTTGAAAGCATCAGCCTTAAAACCTAAAGAACAGAAAAGCTAAATGAAATTCCTCTGAAAAGAAATCAGAATTTGAAAGGCTGTCATTTTTGTAATTGTTGTGATTGACAGCACTGAAATTTCTATTGTTCAAAAGCATTTTCAACTAGGTTGTTTTTTTTTTGTAATTATTTTTTAATGCCTCTTGAGCATTCTATGCTCTCATTTGTTTAAATTTTGGTAAAAAGAAATAAGGACTGCTATAATTCTGTCTGATTTTTTGGAGGGAAGTGTTAACATATACTTGTGCTACTGACTGCCATACATCTTTGTAGCAGATGCTCAATACATCTGATGGTGCTCTACAGGACAGGCTGCGCACATTTTATAATTAATGTATGCACCTAAATTGGGCACGTGGAGCTTTTTAAACTCTAAAAATTCAACAGGAAGAAGTTTCCCGGAGATTAAGCATATAGTAAAAATAGATGCAGGGCCTGAGATGTAACTGCCTCATTCTAAGCCATAGGCTAACTCCTGTAAAGTCCACAGTTTCTCATTAAAGCCACACGTAAGAAATATCATATATAGGTTACTCCGAAAATAATGCCTCCTGTTTGTTCCCACAGAAACTACAATGGATACAAAGAGCAAAATAACACTGCTTGGTAGAGCAAATTCTCAGCTACAAAACTCTGATATTGTCACCACTGTTAGCTGTGCATTTATGCCAGTGATGAACAAGAGTCTGCATGCCGTGCTTGTAAAAATCTGCACCAACTGAAGTGATCCAAGAATCGCCACTGCTGAAACGCACCACCCACCATATCACTGTGCTCACATCCACTGGTTGGTCTTCATAAACATTCAGCCAGCTTTGATGAGTGTCAATGGGTGACATTTTATCTGTATGGAGGAATTCCATTCCACCCCTTTGCTTCATCCACACTTCCATGTCAGATGCCGTTCTGTCAGACTGCCTCTCTGCTGCCATTTGTCACACAGCAACTAAGTGTAATGGAGTATTGGTGGGAAGGTTCAGCTTCTACTGTTGTATCAGCAACACCTGCCTCTGATGTCATGAGCAAACATAATAAAATAGGAGGCATTACTTTCAGAGCACCCCTCATATAATTCTAAGTGGAAAAAAGCAATTGTGATAAGCTAGTTTAGTAGGACACAGCTGAAGAAATTCACTTAAGAAAACGGGAACTACAACCATTCGTTCTGATTAACTGTTTCAGGACTACAAATGCTACCTATACTTTGATGGTTTTCTTGTCTGCATGGCAGTGAAAGTGCTAACATCAAGATCCCTTAAATCAAAATCTGATCTATCTTTACTTGTCGGACTCATTCACAGTATGAAAACGGAGGAAGCAGTGGGATGAGACCAAGGGAATTTTTTAATTAAAAGCAAATTGTTTCTTTCTTATACAAAAATAACACTGTAGTAATGCAATATTTTAGTTTTGAAATCTTTTCATTCCATCCTTGTCATAATTTTGTTTACACACACTGCTCCACCAGTTACTCAAATAATGGTGTGAAAGTCCAGCTTAGTATCTGTTTACTCATTGGGCTTGGTACTGCACAGCTAATCCTGGTAGGGTTTTTTCATTGTACTGGATTTCAGAAGTGACAGCCAACCTGCTGCATCCCCTCTTCAACCCAAATCAGTAGTTGTAATTAAGAGCCATTCAGTCATGATGCTGACCTAAATCACAGAATCACAGAATGGCCCGGGTCGGAAGGGACCTCAAGGATCATGAATCTCCAACCCCCTGACCTAAAGTGAAGAACCTGACAACATGATTGAGATGGTATCTGTCAATGTCACTAAAAAGTTCCTAAATGAGAAATACTATTTCAGAATGTTTACTATCAATCCATTTAAGGTATCAGTGATGCAAGAAATCTTCAGCTGTCCATCTCAGATAGCCATAAAGTTTGGCTTAAAAAAAAAAAGAAATTCAAGATACCTACAAGCACTGAACATTTAGGTTCATATGTTTTCTCTACTTCTTAAAATAAGAGTTTGATTGGTGTAAACTATTAGTAAAGAGCTGCTGCAGTCCATAAAGAGCCAGATAAAGTCTTCAAGATAGTAAGAAACGACAACTTCTCTTTGCTTTTCTCAGAAAAGCAGAAACACGACATCTTAAGAATAGGGTCCTTATTCAGCTTACTGCTCCCTTCAAGTGGTTTGTATTAGTTGCTGTTTCCTTGTGGCAACACCATAAAAAATTTTGTGTGTATCCACACAGACAGAGACACACACTGTACTTAAAAAATTGAGTAGTCATGTTTCTGACATGAAGCAGTGGAGGCCCAATGCTTTCAACTTCTCATACACAAGATGGTAATGCAGCAGATTTTTACTTGAAGAGAAAAAACATTCAAACTTCAATTTCAGTAAGTGTAATTCAAGAATAAGATCTACTTCAGGGAAAAAAAGAAGAATTTGCACATCCCTGAAAACCTTCAATCCTGCTGGGAATTTCCCTCTGACTATAGTAGCAAGTGCAGCACATAGAAATCCATGTTTGCTCCCTTTTGATTCCTGTTGTAGGATCCTCAAACACTGATCGAAATGAGCTTAAAAGAAGGTAACATGACTACGAAGACCTGAGCTCTCCATCTCCATTAGAAGATACAAAGACTTTTCAAAACAAATTTATGAAATGCAATAAGCTATTAGAACATAGGAATCATTTCACTATTTCATGCTGAACACCATCATGTCAAGCAACACCCATTAACCCCAGAGAATCGAAAACATTTCAGATCTGGACATAACACCCTAGGGATTCACAGCAGTCGATTCACACTTTTTGTGCTTCAGAACAATGAAGAACAGAAGCTAGGGAAAATGTTTCACTAGGGAAATAAGTCAACCCCCTGTTTAGCTACTTTATCATTAGCACCTTAGTCATCCAAAGACAGCAGCACTTTGATCATCTAAAATTTAACATACACGTAGCTTTTACATACCAATATGTATACCACTATTCATCAGATTTAACTTGATGTGTCTAAAGCCATAATAGTGCAGTTTTCGTTAATAGCTATATAGATTTCTTTGCTGTCATTTGTAATACCTGCTTATGTCAGAGAGAGCTTCTACTGGAAACCTGAGGCAGCTACACTAAATATATCATAGAAATCGTTAGAAAGGAAACGCAAAACCAGACTACAGCTGACCCACAGACACAATTTCTTTTTTTTTAGGAAAAAAACCAAAACTGTCTACCACAGCCAGTGCTACTAAAATACAAGCACTGCCACTGTTAGAACATGGTCGAGAGTACATCTCCTATATACATTAGAAGCGTAAGTGGAATCGAACATTCAGCCACATCACTTCCAGCTAGATGTTAACTTTTGTGTGATGGGACGTAGTTAGTCTCAGAGCAGAGATCAAGTGACAGCTCTATCAGCACAAGCTGCTAGAAGATCTGTATACTGGGTAATGTGTCCTATTCAGGCCCTTGAGCTGCATCTGCAGTATCCCATCCCCAGGCTGACTACACGTCTGAAACGTTTCCCATTTGGAAAGCTGATCCTTGCAAAAGTCTTGGGCTGTCACTTAAAGGCATTAAACTTGTCCTTTAAAATGCCTGTAGTTCTATAGTTTCCGTAGCTGTGTGTCAAATATGTATGCCAGATTCAGTTACGCTAACGTTGCTTGGCATATAGTAACTGCATTTAGAGACAAAGTTCAACAGGCCCATTTTGATTTAATTAATGTGGACTTTAAAGTTGTAAGGAATGATTTCTGTTATCCAGGCTGATTGTACATGTAACACCTTCTACCTGTAAACTGTGCACACAGACTATAACCTCTATTTAACCTATACAAAATCTCCTTAATAAAAACCTGTAACCAAACTTTCAGGGTAAGATCTGGCAGTAGGTAAATTATTCCAAATGTTAACTGTTGGAAATGTACACTTTAATGCCTATTTGCACATAGACTGCACACTTTTTTCTACTTGACAATGGCCCTTTGTGAGCACTGTCTTTACTTACTTGAAGACAAGAGTTTGTATGACTGGAAAGAGCCATCCTTTTTGAAGAAAACAAAGGTAAGTGAAAGAACAATGAAGTTGACAAGCAAACATCTGACAAGCTCTGTTACAAGAAGGTCCTCACAGGAGGAACTGTACTTTGTTAATGCTTAGACCTTAAGGCAACTTACAGACCCTGCACAGACACAGTTAGAACAGGGGTTTGAAGGGAAAAGTGATGCAAATCAGCAGAGGTGGTATTATCCAATTCTGGTAAAATTAATTTAGAAAGCAGCAATTGAACCAAAGCAGTGAATTTGAGAAAGACAAGTATGTTTTTATGGAAGGGAATAGCTCTCCAATAAGAGCTAAGGAATATCTTGTCTTGTCTCCAGCAGCCTAGTGGCCACTTGTTGGCTGACTTCTTCAGTTACTATGCAGCACCACCATGTCTGAGAACATCCTTGACTCACATGATTTCTCCAAGGGTAGGTTTCAGTGGTGTGGTGTGATTTTTTTGTTGTTGTTATTTGTGTGTTTTTTAATATCTGATAAGGTGCCAACACTTACTGGAGCTTCTCCTTTGTATGAAAAGTACTCATGATCGTTCTTCACTCTATGGTCTTTTTGATGAAACGCTGCTATTAGTGGCTATTTCAGTAGGACACCTCCTGTCATATTGATCTCAATTTCATGAAATGTGTAGCATTTCACATCTCTGAGAATCTTCTGTCCATGTGTTCCATGGTTACTGGAAGAGAGGGGCAGATAGAACTCACTTCCTTCAGAAAGAGTTTTGCCAAAGCAACTGCTGTGGTTGATTGCTGAAGACATACATACTCTCAATGCCAAGCGCAATGTACAAATTATCTGATGCTACTTCAGTTCTGGACTCTCAGAACTCATTCTGTGTTTTCCCTCAAGGATCAAATCCCATCTGTTAAAGCTCAAGTAAAAAAGAAGCAACTCACTGATCATATCCCCCTTATGCATGAACTATTAGCCAGAGAAGTTATTTTAGCATTCAGTTTGTGTCTGGTGTGTAGCTCAAAACTAATTCCAAAGAAGAGTTGGTTGGTGAGGCTGTAAGAAATGTCTATCTGCTGGTAAGTTTCAGCAGGAAAGTTGGTGGTTTCTCAAAACAAAATGGTGGTTCTTGTATTTTTCTAATGCTATTCAGAGGTCCTTTGGAAGCTGATTATAAAGAGGAAAAAAGGTCCTGTGGTTTCTGTCACCAAAATGTTTGGTTTGGGTCCAACTGGCACTTTCAACAGGAAGTATGAGTTTACTGCCACAGTCTGGAAAGAAGTAAACTTAAAATACTCTTGAAAAGTCATTTCCTCAGATGATAATTCATGTATATTCAAACTAGTATCAGAGGCAAAGTTTATTTTTTGCTTTGCCAAACAAATTGAAAAATGATTTCTTCAAGGAAAGCATATAAACCTCCCAGCAAATGCACAATTAAACAAGCCACATATACACTTTCTACTGTATTTGATGTAAGCAGAGAGACCTCCTAAACACCTTGAAGTAAAACGTCTTTTGTTTGACAAGAAAATAATGGGCATGTTTATAACTATTCTACTGCTTTATCAGTGGCAGTGAACAACCGCCAGGAATGGGGTTGACTGGGATTAGTCTGCCGTGTCATTAAAACCACAAATCCTTTACATAGTCACTAAGGAAAATTCATTTCCAGGGCTATTCAGTTGCTGTTTTGGGATTGCCTGCAGTCACTTACAAGACTAAAATTCACAGGGCTTTGCAATTCCTTTTTTTCCACCCCCTGAAAGAAGCAGTAACCATACCAAAACATACAGTATAATTTAGCCTTCTCTCTGGTGTCTCCCTTTCTATATCTTCAAAGTTCTTTCATTATCATTTGTATTTGGAGCTTATTTTTCAGGAAAAACAAGTCTATTTCAACTGTCAGCGGCAGTTTCACATGCTAGGACATTGTTCTATTCATTAATTTCCTTACTCAGGCTGGATTAATATTAAAAACCTTGTACCTTCTAAGGATTTAACCATAACTTTTTTAATGGAAAATTTCAGTGAGCAGAATTAGATAAGAATCTTTTAAAAATACATATATTCCCATAAGAAATAGCTGCACAGGTAAAGATAGAAGCCTCATTTAACTAGAATTCCTCCTAAACTCAACTAAGCTGTTAAGATGTCATTTGCTCCAAAAGAAACAACCAAATAACCATAAAACACATCTCTATACCATTTCTATAAAACCTGTCAAGAAGATTTCAGATTTTCATGCTATGCAACACTCAAGACTGAGTTAAAAGTAGAAGAGAAGATGTTAAAGATCATAAATGAAGTACATTATTGCATCATACCAACACTCCATGAAGTCCATGCTCCTGGGCCTGATATGGTCAGTGATGAATGATTGAAGAAAGTGATCTCAGAAAGAAGACAATGATTTAATACACTGCCAGTATGGAAATAGTGTCCCTATAGATTAGTGTATATCCTGGAGCAAGCGAGTTTATCCTTCTTAGTATAAGTCTGGATGTTCTTGTCTATGTACATGTCCTTCCTATAACCTGTTTCTCTCTTGAACTTTAGAAGATTCTGTGGTAACTTCCAGCATCTATTAGTTCTGAACAACATGCATGTTTCAAAGCTTTAGGTTTTTTAAAATAGTTGTAGGCCAATGATCTTACTGATGAAGAATCAGTTTCCATAAAGTTTAGAAGAAACCAGTAAACAGAACTTTTATTTCTGTCTAGTTTCTGGAGTAAAATGCAACCGATGAAAGCAAGCATGCAAAGCTGACCCAGGATTGAAGCCATTACATACGTTTTAATGTTATATTTCATTTTAAAGTGTGTGATTGGTGGATAAGTCTCCTAGGATGCATATCTTTTCTGGAAATCACAGCGAATAGCAGTCATTCAACAAGCCTCATTATATTCACAGCATAATATCAGGCAATGTAAGAGAAATGGATAGAAGTATCACATTCAATCCATTTTATATTGAGAAAACTTTGTGCTTTGGGACACGCAGTCTAATAACTACATGAATGCTAGGTTTGATTAAATGGACTCCCTCTAGCAGCTTGGAGCTGTTGTACCAGAAGCACATTGCACTGAAGATACTCCAATCCTAAATGGAACTACTACATTTAGTGTCAAGTTACTGGTAGCTCTATAAACCAGTTGACCCCACCAGTGGATGATCAAGTTGTAACTGATGTAATGCATTCTCCAGAGATCAGCTGAGTCTTTGAAGATAAACCTTTGAAGAATTCAAAGCTATTAGCCAACTAACCCCACACACATCCTCCATTTGTGAAGTTAACTCTATGACTGTCTAAGCAGAGCCATGAGCATTGCACAGGACTATCAGAACAGTGCACAAAAACAGCACAGTTAACACGGACCCATTAGCTCTCTTGAGCTTTACCTTTGCACCTATCATGATCAGTAAAGGGTGAATATCAAGAATAACAGCAACAAAACCTCAAAGAAAAAGCAGTTAGTCATCCACTGATAATATTTATTACAAGGCACTGGGCCAGTATCAAGCAAACAATCTAGAAGACTTACCCTGCTAGATAAAAGAATGGGATCCTCAGTAATAAAAGCTCATTCTGAACACCACACAGGGCAACCTGCTGAGCCCAGCTGCACTTCCCACCCCATAAATGTTTGTAGAGTCAAAGAAGCAAACGTGCTTAGTGTTTGGTGAACATCACCCCTGCCAACATGGGCCAAACCCAAGGAGAACACATTTTTGAGCTGTTAGCCAGTGTAAAAACATTAGGAGTAAAGAAGAAAATAATGAGCATTAATGTAACAAAACAAAGAAAAAAGGATTCCAAGATATATCATGTTAAAGGAATGCGCCTTTTTTGTCTGCTGACCTCTCATTTAGGGAAGTACGCCGTTCAATACGATTTAGTGCACAAAAAGAGAAAAAATTCAACCATTTCAAGGGAACGCAGAATTCAAACTCATATTACAGGTTTCTTATGAATGTTAATCACATAGCTTAATACTGAGCACATATAATCAGAGACAGCCCTGTTCTAGCTTCATTCTTTCTCCCACATGCAAAAATCACCTCTACTTCACCATGTAACAGCAGCAGCTTCATATAATTCAGTTCTCTTCATGATATTCATTTTGCATTTGAGTCAAGAAATCTCAATGTATCGAAAATATTCAAGAAACCAATTTACAAGCACAACTGCCAAGAATTCAATATTTTATTTAACACAGGTGTGTCTAACAGAGAGCCCAAATGCTGACCAGTCCCTGCACCCCATCTCAGGCAAATCAGTGGTGCCTGAAACAAAGTTCTCACTGCACTGAGAGAAGAGAAGAACACAGTGCTTATGGCTAAGAGAAAAGCTACACGAAAGGAAGTCTGGTGTGGTTTATAGGCATATTTAGGGATTCATTTTCTCAAACGTATCTCCCTTAGTGTAACAAGTAGATTCAAGACTACTAAAAGTAAAAGCAAGTCCAACAATTTCTTAAGCTAATAAGGGTGCAGACAAATCATTCAAGATGAACTGGCATTGCACTGAAAATGGCAGTGAAATATGGATTTTTCTGATCCTCAGTAGGACATGTAATGACCACTTAAAGCTTTACAGTTTCATTCCCCGACTGTTTTGTGTCAAGTAATTTCCTAAGAGTCAAAAGTTATTTGCTCTCAGGGCCAGATTTCTAAGAGACATTATAAAAACTAAAACATAGCCATTGTTCCAACATACTGACATTCATTTTAAGATATAGGTAAGTCACCCACAGGGTTACAATTTAATTTAAAATAAATAAATAAATAAATTTACCTTTTCTTGAATCCTCTTGACTTTCACTCTCAATACAAGTTTCCAAATTACATGGATAGGAAGCTTTACGAAATAGGAGGACAATTTATGCAGCAGATTATCCATAATTTAAACAATGTCTGCTGCTGCACTGTTAAAGAAGTATCCACATCAGGAATTTGAGACCTGGATGCATGTTTTCTGTCTCTTTCAAAAGAACAGCAGTTTTCAGATGTTGCGTAGTCCTTTTCTGCAGAGCAACTGGTGGAAACCAGAACATCAAATGCAGAGCCTACAACAAATGACCAGTGTTAAAATGCTGTAAGGACAGTATGATCTGGGAGGACCGAGGGAAGTGCTATCAAATGCAAATCATTTTGCTGACAGCATGCTCTAGCAGTCTTACTTCTGTTAAGACTATTCAGCTGCAAAATAGAATAACAGTAATTAGGTGCTGATTTTTCCTACTCATCCTGCTACAAAGAATAAATCTGAATGCCTCTTAAAGCTTCTTCACCTGCAGTAAAGCTGTTAGGAAACCCCTGTTTCTCGCATACTTCTCCCCACCACCTCAGCTTATTTAGCCAACAGCATGGTCTGACTTCGCTTTTGTTTTGCTCACATTCCTGTTATGTGGATTTCAGCCAGATTAATGCATTCTTTCATTCTCTGCTTCCTAAACTGGAACTGCAAGGCACTAGTTACAGGGCATAACAACGTAAGCTTATATAAAGCTCAGCTTGCAATGGGAGCCTTTGCCTTAATCACACCTGCAAGCTCATTTCCTTTCAAGTCATTACAGTTTTCTTTCTGTGAGCCCTTCTCTACTTTGCACCTTTGATCAGCAGACGAGAAGACATGTTTGCCTGATTTTACAGTGGATATAAAAGCAGCAAAGCATATTTCCACCAGTTATCATCCTAAATTCTTGAGTTTCAGAGCTATGGAAGACTTACTTTTTTTTTCTCAGGGAACTGGGCTTGTTTAACTTGTAGAAGAGAAGGCTCCGGGGAGACCTCATTGTGACCTTCCAGTACTTGAAGGGAGAGAATAAACAAGAGGGGGAATTACTATTTATATGGGTTGATAGTGATAGGACAAGGGGGAATGGTTTTAAACTGAGACAGGGGAGGTTTAGGTTAGATATGAGGAGGAAGTTTTTCACGCAGAGGGTGGCGATGCACTGGAACAGGTTGCCCAAGGAGGTTGTGGATGCCCCATCCTGGAAGCATTCAAGGCCAGGCTGGATGTGGCTCCGGGCAGCCTGGTCTAGTGGTTGGCAACCCTGCCTACGGCAGAAGGGTTAAAACAAAATGATCTTTGAGGTCCTTTTCAACGCAGGACATTCTATGATTCTTTCTTTTTTTCCTCTCTGTCATTGTTGATCTTTAAAGCAGAGAAGTCCTCGAGAGGAGCCAGGTTCTCATTACAGCTGGGCTATTCCATCCTTGCTGCAACTCCACAGCCATCAGAGATTATCTTAAAGTCTTTTAAGACTTTACTAAGGTTATTTCTGTCCATAATGCATTATTTAGAGCTTGGCTAATACTAAAGCATTTGTCCTGAAGCTATTGAATACAGATGCCAAAGACTAACCAGCCAGAGCTCTGTTCTGTGCCTCCTGCACATCAGTATCTGCAGGAGGTGAAAGAAACAATTTCTTCACTTTCTCAGCATAGTTTCTGGAAAGCGATTCATCTGGTAGGGAAATATTATTGCTTTGCAAGATTCTTCTCCCACTCATCCCTTCTAGTTTAGCACAGCTAAGAAAAAAATCTCTCAATGGGTCCAGGAAAGGATCCAAAACAGATTTTCATGTTTGTTTTCAATGTTAGCTCATCCCACACTACTAGCACATATCCTTCCCTTTAGGTTTGGAGGCTTAACACAAGCAACCGTTCCGACATTTCACACTTGGAAACCTGCCTTCAGCAAACCCATTTCATGCTCCTAAATTACTGTTTGGCTGCTTGCACTTCAGTCCATCTGTTTGGATGGCACAAAGCCTGCTTACAAGGTGATCTTCCAGTCTCACAACTGCTCACATCCAGAGAAGCAAACCAATTTTAAACACTCTGCACAACCCTTCTCCTGCCCTCACGTTGGTACGAGTCCTTGCTGCATAAGAATCACTGCTTCTGTGCTTTATTGAATTTGTTGTCATTTGTGTGGCTGCGAGCACCTGAAGTGCTGCAGAGGAAATCTGTAGTTGTCAGCACTGGAAAGTGCCAAGTACACTTGTTGCTGTGAAACCAAGGGAATGTTATGAAGCTCAGTGACACATCACAGTGTGAGAATTTTAATTGCAAGCACTCTGCAAAGCCAGGATCACCAGGAGCAGAAGGACAAGGGTAGTAAAACCGAAGACACAAACCACAAACAGTGGGGCCAAGCAGGTGAAAGCATAAAGCTCTGCTTTGTTTTAACAGTTCTTTTAAGACAGGCAAGTGCTAGGACATATTGGTTCTGCATTTCATCTAACTTTTATCAAAGATCAGTGTTACGTTCTATGCCATTCATTGAAAAATCATACAAAGCAGAAGACACATCTGTGAAGTACTGCAATACACAGCCAACCTCTTCCAGAGTAATGGGCAGCTTGTCAGTAGGCTTGTTTTGGGCTCTGCTAACATCTGTGCTTCAGCAGCCACACGTACACCTACCTCTCCTGAGCTGCATGCGGGTACTTGCTGAGCACAGAAGGAGATATTTGCAGCACCCAGATGTCTGGAGCCTTGGAAGCGAAGGAGGACATCATCTGGTTGATACGTAACTTTGCCTTGGAAAATATCAGAATTCTACGTTTTCTTTAACTGTCCTCTAAATCCTTTACTGGAACAAAGAGCTGAAATTAGAAAGCCAGTATAATACTTCACTAACTAGAAAAACTTGCGTGTACAAGAGCAAGTCCGTGGTATGTTTTTCCACTCTTCCTTCAAGGAAGGCAATAACAAGCCAAGAAAAGCAAAGACAGCTTTCAACATACTGTATCAGCTGTCAGAATGCTTTAGTGTAAGAGTTCTAGTGAAAAAATTCTCATTTCCGCAGTTGAAAATAATGTGACAAAAAAATTCCAAATGAGCATTCTGACGCCTGAAAGAACAGCTTCTTCCTGTTGTACAATGTGTTTTTATTAAAACTGGCTCCTTGTGCCACAGTACAGTTAAAAGGAAAAGAGAAACATCTAGGAATTAACTGAATTTAGATTAAAATAGTGATCCATCATGTACTCAACAAACAACAAACAACAGAGAATAAGCCCCTCAGCTCTAGCATGGCAACTGTACAATATCAACAAGAATAGCATTCACCTGTTTGTTCAACAGAAGCATATGCTATCAGTCAAGGTGAATTTAGCAGCTCTCACACAGCACTGAGACAACATCTGCTCTGTATTATAACAATCCTTAACGATAGTAATAAAAATATACCAATAACAGCTAAAGCCCTCAAACAGCACTCAGATTCTGTTGTAAAAGAGGCAAATAATTCTTTTTTTTTTTTTTTTTTTGGTGCAAACTATGTATGTAGATGGATATAGATCTGTATATACATGTATGGCTACATAGCTGCATACACACACACACATACATGTTTATATATAGACACACCCAGAAAATACACATGATATTTTAGTTCCACATCCAGTTATGGACTCCTCAGTGCAAGAAAGATATGAGGATACTGGAGCAAGCCCAGCAAAGAGTCACAAAGATAATTAAGTGACGAGAGCATCTGTCATGGGAGAAAAGGATGAGAGAACTAGGACCATTCAGCCTGGAGAAGGCTCAATGGGATCGTACTGATGTGCTTAAATACCTGATGGGTTTGGAGGTGAGAGTGGGGAGGGCAATGAAGAAGACTGACTTCCCAGCAGCACGCTGTGAATGGTCAAGAAGTGATGGGCACAAAGAAAAATACATGAATTTCCAATTATTTTGTTTTTCCTCCTTTCAACTCTAACAGTGATGAAACACTGGAAGCTTTTGCTCAGAAAGGTTCAACTTTGGACATACACAAAACCTGACTGGAGCAGCCTTTCTAACTCAGCTTTGAGCAAGGGGGTTGCACTAGATGATTTCCAGAGGTCTCTTCCAACCTCAGCTGTTCTACAGTTTCGTGAAATTACAGGCTATTACTATTAAGTCCTAAGCATATGCAAATGATAGCATTGATCCTATATAAAAAGATCTTTTTAAAAAAAGGGGGAAAGGAGACTTCAAAAATGTCACCAGTAAACTGATTCTCATATGCATAGATTCGTCACTGGTGTAGTACCAACACATGACATGTATCTCAGTTTTCATAATGCTTAAGTATAATACAACATCTTTGTGTGCAGGCATTCATGCAGAAACGCAAATAGCTTTATGCAGTATGTACTTTGTTGCATATAGTTAGCTTGGCACTGTTAGACCAGATAGCTGGTCTATAACTCCTAAACACTGAAGCTTTTTTTCTACCTCTGACCTCTTCCACACATGCAAAGAGCAATTTGCTTTTCCTCTTTCTTCCAAGAGGCAGCCCATTCCTCAAGAGCACCAAGCTGTGATAACCAACAGACTGTGATGGTTGTTCAACCTGGATGAAATTGCTCTTACAACCATGTCCACAATTCTAAAAAGAAACTCAACAGCAACACTCATTTCTCAAAACTTCTTTCCTTGGTAAAGTTATATGTGTGTTCACGAGCCTTCCCCACCAAACAGAAGATACTGTTAATTTAGTTGTAGTTAGTAGCATGTTGATAAGAGGGAAGACAGATGCTGAGACGTCTATGCTTGTATAATGCTAAATTTTCCATGACCAACAAACCTCCCTCCCTCTCCCATTGCATTTGCCCAGAACTCATAGGGAACTAGCATCAACGTAATAGATGCAAGGTGCCTGGTTAGCTGCCATATGTCTGAGAAGTGGGCTGTCAGTGGACCACACCACGCTCATGTGCCTCTCAGAGGCCGTGTACGTTTATCTGTATCAGCTCTTCCTTGTTTTCAGAAACTTTATTCTTTACCAACCATCCTGGGGTCACAATTACAGAGGCACTGAACTTTTGTTTGTTTGTAGATACTGTTTTTTTGTTTGTTTGATTGGTTGGTATTTTTAACATGAACAAGAGTTTGAAGCTTTGCACTTGCATTGCCACACTGAAAACACAGAACACCGATCCTCATGGCCACTGTCCTACAAACAACCTCTCTTTTCACTCTCTGTAGAGTCAGGAAAGCTATTTGTCTTTTTAAAGCTCTATGGTATTGGGATTTGTGCCCCATTTGTTACCCACTCTCCTAAGTCTTTGCATTACCAATCTTTAAACAGCAGCTTTCCATTTTACAGAGTGTCACCCTCTTGCGTATTATTTAACATTTATCTAAATTAAAATCTCACTCTATTTAAAAGTTGCCTCTTACTCTAAAATCTCTTGATCAATCATTCTGTAGCTATAGCCTCTATAAATTTGAACAATACATGCTTCATTTTATCTTCCAGATTTTTTAATAGAAACCTTAATTGGCGTTTTCACTAATTAATACCAGACCAAATACTGATCCAGTGATATCCTATTTGATACCTCTCTCCCCACTGGTGCTTCATTGCTAATTATTCCTACATTGTAGCCCAGGAAACTCTGTATTCATCTTAAAGGATTATGAAAGGCTTTTTCCTCTTCAATTCTTCCTCAAGGAACTTCCCACACACAGCAGCAAGAAGCCACATTAGAGTTAGATAACAAAAATCCACTGTGTTTTCTTTGTCTATTAAACACAAAATATTCTGGGGACTATTAACCGCCTGAACAGAAAAGATCAACTAATTATGCACATGTCTCAGAGGAGAGTGAAAACATTTTCCTTGTTGTACATTGGGCTGTGAGTTAGTTTTAGCTGCTTGACAGGGCAGTAGGTTAGAAAGGACAGGCTGAAATTCACTGCTTGTGAACCTAGCAGCCAGCTCATCTTCTCTGTGCCTCTAATTTTCATCCAGGGTGAATCTGAATGTTGTCCATTTCTCACAAGAGTACAGTGTGAAGTCATTTTCAGAGGAAATTTGCCTCAGGTGGAGAACACTTACAAATACAATACAGTCCTGATCTGTAATGACCCAATTTATTTAAGACATAGTCAGAGACATATAAGGTCAAATTGTCTAGAAAACACACTCTTAATGAAAGTATAAGCTTTACAAAAACAGTGTACTGGGCAACAAGGACTACATCTGTAGATGTATTTCAGGACAAGAGACTCATCACAGAATTGGAGAATCCTAGGGGTTGGAAGGGACATCTAAGGATCACGTAGTCCAACCTTCTGCTAAAGCAGGTTCCCCACAGTAGATCATACAGGATAGTGTCCAGGCGAGTTTTCAATTTCTCCAGGGGATGAGACACCACAACCTCTCTGGGCAGCCTGTTCCAGTGCTCTGTCACCCACAGAGAAGTTTTTCCTCATGTTTGAATAGAGCTTCCTGCATACCAGTTTCTGCCTGTTACCCCTTGTCCTGTCGCTGCACACCAATGAAAAGAGCCTGTCCCCATCCACTTGACTCCCGTCCATCAGATATTCATAAGCATTGATAAGATCCCCCCTCAGCCCTCACCAGGCTGAACAGCCCCAGGTCTCCAAGCCTTTCCTTACAAGGGAGATGCTCCAGGACCCTCATCATCATTGAGGCTCTCCACTGGACTCTCTCTAGAAGTTCCCTGTCTTTCTTCAACTGAAGAGCCCAGAACTGGACACAGTGCTCCAGTTGTGGCCGCATGTAGAGTGGAGGGGGATGATCACCTCCCTTGACCTGCCAGCCGTGCACTTGTTAACACCCCAGGATACCACTGGCCTTCTTGGCAACAAGGGCACACTGCTGGCTCATGGCCAACCCATCGTCCTCCAGGTCACCACAGTCCTTCTCTGCAGGGAAGGTCAGCACCCGACCCGTACTGATGCATGCGATTTTTCCTCCCCAAGCCGCTATGAATGGCAGCACAGCCTGCTGGTGTGACAGAAACTCCTCCCAGCTTCGTATCATCAGCAGACTTGCTGAGGGTGCATTCTACCCCTTCATCCAGGTCACTGGTGAAGATGTGGAAGAAGACTGGACCCAATGCCAAGCCCTGAGGAACAGTGCTAGCTATAGGCCTCCAACTGGACTCTGCCACTGATCGCAGCCCTACGAGTGGTATGAGCTTGCTGAGGAGAGGTACTAAATACATTAATGATGAACACTCTTCTCTACAAGAACAATGCAAAAAAACTCCACACACAACAACAACAAGGGGGAAGAAATGGCTAGTGTTCATTGAACCTTTGGAAATCGCTTTGGACATAATAGAGGGAGGTAGAAGGGCACCTGACGTGCCTCTGGGAATACACAGCCCAGGGCTCAGAGCCTGCTGGGAAGCAGCTGTACCCAGGAGAAGACAAAAGGCAAGGGGAGGGAGTGGAAGTGGCTGGAAGTGGCACTGAGGGGATCCCAGCCACACATGAAGACACGCAAATGTAAGGGGATGTTGGTGAGAAAGATGTATGGGCACATGAACAGCGGGGACATCACTGAGCAACAGGTGGTGACATCATCAAGCAAAGGACTGTGACCACACCACCCTCTATGAGTACCTTTGGGCATGGGCAGAGCCTGGTCCAGTTTGTTCGTGCCTGGACTCCTGCTGAGCGTGTGTGCGAGGCTTGGAAGTGGAACGAGCATTTGGCTTGGGTGTTGGGTTGTGCTTTGGGGACTGTGGGCAGCGGCTCTCAGTGCCCATCCCTACAGCCATCACCTGTATTTCCCTGGCCTGCCTGGCTCAGGCGGCTGGGGTCCCTACGAGGCGCATGCGTAGCAGCTGAGGTGAGCTGGGCAGGGACATGTCCCCCACGGTGGGAATGGGGTGAGGGCAGGGATGTGGGGAGCTGCCAGGGCAGAGTCTGACACTGCAGGAGTGTGGGGAATGGGGCGGCCCAGGCATGGGGTCAGGAGGGGCTTCTGCTGAGAGACTGGGATGTTTCTTCTGCCTCTCCCTGGGACAGCGACTGACCGTGGCCTCTCTCCCTCCTGCAGTGCGCAACTTTCATCACTGTGGTGCTGGTGAGGAGGGAGCAGATCTTCATCTTCAGATCCCAGCAGGCCACAGTGTGAACATCATGGCAGCAGAGCAGGCGTGGATGTGTCCCATCTGCCGTGATGGGCGGAAAGACATAGCCTATGCGGTACCTTGCTGCCACGAGTTCTGTCTGGGCTGCATCCTGCGGTGGGCCAAGCAGAACAACAGCTGCCCGCTCTGCAGGACGGTCATGACTGTCATCAGGGTTGCTGAGTGGGACAACGACGAAGACCTGGATTTCATGATCTGCCCCCCAGCACAGCCTGCACCTGCCTGCTTCCAGGCAGGCGTTGCTCCTGGCTACAGGCCTCACAGCTCTTTGCCATCTCCTTCGCAGTCCCCTTTACCATCCCCTCTGCCCTTTCTGCTGTTGCAAGAGGAGCAGGAGAGTGAGGAGGCAGAAGAGCAGGATGCTCAGGAGGCAGATGAAGATGGGGCTGAGGAAGCACAGGAGCAGTGGGAGGAGGAAGCACAGGAGCAGTGGGCTGAGGAGGCAGAGGAGCAGCAGGCCAAGGAGGCAGACGAAGAGGAGGATGAGGAAGCAGAGGAGCTGCAGGCTGAGGAGGCAGAGGATGAGCCTATAGTGGGCGGTCTCCTGCCTGAGGTCTGGGCAGCTCTGTTCAGGCAGCACCCGCACATCCTGGACCCTGTGCTGCCCTGGCTGCACCAAGAGCTGAGAGTCATCTTTGGGGCACAGTGGTGGCCAGCATTGTCGACCGAGAGCATCATCCTCAATGCTCTGTGCAACGATGGGCTGGACAGCGAGGCCCTGGTCCAGGAGGTGTGGCCTGTCCTGGAGGACAGAGTAGAGGCACTCATCCAGGGACTCATTGACACCGTTGTGTGCCAGTGTGGTGAGGAGGCCCATAGCCAGCTGGGCCTCCAGGGTGCCGACGTGTCCAGGGAGCAGCAGGACAGCCCTGTGGCCGCTCCTAGCCCCGCAGCCTCCCCACGAGCGACCCTCACCTCACGGCCTGCAAGTCCCAACACGCAGGACCTGCCCAGCACACCAGAGGCTGTAATTCGTGGCTGCCCCAGTCACTGCCCCACTGCTCACATCCTGAGGGAACCGGAGGAGCCCCATGAGGAGATGGAGCAGGACACCGCAGCAGGTCCCTCCGCTCAGGGCAGCAGCTCCTCTGCTCCCGGCTGCTCCCCTGGGGGGGCTCGGCGGCCCCCCAAGAGAAGGGCCGACAGTGACGGTGACCCAGACCAGCCCTGCAAGAGGCTGCGCCGTCGGCGGCACTAGCAGCCTCTTTAATTAAAAATAAAAGTAGAAAAGATTGTTCCACAAAGCCTCAGTTTTACTCCAAACAGAGATGGCGATCCACGTGCACAGTGCTGCTTTCTCCCCCTCCGCCAACCATCACCACCAGACCATCACGTTTATATAAATTATACTATTTTGTCCTATGGATCACAGAGTGCTTAAATAATTTGGTTTTTCTGAGGAGAGACGATGAATGCATTTATGATCAACACTCTCCTCTACAAAAATAAGGAAAAGACGCAGATTTTAGAAGCGCTTCCAAAGATTAACATAATGACCAGTGTCATCACAATGGCTATATTTGGACTGGGCGATGGGTTGGGAGATATTGTTCAAAACACACAAGAAACACATCTGGGTATCCATTCATCCTGAGACCCTTTCACAGTGTCACCTCACAGCTTTCTATCAATAACAGTTAACCTCCAACAGCAATTAAAAAAGAAGCATGCAGACTTCTGACACAGAACTGCACTCAAAGCTGGTGTCACAGCTGAAAAGAGCCTGGCCCCATCCACTGATTCCTGTCCATCAGATATTCATAAGCATTGATAAGATCCCCCCTCAGCCCTCGCCAGGCTGAACAGCCCCAGGTCTCCAAGCCTTGCCTTACAAGGGAGATGCTCCAGGACCCTCATCATCATTGAGGCTCTCCACTGGACTCTCTCTAGAAGTTCCCTGTCTTTCTTCAACTGAAGAGCCCAGAACTGGACACAGTGCTCCAGTTGTGGCCGCATGTAGAGTGGAGGGGGATGATCACCTCCCTTGACCTGCCAGCCGTGCACTTGTTAACACCCCAGGATACCACTGGCCTTCTTGGCAACAAGGGCACACTGCTGGCTCATGGCCAACCCATCGTCCTCCAGGTCACCACAGTCCTTCTCTGCAGGGAAGGTCAGCACCCGACCCGTACTGATGCATGCGATTTTTCCTCCCCAAGCCGCTATGAATGGCAGCACAGCCATTGTGCTGATGATCAACTCCCCTGACCTGCGAGCCATGCACTTTTTAATGTACCCCAGGATACTACTG
This sequence comes from Pavo muticus, assembly GCA_016647715.1. Taxonomy (NCBI): domain Eukaryota; kingdom Metazoa; phylum Chordata; class Aves; order Galliformes; family Phasianidae; genus Pavo; species Pavo muticus. The sequence goes on along the minus strand of JACDJE010000018.1, from coordinate 4,440,678 downwards.
GCGTTCAGGGCCACGAGCGCAGACTCCACGTCCAGCCTGTTATCCATCTGAACACCTAGTTCCTTCTCTGCAGAGATCATAATGCTAATAATATGGTGTATCAAAATGCAGAAAGCCATATCATGTTTCTAAAAAAATCACATTCCACGCTGTGGTACAGGATATGCAAAATCCAAAGCCAAATATTAAGAACAGGAGGAGACATTCCAGGGCTGACCAAACTGAAAGAAATCTAGTGGTGACAGAGAACTTCGTGAATGTGTACTCCACAGTGCATATATAGCTCACTGGGAAAGCTGGGGAGAAATCTTCCCAGAAGTTCTCAAGCAAGGCTAGTATTTAACAACCATATTTTTGGCATAGAATGGCAATGAGGCAGTGATTATTTCATTCTTTACTGTCTAGCAGTCAATACATAGGTGGTTCACAGGATGTTCTTAGATGGCTATCATATAAAATTCCCCTCCTACCACCACTTTTTTTCTAGTACAGTCCAGAAGTTCAGAACAGTTAGAGTAAGATCCACAAATGCTACTTGCTTTTGAGATACCTTCCTTTTCTTCACACTTAAATAAAAGGGAAGGTCTTTCTCAAATTGAGTCCGATCCCAGCAATTCACTCTTGAACATTTAGCAGTTGCTCTTCAAAATATTTCTCAGGTAAGACTAGAGGAAGATAACAGGAGAATTTAACATGCATTATGTCATATTTGACATACATTTTTCTACTTTAAATTAAGAAAGTGTAAATATACTTCACTGAAGTGGAAGTAGTGTCTCCTCATAACACAGCTCTCCTACTTAAACCTGTTGTGCAGTACCTCCTGCTATATTTCCTTATGGCTTTATACGTGTAAATATTTTTTTTTCTTCTTTAAACACACTTATCCTTCCCAAGACAACTCAGGCATTTGAATCGAACCAAAAATAATTGACCTTTTCTCCAGTCTTCTCACAGTCTATAATGAATCTTTTCCTTCCTTCCCTGAAGACCTTCCAAATGTCCCCCAAGAAACCCCTGGTAACCACGGCAGAAAGAAAGTGTACTTTGACATGGGCTTTGTAAGGGGGCAGCTTGGGGCCCCCCTCTTCTTGCTTTAGGAGATCTAAACTGTCTTATGGTTTATGGATAGTACTCGTAAAAAATTCTAGGTTTTTTTCTTCTTATCTTTGTGAAGATCTCAGGTTTGAAGTTGGTGAAGCAAGCAATTAAGTATAGGAAATACTGTAGGGGTATTATGTGACTTATCCTAGAGCAGTCAGTGTGAATCTTAATAATGACAGGGTATACAGGATCTAATTGAAAGCACATAGGTACACGATTTGAAAGCTGGTGGAGAGTAAGGACCAAGAAGTACCGAGCACCTGGAATTCCAGGTGCAATTAACAGTTCATTTGCTTAGCATCTACTGAAAAAAATGTACTCTAGTTCATAAGAAACTCAACTTCTGAAGGCCTAGCTGCTAGGCTGGATCGTTTCTGTACTGATCAGATAAAAAGAAGAATGTGTTGGAAACCTACATATAGCAAAAGGAAGAACCAGCACAATAGTTTGGAGTTTAGAATAAAAGCTTGGCCAACAGGCTTCTGAATTTCATGTAGAAAATTGGCAAATGTCTGACTTGAATGATATTTGAAAGTAAAAAGACACTCAGAAAATGGATTCTGGAAAATTATTCTTGGTTTAGGCTTTCTCTGCTTATATATCAAAGGATACTTTTCCTAGCAGCTGCATGTCAATCTGTTCTTTCTGCTTTTTACATGCCCTAAGAAATATTTTAGGATTGAATTAGCTGTCAGTTTTGGATAGCCTGGATCTCTAGTGCAGATGATATGCAGCGACTTTAAAGACATCAAGCAGAGAAGATTGCACACATTATGAATGGATGATCAAAAAAGTGTGCCTAGAGAATGAAACAGAGCAGTATTTGCAGTCTTATTTTTTTATTTCAGAACCTAAGGATGTATCTAACCAGGAGTGCCCATAGCCAGATGTGTCATCATCTTACAAAAAAGAGCCGCAGAAACACAAAAAATATGAGACAGACAATGTTCACAAACACAAAAGCTTTTGTATGAAGTTCTTACTTGAAAAACTGTGAACTGTTTAGAGTAGTCAGGAGAGAGACACAGAAGGAAATAAAAGACAGAGTACAGAACAGGGTACAGCAAAGAAAGGGTGAGCCTTCCTTGCTTTTACTCCATACAGGGGAAAAACCAAGTCACAGGATATCTGAAACACAGGAAAGAAGTAATTTTTTAAGTTTTCTTTTGAATAAAATAGGAAGTAATTAAAATGTGGAATTTTTTGGCACAGGTCATCTCAGAGGTCAAATGCTAATCAGATTCAGAAAAGGATTGGACACATAAGTGTATAATGGGGACATTCGTGAGAAATGGTACAGGCTGGGATACAACACTGTATGCTTCAGGGCATAAGTTCTAAGGAACTCTAAGGAACTCTAAGGAGAAACTAGGCTATTATAAGCAGTTATCATGGAAGATAGAGAAATAATGATAATTTATTTATAACGCTTTTGACCCAAAATATAAGGGGAGGATATAAGCACAAAAGAAAATATGAATAGAATTAGCAAAAATACAAATGAATCAAATATGATGACTTAAGAATACAAAACCTCAACTTTCTTTTTAAGGAAAGAAAAGAGCTGAAATATCATGGAATCATAGAATCATAGAATGGCGTGGGTTGAAAAAGACCACAATGATCTAGTTTCAACCCCCCGCTATGTGCAGGGTCGCCAACCACTAGACCAGGCTGCCCAGAGCCACATCCAGCCTGGCCTTGAATGCCTCCAGGGATGGGGCATCCACAACCTCCTTGGGCAACCTGTTCCAGTGCATCAGCCAGAAAGAAACAAAGTGATTCTGAGGTTAAGCCCAGGAAGGTGCAAATATGAGGAGGCAGAAAAAATGTCCCAAATTTGCAAGTGGAATAGAAAAAAGCTTTGTAATTATAGAGAGGGTATAAACAGAACTGCAGCATATTGAAGAAATGAATTATGTTTTTTATTAAAACAAAAATTATAAGTGAACCAAATTATGGAGCAGATGCAATATTGACTGGTTAAAAGTTTCATTAACATAAGATCTTCTCTGAGGGATTCGGTTTGCTTCATTCATTTGCTATTTGTACTTCCTCATTCTGAGCCTTGATGTGGTTCAATTCTTGCACTGGCAAGAAGGTAATAGGTAATAGAGAAACAATCCTTCCCCAATAGCACTGAAACTTATTGATAGGAAAGGCTGATGAAACTTGAATTACGTGTTTGTGCACAGAAACAATCACTTTGACAGGGTTGTTAACCTTATACCTCATAACCTTATCCACTAAATTCTCAAAGAGGGAAGTCAGGAAGAGAAAACCTGCCACAGATTTTCTTTCTCATAAGGCAAATGTGAAGAACAGATTCCAACTGTGAAGTATGCAGCGTTATTAACTGTTCTTAATCTGAACACTGCATATACTGATGGACAATCTGTTGATTGCTGTTGTGCACTTCTTCATTATCCCAGCATGGCTTCAGATGCGTCCATTAGCAAGGTCCACAGCCAGGCATCGGCACAGCTGTCACGCAGCTACAATACAGGTTGGTTGGGGCCCTAAGAGCCAGAGCCTGAGCTTAAAACCTGATCCTGGGTGAACAGGGCAAGAGAGACACTCACTGAGTCTTCCCATCTCTCTGTCTATCGCTATCACAAGGAACTGACTGAGCAGAACAGGCACAGTGTCTCCCAATGGACACTTCTATCAGCTTCCAACAATCTGCAGGTCAAGAATTTCCTGCACCAAAAGTGGTACCATAGATGTAACAGCCCAGATGATTTTTCTTTGCATAAATCTACGTAATTCCTCTAGAAGTCCATATAAGCACTTGGCACTCACGACATGTGATAGCAATGAATTACACTACTTAGCTTTCCTCCGTCTCTCATTTTTTTTTATGAATCAATATGAGTTCCTTGAAAAATCAAATATATATATACATTTGTGTAGACAAATGACTGCTGAATTCTTATGAGTGATTGAGAACAGGCCTTGATCTGGTACAGCTATAGAGTATCAGTTGATTTGAACACTTTGCTACTACCACACCTGCAAATATCACATTTCAGGCTCAGAGATAGAAATAAAAGGATTATTGGAAAGAAATGATACAATGCTTTTTGTTTTTGTAAAGTCTGGCAGCCAAAACGTTGAGCAGATAAAAGCAAAAGTAAAGGGAGTAAAGTAAAATGTAAGTAGAAATTTTATTGTGGAGAGATACCACCAGGGACTAAACAAGCAGGGCAGTCATAGAGTGAGCACCATTTATCACTGCAAAAAGACTCAGCACTCCCGTTGTAATCTTCTGTTTCTATGGAAAAGACATTCTGTTAGCTTTCTACCCATTATGATAAATATGACACAATGATTATGCACAAATACCCTTTCCAAACATAATTATGCTCTCATGATAAAGAAACAGTACACAATTTGCCAGTCAGAAAATATTTAAGGTATGGTTGGAACAAAATTATTGTCACTGCACATGGGTTACTTACTGCAGCATATAACTGGGAAATGCTCAGTCACTCTATGGATTATACAGAAAATTTGAGAAGTAATGTTGCAGTACTGGGACAGATAACTATATCAAAAGAGTATCATTTCCTGCTGGTACCAAAATGCAGGCACAATTTTTCCACTTGTTTCTCTGCAGCGGGAATGTACTCATGTGGGATTATAACACTGTGCGCTTATACCTCTATCACATTGCCTTTTGAAGAGCAGGAAAACTTGCCCCATCCTTAAATATTTTTCCTTTGGACAGAATGCATTAGATTGACAGAGTGGTTTTCAAACTCAGCTTTGTGGTGAGCTTGTTGCCAAAGCTAGCTGGGCGTATGTGTATGTGTATGTGTATGTGTATGTGTATGTGTATGTGTATGTGTATGTGTATGTGTATGTGTATGTGTATGGACCCAGATTAAGGCTTAGCTTGCAGCACACTTCCAGCCCATCCTTGAGTTGCTCCAAGCAAATTCAAGGTATTGATGCTCCCCAGTGTTTCGGAAGTGAAGTTATTCTCTTCCCCGACTGCCATCAGCTCATGCCAGTGCTGCTCTACTGGCTTTGAAATAGTGATGAATAAGGAAATTTCCATTCTCCTCATGCCTCCACGTTCTTTTGTTTTCCTCTTTTTTTTTTTTTTTTTTTTTTTTAATTGAAATATCTATTTAAAAACTACCTGTGCGTGGAACAATCAACTTATTGAATACACTTGAGCTGCTGTGATTGTTGGGATGGGGGTATAAAGGGGTATGTTCCATGCTTTCAGGAGAACACTTATTAAGCAGGCTTCTCATGGAGTTAATGCTGTCTTAACTGTAGTTAAAAAGGCATCCCAGCTTCCCATGTTTTTTCTATTTAGAGCCCATCTTCAGCAGCTGGATCACTCTATCACACCATAGATGCTTACAGTGCATGTGTAAGACTATTGTCCTTCCGTTCATTTTTCCAGGGCATTCCATGAAATAACATGATGACATCACCCTGTGATTTACTACCGTTCCCTTTTGCTTCTCATATCTCTCAACTGCAGAGTGCAGTAAGCTAACCTTCTGCTCAGTTGTCTCAATGCAATTTCCCTTATCACCTCATGGGAGCTAAGTCCATATCTTCTTCATAAGCCTTTGATTTTGCTTTAAATAACAATCTTCAGATTGACTTTACAAAAAGTGCGCTGTACTCCCTGCTGTCAATACAATTTGGCTCTGTAAATAGATGTATTATGATACTCTTAGTAGAAAATTATTAACAGTGCAAGAAAACAACATTTGCCTAAACTGTCAATTGTTCACCTGGGAAGCCTGAATATCAGAAACATCTGTATTTATTTTTATACTATATCACAATTTGAGTCAAAAGTACTGTTATTTCATTCTCTTGATTAAATGGGCACACAGAGTGCCTGTTAATGGAAATTAAATAATGTGCTGTGTGAGAGAGGAGAAGGTTGCTGAGATAGAAATAAGTACTTCTGGTGAAAAGGAAAACAGTCTAATATCCATGTTTGTGGGTCAGGTAGAGTATTCATGTGTAATTTACCTGATGCATTTGCAAGGAGTTCTCACTAGCCATGAAGTCGAGGCAGCTGGAAACGCAGACCAAATCTCAGCTAAGGGTGAGGGGGTCTTTAAGGCCCAGTACCCAGTCAGTCTGTTACAGCCACTATGATGCAGTGTACGCTGCTATTCTATTAAGTGGATTTTGCCACCACTGATTCATTGCATCCAGGTGACAGAATAGCCATATACAAGAACTTTTCCTGTCCTCTGGCCTAGATTATAGCTTAAAAATGTTTAAGGTTTGGTAACAGATCTACTTCAGCATTTCCTGAATATAGTGCAGGCAGAAGAGAAATGTATCTTTCTCAAACTCATTACCTGGACTTTTACTCTTCTGGTTGCCTCCCCATCTTCCTGCTAAATAACCACACTGTAATCACAAAATGGTTGCAGTATCATACAAAACTGCAGTGTTCTAATGCTCTAATAAGTAGTTGTAAGTTGAATCCATTATCAAACATTTTAAATAAATCATTCAAAATACCTAGTATTAAATTATAGGATGCACTTAATTCCATCTTTTAGCTACTTGCTCTCAATGTAAAATTACCTCATGCATTTTATCCAGTGATGGGTGCATGTGTAGAGGTAACACAGATGAAATACATTTATATGAATAAGTTTTACTGTCTGCGTTTTCTACAAAAAAGTATGAAAACCAAGTCTTGCCTCCATTCTTAGATTCAGCTGTGACCCTCCCTACCATGAGCTGAAGGAACACTAGAAGGCAAAATAGGCATTTCACAGGAGCACTGCATATGCTACACCTTTGCTGCCAATGAAAAGATTTCACTTCTACAGCTGATACTACAGCACCATTGTATAACCACAGCACTGAATTTAAAACATGTCATGAAAGTTCAAACAAGGGATATCAGAGGACAATTTCCAGTGAAGATGTTCTGATATGAATCCAGAGTACCTTCAATGACATTGTGCCAGGCTTTACACTGAGATACTATAAAATGCCATTTATTAACGGGGCCACATGTTCAAAAAAGACACTATTATTTGTGTTACCACTATCAAGGTCACAAAATACTCACAAAATCATCACTTATAATGCTATCCTTTTTTTTCCAGTCAAGCAGCAGTGCTCAGAACTGAAGTGTTGCTGTCTTAGTTCCTTTTCAATTCTAAAATGTCTGCAGCGAACAAAGACTGGTAATGCTCACATACTCTTTCACAGAATCATAGAACCATAGAACCCACAGAAGGGCTAGGGTTGGAAGGGACCTCAAGGATCATCAAGTTCCAACCTCTCTGCCACAGGCAGGGTTGCCAGCCACTTGATCAAGTACTCAATCAGATTGCCCAGGGCCCCATCCAACCTGGCCTTGAAAATCTCCAGGGATGGAGCATCCACAGCCTCTCTGGGCAGCCTGTGCCAGCACCTCACCACTCACTCAGTAAAAACCTTCCCCTTGACATCTAATCTAAATCTCCCTTCCTTTCATTTAAAACCATTCCCCCTTGTCCCATCACTATCTCCCCATATAAAAAGTTGTTTTCCCTGATATTTATAAGCTGTCTTTAAATGTTGGAGGGCCTCAATGATGTCTCCCCACTGCCTTGCAGTTCTTTCAGCCTGTCTTCACAGAAGAGGTGTTCCAGCCCTCCAGTCATCTTTGTGGCCCTCCTCTGGGCCCTCTCCGAAAGCTCAACATCTTTCCTGTGCTGGGGGCCCCAGACTTGGACACAGTGGGACTCCAGGTGGGGCCTCACAAGGACAAGGACAGAATAGAGGGGGACAATCACCTCCTTTTCAGCCAAAGGACAATTCCAGTTTTTCAGCATAAGTATCATTTCCCCAACTGCACAATTGTCCCAATACATCATTTCCATCAAGTGAACATAGCAAACAAAGACTATCTCTTATAGCAACGTGTCATAAAGAAATACTGTTTACATAGAGAGTAATTTTGACTGAGAAGAAAAACAGAAATTCCCAAGCACTAGAAAAATAACTTTTCAGGTAATCATGGGCATATGTCCCCACTGTCAGAGAAGTCACTCTGAAACTGCATTCGTCCCTCTTCAGCATGAAATTCTGACTGTACTGAAGACAACGGGAATAACATTATTGTTTCTGTTACTGAGAAAAAGTTTTCAGCCCAGTCTTGTTAAAGCATTAATTTAGAAGAGCATTTACCAAGTTACTCCACTAACAGGTTCCCCTCTGAGCTTGCAGTCACGTTTGGAGCACTTCATCCTCACTTCATCTACAGCCCCCAGATAGAAGTCAGAGATTCCATCTGAAGCAGCAGAGCTGTTGATAAATATGATCAAATCACAAAATTCAGCCCGGTATTAAAAAAGAGGCCTTGCTTACAGTGAAATTAGTTGTCATCTCATTTCATGAGATGAGGGGCTAAGGTTAGAATGCCTACCACCTCTGTAACTACTCCTGAATTTTTCTAAATCTTCTCAAATTCTCTGATTAGTTTAAAGCCTTAAACTTCTACTAGATAACACAAGTGACAGGTTGGGCAAATCAATTTTAGTATGCATCATGGCAAGTTCCACTGAGAGCTTTATCAGCTGCTTATAAATGCCTGAGGAGAAGATTGATAAAAACAGCTATGCAGAAAGATTAAATATATTCCCCACGCTGACATTCATATTGACTCAGAGCTCACAAAAACCTCACGAAGTATTAGCTGCAAAGCAGTATCCATCCAGTCTGCTCTTTAAACAGATTACATGTCATTCTGTCAATCAGGACCTTTCATCAGAAATAAAACAGGTAGAAGTAAGTGAGAATGTACAGACAATTCCCTTGCCTCAAAATTTGCTGCTTTTACAAACAATACACACAACTACTGCATGAAAGGTCACAGAAAGGATGATATTTGGATGAATGGGCTGCAGACGGCAGCAATGAACATTTGTGTTTGTCCTGGTAGCTTGTTATACTGTGTGCCAAAGGACCAGAGGAACACAGAAGAAGGTCTCATATCCCCACTCTTACTAGTCTGCAGTAAGTGGCGCAAGTAGGATGCCTGGTAACATCTATTTGCAAATGTGTACATATCAGCTGAAAAGTAAATGGATAGAAAGGCTCTGTAGAAGTTACCTACTTCAATGCTTCTCAGGGGGTTTTTTTACCACTTGCTCATCACATCTTAGATGATACATTTGCTGAACAATTAAAAAAAGAAAAAACCTGCTAGCAGAACATGGAGTCAAATATAAGTAAAGAAGTGAACAAAAATCACTGTCAGTGAATATAAACAATCCCATTTCAGGTTGTTTCCATATATGAGAAAAAGGTACGGCAAAATCTGATATTTTTTTTTTCTGCTTGAAGTTTGGCTTTCTCTTCCAATACAAAAGTCTGAGAAGCAATGTTATAGCCTATTGTTCTGACCTAAACTTCATGTTGGTCATTTCTCATAGTTCTTGTTTACTCTGAACTCAAAGGGTTCCACTGATGGACATTCTGCAACTTCCACAAGCAATGCTCAAAGCAAGCTAATGTTCTGCTGACAAGTAATCTGTCAGTCAGAACGTGGCTCCTGTGATTCACTCATTTAGCAGTTTCTTAAGAGAATGAAATTAAAGAATATAAAAACCATGTATGTTTCACACACTCTTTCATTCTTCTCAGCAAAAGAACTTCAATTTGCAGAGAGGAATTAACAAAGAATAATTAAAATCTAAACATAAAAGAACGGAACATTGAAAATCATTGGTCCTTAAGACAATATTAATGACCTTACTCTACCCTGCTCTGAAAGTCTATAGAAATGTTGTGGTGCTAGGAAGTTAAATCACTCAGGGACTAGCATTATTTGACAATATGGCATTATGAGATACTATGATACAATCCTTTCACATTTGCAACTTTTGGATCATATCTTTATTTATCCACAAGGAACTGAAAGGAAGTTTTGCAGTATTATTCTAGTACCTACCTGTAGATAGCAGAGAAGAATGACTGTTACAGCTGCACAGCTGGCTAAACCTGTTCAGAAAAGGCTTGGCATGGCAGGAGGAGTAACGCTGTACCTCAGGAATTAGTGATCACACGCTCCTGTTATTGGCACATGAAAACGTGCAGAAAAATATTACAAAATCTGCCTTCAACTCTTAAGAGTGAGACAACGTGTCCCATCTGGCATGCCAGGCTCACATCAGGATACGTGTGCTGCAGTTTAGGTGCTGCCATGAAGTGCAAACAAAGGCGTGGTATGTGGGAGGTAGGCGCTGTCAGCAAAAAAGCAATTTGCTCCATGGTAGTACTGTTCCTTGGGAAATCTCTAACGAGGTAGCAAAAGCAGCATAAATGGTCATCTCTGGGACAAATTTTGTGCTATGAAACCAAATCCCTTACACTCCAGAGAATACAGCCAATCCTGTCTGATTACCTGAGAGCGTCCATCACCTTTTTTAACTGACTTGTCAAAATCAGCAGTGACGTTCTTGTAGAGAGCCTGGGAAGGGGCAAGGTCAGTGGAGATTCCTCATTCTGGAATTCATTTTTCCTTCCCGTCCAACACAGTCCTGGTGCTTTGACTGGAGCAGTCTGTGAAAGACAGATTATATCAGCATGGTTTCAAAATACATTTGCTTGTTGTGTGCACATGAATATGAATTAATAATACTTAAAAGCGCTTCAGTGCTGCTGGAATCTAGCACTGGTGGAAGCAAACATTGGACATGCAATGATTCTCTGCAGGGAGCTAAGGACATTTCTCTCTTCCCTTTATATCAAAAAGCACGATAATTTTCTATCAGTTTAGCTTGCTGGACATGAGATGAAAGATAATAAAACAGCTGGTAATGAAGTATGGTTAGGAGGCAAATTATTAAATATGAAAAATATTTTTTTCAAATAATCCTCTGAAGCAAGGCTTGTCACGTTGAACTAAAGGCTGACCTTCATGCTGTGTAACCTTCGTTTGTGAACCTCAAGTAATAAAAAAAAATTCCTTCTTAAGCAAACAGGCTGATGTCCCCAGATGCTGATTAATTACACAGAAAATTCCCTCTAGCATCAGATTATTTTGTTATCTGAAATTGTTCTTTGGCATATTTCTGTGTACAGGTAACCAAGAACATGATGCGGTGCAGATGCCTCCTTGTTACCTTAACTAGTAACTCCACAAACTAGCACTACGTTGTAAGGAACACTGTAGCACAATTACCTATGTTATGGGCAAAATGAAAATGATTTCTATTTTCAAGACCATGCAGCTTCTAATGACCATTTTAAATTATTCCTTATTCCACATGAGAAACGTCTGGCCTACAGAATTACCATATTAGCCTTACGCTGTGGGATAATTAGAAGCTAAACGCAACAGCTCCAAAAGGAAAAGAACTTCTTCCAACATATATTCTTCAGAGGATTGTTTGAAGAATTTGTGTGGCAAACTGACCTTGTGCAATGCATTGATATTTTTCAAATGCATCGGCATTTTTTCAGTCTGATGTAGTCAGTGTGTAACCTTCATACCCTTGGAAAATGTCTACCTAAAATCAAAGTAACTATTCAGAGCAGTGTCATAAAATCCAAACCATGTGTCAATTCAAACAACCACTGCTGCAGTACAAACCTTTTAACCAGGATTTTTTTAACCAGGGCATCTCCCTGGATGCTAATTTAGCGCAATTATACTTAATGATAGTGAGACTACTTAGCAGAGATGCATTCATTCAGTGACACAGGGAGATTAGTATTAGCAAGCTTTTAAATCAGCATGAAATGCCAAACTTCACTTCCATCACGAACAGAGATTCCAGCATTAATAAGGAAATAAATGCCAAAGAAAAATGAAATGCTGTGAGTAATCTCCTTACTGCCATATTTCTTTCTTTGTTGGTACTTTATGCCACAGTGACTCTTCTCAGAAACTTTTTTGCCTCTCCTTATCAGGATAGCTGTTTAATTGCCTTGGCTGTCTACCAGTTCAGAGCATTCTACTGAATTAACGTTGAGATTTGCTGAGCTTTACCCACACAGATGAGCAGATGTGGCATTCCTGCGGGTCTTCCAATAAGAAAAACAAAGCTCATGCATTGCAGAGTATAGGTTAAAGCACTGAAGAAGAGGCCTTGCAGATATTATTAATTCCTTAGTGTACCAGACTATCTGTCTTTTCAATTTTAAATCACTGCTACAAATCATTATTGGAAGAAATTTCTGTCTTGTTTATGTTAAGTGATTATCTCTGTATAAGACAGATATGAGAATTAAGGTACAGAAAATAAGAAAATAATTAAAAAATAATTTTAAAGTCCAAAATAAACAAGAAGAAGTGGCTAAGTCATTATTAAAAATGCCCAGCAAGTAGGCTGGCTTTTTTTTTTAACCAGCAATGTAACACCAATTCAAATTACTCTAGGAATAAAGGCACAAACTCAATTTCCATTTATCCCTGCAGGTCATCTTTGTGCCACATAAACAGAGGAAGGGACGTCTACTGGAAGAAAAAAAAATAAAAAGGAAGAATAAATTGCTTCTAGAAAAGAACTAATGAACAGTTAATTAGTATCCTTTCTTCCAGCAACCTATGTGTAATTTCAAGACCTAAAGCAAAACCTGGCTGTTCCTGTGGAGATTTCTCGGGTGTGCAAGAGCAGGATGGTCCCCTTTGTGAGGTCTGTGCCTGAACACAATCCCTTTCCTGCTGAGTTCTGCCCCTGCTGCAGCAATCCCCTGTATTCCCCACTTCCCGTTCTCAAATCAGAGGGCTGTGCTGCTCACTCTTGACCTGGATACACTCAGCTGGCCCAGGACAACATTTCACAAAAAGGAACTTAGTAGTAAGGCTTTTTTTCAGAAAAATCATCACTAGTGACATTTCCAATTTGTTTTATTTCAGGTAATGAGAAGGAATGGGAGGAAGAGGTGCAGCATCTAGGTTTTGTTTTGTGCTTCACGAACCTGAGAGTTTTCTTCTTTTATGGTATGTTTGATGTGTTCCTTGTCTCGCTGACTAAGCTCTTCCAGTGAGGATATGGAATTTCCTTCCTCCACAGAAAAAAAACTTCCTGTCTTTTGGCATCTTTTGGAGCAAACATGCAAGCCCATTCTCCCCCTGCTCAGTGCAGCTCTTACAGGACCACTTCCTTACTCAGATAATGGCCTCAGCTTGCTGGCTAAATCATAGCAAGAAGTTTTTGAATTATGTTGAGGATAGAAACGAGCTTTTGCTATAAAGACAGATTTCTGTGTGATACTTTCTTCAGTGGATGAGTGGGATTATTCTCTACTCCGCTCTCTAGCCACTGAGGAGTCAGCTGTGTGCACCTAAGCCATTGGTTATATTCCCTTGTTTCTTCACAGCTTCTTTTAGGACCTGCGTTCTGCTGGACTGCTCCTGAGAAGAAATATACACCTTGGCACATTGGTTCCAGAAGCTGTAGAAGTGTAATGAAGTGAACAGAAAACAGTACTTGAGTAATAACACAAATTCCAGCCTTCTTTCCTCTCCATTTCCACACCAGACCTAAATTCCCTGCAAAGGACACACATACCTTATTCTCTCTGGAAAAGAGCCCTGAAGACTGAAATGTTACACACCTTCCCCACTTGTCTGTACCATCTTCCTTTCACTGCATCATCAGTGCCCTGCTGCCCTCCTCCCCACCCTCTCCACAAACATCAGTGTCTCCTTCTATGAAGAAGCAAGAGTCTCCCTGCACACGGCCTCTGAACTAGAAGATGCTGCAATCACAAGTTTCTAAACCTGTATTTTTATATATAACCTGCCCGTGCTAGTTTTGACAGGCAAAAGAAACTAAACTGAAAACAATACTGAAAACTTGGCCACAATCAATATGTAAAATGTAGTGACTTGCAACAACTGTGTATATTACTGAAATCATATTTCAGAATAGTTACAGAATGCAAATGCCCCAGAGAAGTTCCCAGACTTTCCTTCTTCCTACAAAATTATGGAAAATTTCTTGTAAAATGTGTACAAAAGACAAGTATGAAATCTGAATATAAACTGTGTAGGATCTCCTGAGTATTGTCTGAGTAGTTTCTGAAATTCCTAACAAGCTGTTAATAATGTAAAGAATTTCAAACGATGAACAAAGTGCACGTTGCATGCAAAAAGAAGAAGTGATTTATTATTTATAAGAAGATCTAGCAAATAAGCACTAGATGTCAACTCCCTGCTAGCTCAGGCCATGCTGACAGGTTGCTGAGAGTACACATCAGTTTTATCCCCCAGTTCGATTCGGTTTGATTTCATTCATCTTGGTTTGATTTCATTCATAATTGACAAATTCATTCGTAATTGACAAATCCATTTGCTTTTTCTCTTTGCAATAAAATACTGTGCAAACAAAATTTGGGAATACGTACATGCAGAAAATCCTGTATCAACATGGACTGGCTGCCAGATTTGGAACTGATTCACTGATTAGTTTGAGAGTGATTAATTTAAATCCCTGATTTAAAAACAGATTTATGAAAAGAGAACTGGCAGTATTAACAGCACTTCAGACAGCTGAATTGTTCCTTCTGCAGACTCTGTCTCCGTAAAGTACAACGGTGCAATATAAAATAAGGTGATGATGTGGAGGTGATAAATGTTTTAGCCCCTCTTGCAATGAAAAATGATGATTGTTAACATATTGTCTGAGGAAAAAGTGATTAAATCCCAGTGTTTTAACTCAGAGGAACAGGCAGAGATGGACAAATAGGATACAACAGGTATATTTTTTACATACCTGCATTTGGAAGCTCAGCATGCTGCATGTACACTATTTCTAGTCAGGACACAGCAAGCTAAACTGCACTTTGGGTTCAGAAAATAAAAGAACTCCCTGTGGAGAATTCAGTGGTTTGCGGGTTTAAGTGTATCTTGACTAGAGGCTTCTCCCACCATCGTAATGTCACACCTGGCACTTACCCTCTCCATACACCTTTGCCCAATATGCATGTGAAACCTGTAGGAAACCTGTAGTCCAGGCCCTGCCATGGCTTCCCAAGCTGGTACACTGCCCTGATTGCTTTGCAGTTCTCCAGCAACAGTACAGGAGGGAGCCTATATAACAAACACACTAATAACAAAGTACGAGGACTAATGCTAGAAGTGATTCTTGATACTATGGTTTGTTTTGAAAGAAATTATGAAGAAAAGAGGTCACAGCATTTTAAAATGTTCTTTTGAATAGATTAGGAAGGAAACAACCCTAGGAGATCTTTTTTTCTTTTTTTAATTAGGATTACAGCTGCATATTTCCCCTTGAACAGAATAAATACACATCCTCTTGCATTTTTGAACTCTTCCAATGTTGGTTGTTTGCCTTGGGATACTGCCCTCTGATTCTGCTAAGGCACTTCCTTTCTCAAAGTCAAAATCACAGGAGTATTTTAATTGATAGAAAAGTTACTGGAAGCTCTCCTTGTTTTAATTTATGTACATATATAATCATATCTATGACCGTTATCTAGTTGACCCTTTTATCCATTTACATCTGGCCGGACATGATGGAAGCTGCCAGTTTTTCATAGAAGATGATAAATAGCCAACTGCAAAATACGTGTTTGGGGTTTTTTTTCCATTCTCCTTTTCCTTTCAGAAAAAAATTGTAAGTGAAATTCAACACGCATGTAACACCGCCCGCTAAGACCCAGCATCCTGTGCTGCCCAGGCAAACTGCCCAGATATTTGGAAGGTGCACAGTTGGTGACTGATGCTCTCCTTGGTGAATTTATTTTGTGAAGTACTCTTGCAGCCCCTAGAAAATTCCATTCTAGTATTTCTTAGGGGCATATGCAACGTGGATAACAGTACAAATCTGTTGCACTGCTCTGTCTTTTGAGGTAAGAAAAGAAAATTACCTCTTTTTCCTATTCAGTATTACAGGCTGCCTATAAAAGAGAAAAACTGCTATAAACATACCATGTAGCAGTCACCCATCATGATTTAGAAGAGATTTTTGTTGTTTTACAGAAGTTGACAGGTTTACAGTTTACAGGTGACACAGAGCTGACCTAAAGTGATTAACACTGTCTTAGATTATATTCAGATTAACAACTGAAGGGAGAAATCCTACAGACCTCATCATTAGTCCCTCCACAGCAGCTCCACCTTGATTTGGAGTGAACTGAAACCTGCTGGTATGCAGAATCAGGGAGAAAGGCTTCTGATTCCTCACTGCCTTCTGCCTAGGGAAAAAAAAATATTACGATGTTAATATTTGACTAACAGGCACATATAATGGTCCAGTTTTGCTGGGCTTATTCACTGCTCTTCAAAGACACAAAAAGCACAATTTTTTGTTTCTTTAAAAAGAAAGAAAAAAAGAGAAAGAAACTGTTCTGCAAAAACTTTGTCTTCATTTTTTGAAATAAGCTCATGGCAATCCGTCTTCATTTAAACTGTAAGGGAACTGGCTTGGGTCCTGGAACAGACTCCGGTTCCTTTTAAAACAGGGAAATAGTTCCTAAACACATCGAGCTGCTTTTCGGAATTTATTAAGCAGAACACAAAACTAAGAGCTGGCAACACTTGATGGTAATGAGGCAGTTCTTACATGAGAGTCCATTACAGGATCAGCTAACGATGTTTTCCAGCAGCTGGAAAATGGAATCATCTCCAGTCTGGGAATGAAAAATCTGTCTTTAAAATTATCTGCTTTATACTCCAATATACAATTAGTTTAAAATGGAAGCATAGCAGTATTGTGCTTTTTACTGAAGGAAGAAAATATGTTTTCTTTGTACAGTGCTGCTGTGCCAGCTGAGCTGTAGCACATGGTGGAAAATGGGTCTAGCCTGTGCTTTGCTCCATGTTTTGAAATAGCCAATTCTGCTCTAGTACACGGCAAAAAGTGTCCTTGTATTTAAAGAGCACAAGGACAAAGATTGTGCCTCGCTCTCTGGTGCAAAGAAGACGCTTTTCTTTTGCTTTCTGACTCGTGCTGGGCCCTCCCCGCCCTTGCAGACACCGTTCCATTTCCCTCTTGCTCTTGCATGACTGGCTCTGAGGCATTTCCTTACAAAGGCACATTTGTTATCTGATGTAAATCCCCAAATGGTACTTCCTACTGTAATTTTGCCATCGGTTGGTTTCACAACTAAAGCATGGCCTATGAGGAGCTGTAAGTCTCTTTCCCATCTCAGAGTTGGAGCATGGTTGCCAACACTAAGCCATTTGCTGCCTGTTAGAGCTGTGATTCCTACCCACCAGCTCACTCTCACTCTTCTTTCACTACTCAGACTTTGACCAAAATCAATTGTGATCATACCATTTTTCAAAATCAGTGTATTGGTCAGTGAGTGGATACAATAGAAAATCTCGTTGTTAGCTTCTCATTTTGCATTTTTTTGTGGTGGTCTGCAGAGCATATATTAGCAGAATCTCTAAATGATTCAGGGCTGCACTATGCAAACACCATCACCCCAGAATGTGCAAGTCCTGTAGGAAGCATTTTCCTCCTAGGTTGCTCTCTTCAAAGTATTATTTTCCAAAGATGTTACGAGAACTATTTTACTTCACTTGCTATCCCCAAATTTAAAAGAGACATAAATCAATTAAAAGAAAACAAATGACAGCAAAACAGATTAGCATCCTACATGGCCTTTTTAAAGAGTATAGAGGGCCACTGACCACAACCCTCTGCTTGTGATCATCCAACCAATTCTTTATCCACCAAATAGTCCACCCTTCAAATCCATACCATGTAGCAATAAGGATGTGGTGTGGACCTGTGCCAAACGCCTTGCACAAGTCTAAGTAGCTGACATCAGTTGCCCATCCTTTGTCCACCAACACCATCACTCCATCGTAGAAGAACACCAGATTGGTCAGAAATGATCTGCCCTTGGTGAAGTCAGGCTGGCTGTCATGGCTTACCTTCTCATCTTGTATGTATCTTAATATAGATTCCAGGAGGACCGGTTCCATGACCTTGCCAGGTATATGGATGAGTCTTCCCAGCCTGTAGTTCCCCAGGTCTTCCTTTCTCCCTTTCTTAAAAATAGGAGTGATATTTCCCTTTTTTTCAGTCACTGGGGACTTTGTCTGTCAGTTATGACCTTTCAAATATGATGGAGAGTAGCTTGGCAACCACATCAACCAGTTCCTTCAGGACCCTGGGATGCACATCATCCAGCTCCATAGACTTGTATATGTTCAGCCTCATGAGGAGGTCTCAGAGTTGCTCTTCTCTTACAGTGGGAGGGATTTTCCTCCCCCAAACCCTGCCTAGATGTTCATAAACTGACTGCCAGTGAAGACTGAGGTAAAGAATTTATTGGGTACTTCAACCTTCTCCATGTCTGTTGAAGCCAGTTCTTCCTTCTCATTTATGAGAAGGGGTATGCTCTTCTTTGCCTGTTTCTGCTGATCAGTGTACTTGTAGAACCCCTTCTGGCTATTTTTCACATCTCTTTTCAAGTTCAATTGCACCTGCACCTTGACTTTCCTGATCCCATCTCTGCACAGCTGGACAGCATCCCTGTATTCTTCCCAGGCCAACCATTCACCATTCCTGCTTCCACTGCCTGTACATTTCCTTCTTCTCCCTTGGTTTAACCAGAAGGTCCTTGTTCCTGCCAGTTTCCTGCTTCCTCTGCTTGATCTCTTGTGCTGGGGGATGGAGAGCTCTTGTGCTCTCAGACTGGAAGAGCTGCCAGCTCTGTTCCATTCCTATGTCCCTAAGGACAGTTTCCCAGGGGATCTCATCCAGTAATTCCTTAAACATCTGTAAGTTCACTCTCCTGAAACTCAGGATCCTGACTGCTCTTTGCCAGGCCCGTATTTCTCGAGATCACAAACCCAATCCGAGCATAGTTGCTACAGCCCAGAGCGCCATCTACAGGCTCCCCTTGATCAGGTGGTCTATAGTAGACCCTGACCACCGGGTATCCTTTATTGGTCTGGTTCTTAATTTTAATCCACAAACTCTCAACCTGTTCATGGCTGTTTTTTTTTAAAAGCAGCTCTTCATAATCGAACCACTTCCTAATATAGAAAGCAACACCCCCGCCTCTGCTGCCCTTCCCAGCCCTTCTAAAAAGTTTGTAAACCTCAATCATAATATTCCAGTTGTGTGATTCATCCTGCCATGTTTCTGTGATAGCAATTACGTCATAGTTTTCTACTTACACCATGGTTTCCTCCTGCTTATTTTGTGGGGAGAGCGGAGGTGAACTGCAGCCAGCAAGGATTTTTAAAAGAAGTACCTCTTTAAGATGGAGCTGCATGTACTTTCTTGCTGAGGCTTGCAAACATAAGCAGCCTTACTGAGGTCAACAGCCAAGCAAGCTGGGCAAAGCAAGCAGTGAGTCAAAGCCAGCAATGTTGTAATACTTTTACTTGCCATTTCAGAAACACAAGTTAGGAATTTCTAGTGCTAGAGTACTCTGTAAATTAGACAATAAGCCTGTTTTCTTAAGGCAGCTGGGTTGGGAAGGCAGAGGTCAAAGAAACTTGACTGGAAATAGCGTTGAGGAATCACAGAGATGGTAGACTGCTGAACCAAGATACGTTTTGCTTCAGCTGGAAAATATAAAATGCTGGCAGGAAAAGAAGCAGGTATGGCAGCTGTAAAGGCCAAACTGAGAGCAAGAAACAGACTGCTGAAGGAAGATACCCAAGTAAGTCAGCCAACTATTTATTATGGTTTATAGTAAAGCTTGGCCCAAAGCCCCAAACACTTTAAAATACACTAGGTGAACAATAAAAGTATGAATGAAAATACAGCTGTAGCTGCAGAATAATTTTATAGCAACTTAAAATTATTGTACTTTAAAGAGTGACTAGCAATTTGAATTTCAGAGACAAGCAAAGTAAGGGGCAGTAAGCTCTGAATGAGAAAACAAAGGAAGAAATCTCTTCCAACAAACCAATACCAGTAACTTTCCTTGTGATGGCACAAATGCTTTTGTGATTGAGATACAGAGGCTGCAATTCTTGGTCCATGTGTCGACCAGAACGTATGGGTTTGCAGCAAGCTGCTGGCTGAATTTTAGCCCCCATCTACTAGAATTCAAACAGCTGTTAGCAGCCATTCCATATCATGCAGTCATGGCTCAGTGAGAACACTGTTGTTTGGTGTTTGCAAATAGAGTGATATGGCTGAAAGACTGGGTATGCTTTTCTGTGCTGGAGAAGATCTAATTTAACACTCTTGGACCCAATTTTACCTTCATTATAGCCAACTGACAACTTGACAGAGAATTCGGTGAGCAGAAATCAGATCTCTTAATGTGAGCAGACAGAAAAAGAATAAGCTGCTACATGTGAGAATATGATTTACCCAGCATGTTAAAAAGAAGTGAATTTCCAGCAGTTCTATGATATAAGGGGTTCTTTAAAAACATTGGAGTGGAGAATTAGGATGCATACATGACAATGCATCAGTATGAGTAAAGCTAACTGCTCAGGAAAGTTGCAAAATCTTTGGTGAACAGCTTCACACTAGTGGATGCATTGGAGGTGATTTTTTTGAACCAGTGGAGAGAAAAGAACAAGAGAGAAGGGCCTGAAAATGGGAGAAGGCAAGTAGGAAAATAAAGTTTTCCAAAAATGAATGCACTATTATTTTAAGATCCTGTTGTTATCACTCGCTTAATTGTAACTGGATTTGTTAGAGAGGGCTCTCACAAGAGCATCAGCACTTTGCCTCGCTCTTTCTTACTCTCTGGCTGCTCCCAGAAATGGCAGCTATGCTGCAATTCTTGAAGTACCTGCTCATAAGAGCAAAGCCTGCAGGGAAGCCTGGTGTGTTTCTTTTCACCTGCTTTGTGTGCCAGGAGCGAAGCCTTTGTTTACTACCTGCCTCCTGCCACTCCTTACAAGCTGAAGAGCTTTTCTTTGTATTTGTATAGTTACAGTAGCTATGGCAGCTGCACATTTATTAGTTGCAGCATACATTAAAAAGCAGGCTGGGTAAGTACATTGAGTGGAAGGTGAAGATATGTGCAAATGTCTATCCAAAAAAGCCAACAACCTGTTTACTGAGAGCAGGTAATGGAGAAGCTAATAAAAAATAGAAACTGCCTTGTATTCTGCCGTAAGGCAAGATGATAGACTAACAACTCTGATATTGCACCTGTGAACACAGCTTATGCATACATCTAACTGATATACCTAGCTATCCCAGGCATCTGATTATATATCATTCACCACAGACAGGCCCACATTAACAATTTTCTCCTCAAAACTGAATAACCAAAAGCTTTGGCAATGTTAGGTGTCATATGCAGACTGGAATTTAGAGCTAAATATAATGGCTGCTGCAGGGAAAGTTCAAACAAAAGACTCTAGAGCTGGATTTCCCCGAACTTCCAGTGTTTTGGTGAGGAAGGATAAGAGTGGAGGAGAAAGGGCACTGCTTGATATCACAGTATAAACATCACTGCTTCTGTCTGCACCAGGAGGTTGACATCAAAATAATAAGATGCAATAATTTTAAGTGAACTAAACTCACAACCCAGGATCATCTGCAGAGCAGACTGTAGGCTCTTGTTCTCATTCTTTCCTCATGGGGACATACCCAGTATCACAGTGGTTGCTCTGGAACATGGTTCTGGAGATAGAAACACTTACAGAGATGGGACTGGCCATTACAAATTTATCATCTGCCCTCTTTTCTGGTTATATTTTTACTATATATAATCAATATATAACCAATAAAACTATTAGAATACCCTCATAACTAACGCCATGGGCCAAGCAGATGTTCCCAGCCCTGCATCACCTCCCAGATGTTACTATTCCAAGTCTTCAGCCAGTTGCATGCTGGGCAGGCTGAATACTTAACAACTGAGTTCCTTTGGTATGTTTTCTTCAGACTGCCTGCTCTCAAAGAGCTCACACTCATGTGATCTCTCTTAGAAGGAAATCCTTTTAATTTGATCCAGATTTCACAGCAATCAGGACATGTTTGCTGTTTGTTTGTTTGTTTTTTTCTTGGAAATGTGTTCATCCCCCCATTCCGTTCTATTCTTTGCCTCTAAAATTCCAGCAAAGGATAATTTGGTAAGCACGTGCATTTACAACATTCAGCCTTATGTTACCTGAAGCTTGAACAAACCCTTTCTATTGTCTTGTAAAATTATTATCTGCTGAGACATAAACCTGTGGGCTATGGGAAGCCAAAGTCCTGGAAATGGTGAGCTACAGATTTTTATGGTATGTCTCTGTTTTCCATAAAATCTATCTATAAAAACAGACTTCCAAAACTACTGAATTAGATCTTCCCCAATTCGAATCATTACAAAATAAACAAATGAAACTCAGCCTCCAGGAAAGCCCTGCTTGCTGCACGAGTCCTGCAAATACTTAATATTTTAGACAGCTCTTTGCTAGATGGGAACGCCTGAGCCATGGGGCACCTTGAGGCGTTGGCATTCCAGTAAGAGCAGCAAGGCAGAGGAAGCACTGCCACCCAGTGGCTGCCAGCAAATCGCTGGTGGACCAACCTGCAGACTTCACTTTCTTGAGATTCGTGGTACAAGGCTGGGCAGTTCGCTTAGGCAAAGTTTCATGTCTGAGCCTGCAGATTCGAGTCGTACTGAGCTCAGCTCATTTGGCACAGCATTGATATTTTTAGCAAAGATAAAGTTAAATAAGTATTCAAAGAACACATACCAAGAGCCTTGTTTTGTTTGTGTACACAGAATTCCTAAGTGAAACTAGACATACTCTAAAAGAAAAAAATATATAAGGTGTTTGACTGACTCTGGGACTGACTTAGGAAATATGGCTTTTAACTGACTTATGTCTAATACAGAAGAGCCATTCTGAATCTGAGGCAAAAGAATCAAGTGTTTATGCAGAGAAAATATATGGGTCAAAGAGTGGGATATCAGGAGAAAGCTCTCCACCAAGATGGTGGTCAGGCACTGGTCTGATTTTTGAGTGGTCCTGCATGGAGCCAGTAGTTGGACTTGATGATCCCTATGGTCCCCTTCCAACTCACGATATTCTATGATTCTATGAGATACTGAGTTCACTCTTCAAGATCAAAAGGGCTGAAATCTCTCTCCTTGAATTTCAATGTGTTTTGTGACACAAAAGCACAACATTCTAGCTGTACCCTCAGCTGCAAGAGTGTGTCTGGTTAGCTATCACCAGCTTGTATGTTTAGAGTATGATAAAGCTCGCTTTTACAGTGCCCTCCTTTGTCTTTTTAATCCCCCAAAATAAAAGTAGCCACAGAGACAGAAGAAAATAGCATT
Organism: Pavo muticus; assembly: GCA_016647715.1. Taxonomy (NCBI): domain Eukaryota; kingdom Metazoa; phylum Chordata; class Aves; order Galliformes; family Phasianidae; genus Pavo; species Pavo muticus. The sequence goes on along the minus strand of JACDJE010000018.1, from coordinate 4,417,389 downwards.
AGTATCATAGAATCATAGATCATAGAATCATAGAAGAGTTCGGGTTGGAAGGGACCTTTTAGATCATCTAGTTCCAACCCCTCTGCTATCGGCAGGGACACCTCCCTCTAGACCAGGTTGCTCAAAGCCCCATCCAGCCTGGCCTTGAACACCTCCAGGGATGGGGCATCCACAGCCTCTCTGTTCCAGTGTTTCACCACCCTAAAGAATTTCTTCCTAATATCTAGCCTAAATATACTGTCTTCCAGTTAAAAGCCATTTCTCCTTGTCCTGTCACTATACATGCTTATAAAAAGTTCCTCCCCAGCTTTCCTGTAGGCTCCCTTCAGGTATTGGAAAGCTACCGCAAGGTCCCCCCAGAGCCTTCTCCAGACTGAAGAGCCCCAGCTCTCTCAGCCTGTTCTCGTAGGGGAGATGCTCCAGCCCTCTGATCGTCTTTGTGGCCCTCCTCTGGAGGCGCTCCAGCAGCTCCGTGTCCTTCTTGTGTTGGGGGCCCCAGAACTGGACGCAGTACTCCAGGTGGGGTCTCACAAGAGCAGAGTAGAAGGGCAGAATCACCTCCCTCGACCTGCTGGTCACACTTCTCTTGATGCAACCCAGGATACAGTTGGCCTTCTGGGCTGCAAGCACACATGGCCGGCTCGTGTTGAGTCTTTCATCAACCGACACTCCCAAATCTTTCTCCTCGGGGCCACTCTCAAGCCATTTAATTTAATTTCGTGGTAGGGATGTAAGTTATCACAATTTAACTGACTGCATGGCTTGTAAAGATTTGTATCAAAAATACTAAGCTTTGTTTGAAGGAAACATTAACAGCAATGTATGGAAGGAAGAATCAGAAGAAATACCAGAGCAAGACTTAGAGGAACAGCAGGCACTGACAATCAATGACGCTGCCAACAGCAACGATACAGGCAAGTGTTGAAGGACAGGCTGTCCACAGCAGGACCAGAAAGCCTGTACTCTGGTAACAGGAGAAGGGCAACAAGATTGCAGCACACCGCATGTTCAGTCCTCTTCCTTGTTATCCTGACAAGAGAACAGGCTGTACCCAGATCCTGGAAACACAAGCAACAGGCATCAACAATTACCTATGCCACAGTAATCAATATGCTGGAGAAAAAGTAAAACTGCTTGAACTGTACAGGATATGTAAAAGCTACATCCACAAAACAGCTCATCCTTGCAAAACACAGGGGACTGCAGAGATGCAGTGAGGACATGATAGCCAGCACCATGTTCTTAGTGTTGCATGTAGGGATACCGGCTCGGACATCCACCTTGATGTTTCTCAGTACATGGCGTGGGAGTGCATCTACCAGAGCTAAAACAGAACGTGTAGGTGACTGAAATCAATTTTGTTTAAAATAAATACAGCTTTCCTCTTTCATACTGGCTCTCACTGCATTTTGTGAAATTAATTTTGGACATGCTGTTTTGAAAGAAGCACCCAGGTGCAAGTGATTCTCATTCAAAAACAATCACCACAAGACTACACAACAAATATGGCCATACTTCATAGCCTGGGGACTAAATTTCAAGCAATCCTGCTTTAGGCGCTCATAAAGAAAGTACTCTGTAAAGCATTTCTCAGCTCAGTCTTTCTCCCATTTAAGCCCCTGGGATCACTTTTACATGGCAGGCAGGGAAGTTGCACTAAATCAGCAGAACAGGCTGTCAGAAGATTTGATAGAGCAGAAGGGTGCTGCAGAAGGTTTAAAAATGTTTATACATAATAATCAGGGGTGAGATGCACAAATCTTGAGTCGCTCCCAAATTAATAATAAGAAAAGTGCCACTCAGATAAAGTCAACTGATATATTAATAAACCTACTCAAAGGCAAATACGTATATATCCAAAACACTGACATAAAGAACCATTTCAGTGAAAACCACCCAAGCCATTTGCAGAAAAACACGTGAATTTGAGTTTCAAAAGCTTTGTTTTGAGTCCAAGATGCCTGAGTGGAATTTTGTTGAATCTAGTTTTTCTTCCAAAGCAGTTTTGGTTTCATACAACATAAATGCCTCCATAAGCTGTGGAATTGATTAACTTCAGCCTTTTATCCATAGGAAATTAGGATAATAAGCATTACATTAGGCATTCCTGGCCAGCTCAATGCTGGCCATGAAAATGTTAAGCTTGCCAAATTAACACCCCCTACTTATTTATTTATTATTTTTTCCTTTGTTGCATAATCTTGCATTCAGCACTTTTCTTGGTTCACAGACAACTGTTTCCACTGTTATAGACAACCTGCTATTTCTTTGTAATTGCATTTTAACCCCTTCCCACTCGTTGCCAAGCATGGGGTGAACTCTCATGGGGTAGTAGTTTTAGAGGTCCATAGGAAACAATACAGAGAACAGTGAGTTTCCAGGCTATTTCTGATCCCCATCCATGATCTAAATGAGATTACTGGTACCACAGTGGTTTTGCTTTTCTGCATCACAGCAGTCAGAAAATGCCATTCAGAAAGGCAGAATGATTTTCATAGCTACCCACAGATGTGTTCTTCAAAAGGAAAGCAGATTTTGTGCTCGGGAATAACATCGTGATATATTTGGCAGCTAATTTAATTTTCCTTAACCTCTTATGAAATTTCCATTCTGTGCTAATGTAGGCTTGAGAAGTCCTTCTAACCAAGTGCTACTGTGTCCACAGAAAGAATACATCATACCTACGAGACAGTAACTGCTTAGCTGGGAGCAAACTCTACCTACAATAGCTACAAGTAGTCCCCAGTGTTAGACAGCCTTGCCCTCATAGCCTGTGGACTAAATTAAGTTCATAGCCTGGGGACTAAATTTCAAAGTTAATGAACTTAACTCCTGCAGGCAAAATGGTGAGCACAGCTGGAGAGCAGTTTGACAAATGTTCCTCTCTGGTTGTCGGGGCTTTGACCACACTGCCTCTGGCATCTCTTCACAATAGAGATGGGCGCTCAGCCATGGGGAGAAGCACAAGCACTCATGCACTCTGTTTAGGGAGGTGTAGGCTCTTAGGTTGTTAGCAGCAAGGTGTTTCCTGTCCAAACAGCATGAGAGGCGCGACAGCAGGAGGGGCTGCCAATGGAGATTTTCTGATTATCCAGTTACTAACTTTTAAGAAAATGTCCAGCTTGCCAGTAGCCTGAAAAAGAGACTTCCAAGGGCCATTCAGAGGGCACATGGGCAAGCTACAGCTCTAGAAGGGAACCGTGGCTGAGTACTGATCTGATGCCTTCAGGTTTTGTACTTCCCACTCCCCTAACACTAGCCCTAGTTCTTACCACAGCCCTGGACCTGAGCTGAGATTTTTGCTGAGCTCCAGCAGCAGCCTGCAGGTGAGAGTCCTCCCAGCAGGAAGCCCTCCTACCACAATCCCAAGCACTCTGGGGACAACCTGATTAAGTGAACTCACACATGGCTGGTGGAAATCATATATTTGACTAAGTTTCTATCATACTTTTACTGATGTAGGGAACTCAAATTTCATTTCTTTAGTAATGCAAGTGTTACAGAGAGTGATGAAACAACACAGAATCATAGAATATCCCAACTTGGAAGGGACCCACGAGGACCACAGGACAACCCAAAATCCAAATGCTATATCTGAGAGCATTGTCAAAATGCTCCCTGAACTCCAGCACCTGGGGCCGTGCCCACCGCCCTCTGGTGCACAACCTGTCCCTAACCCCCAGCTGCCCCTCCCCTGACACCGCTCCATATAGTTCCCTCGGGCCCTGTCGCTGTCACAGAGCAGAGCTCAGCGCTGCCCCTCCGCTCCCTGTGAGGAGCTGCAGCCACCATGAGGCCTCCCCTCAGCTTCCCTGCTCTGGGCTGAGCAAACACAGGGACCTCAGTCATTCCCCACAGGTCTTCCCCTCTGGACCCTTTGCCATCTTTGTAGCCCTCCTTTGGACACTCTCTAATAGTTTTATGTCCTTTTTGTACTGTGGCACTCAAAATTGCACACAGTACTTGATGTGCCGTCTACATCACACCAGTGTGATGTAGAGTAAGACAGTCCCTTTTCTTTCTCAGCTGGCAGGCAACACATGGGAAATGCAGAGACCAAGGGAAGCAGGGCGATATTCTGCTCAGGGCTTCTCCTTGTTCTCAGGCATTTTCAGATTAAACAATAGAAAGATGCCTTTTTTTTTTTTTCTTTCACTCTGACTTGCTATGAAAGACCTTCTTCTTATACCACAGGTACACAAAATCCCACTAGAACAGACCAAGTAGGGAAGTCATCTAGCCAGGCTCCTCACAGGTACCCAGTGCTGAGCACGGGGAGAATGAAGCATGGCAGCCATGCTGCCCTTCACAAAGCCAAGAGGATGTCCTGGGTGATGCATCTAAAGCCGGTTCTACTGACACATCTGATCTCCCATTAGCATTTCTTGAGCCTAGCAGTTTACACTTCCTTGGTAATGAGCCCACAGAAGCAGATATCCCGTGCCTCCCATCAATGTTGAGCACAAGGAAGGTCTGCTGTGCCTGTTGCAGACATACAATGTCAGTACCGGGGCCTGCCCTGTTTAATGTTTTTATTGTTCTGGACAAGAGGATTGAGTGTACCCTCAGTAAGTTTGCAGACAACAGCAGTTGGGGAGAAGTGTTGATCTGCCTGAGGGTAGAAAGGCCAACGGGATAAAGTTCAACAACACAAAGTGCAGGGTCCTGCACATTGGTCGCAGCAACCCCAGGCAATGCTACAGGCTTGGGGCAGAGTGGCTAGAAAGCTGTATGAAGGAAAAGGATCTGGGGCGTTTGTGGACAGACAGCTACACACGAGCCAGCAGTGTGCCCAGGTGGCCAAGAAGGCCAACAGCATCCTGGCTTACTTACCAGAAATAGTGCAGCCAGCGGGAGCAGGGAGGTGATCATCTCTCTGTTCTCAGCACTGCTGAGGCCGCACCTCAAGTGCTGTGTTCAGTTTTGGGCCCCTCACTACAAGAAAGACATTGAGGCCCTGGAGCGTGTCCAGAGAAGGGCAACGAAACTGGTGAGGGGTCTGGAGCACTAATCTTATGAGAAGTGGCTGAGGGAGCTGGGATTGTTCAGTCTGGAGAAGGCTCAGGGGAGACCTGATTGCTCTCTACAGCTGCCTGAAAGGAGGCTGTGGTGAGGTGGGGGTTGGCCTCTTCTCCCAGGTAACACTGATGGGATGAGAGGGAATGACCTTAAGTTGCACCAGGAGAGATACAGGTTGGATATTAGGAAACATTTATTCTCAGACGGAGCAATGAGGCAGTGGCACAGGCTGCCCAGGGAAGTGGTGGAGTCACTGTCCCTGAAGGTGTTCAAGAACCGTGTGGATGCGGCACTGAAGGACATAGTTAGCAGGCATGGTGGGGGGGGGGGGGCGGTCGACTAGGTTATCTTAGAGGTCTTTTCCAACCTTAATGAATATGGAGCAGCAGATGCACGAGGAAAATTGAAGAGTGGATGGAAGAGGAAGGAGCTGAAGTGTCTCCCTGCAGGAAGGATTTTGTCAGGATTGCAGCCCCTCTTTGATAACGGGGATAAGAAAACGCAGCCCCCAAGACACCGATGAGAAACACCCCGACCCCAGGGTGTCATGTCGGCGCAGGATATGAGCTCACGGTACCGCCCCTTCCCCGCCCCGCTCATGGTGCCGGTTCCGCCGCCTTCAGTCCCGCCTCGCTGCATCCCGCGGCCGGGGGCGTCCCGGCTCTGCCAGGTCGGGCGGGCTGTGCCGGGCCGGACCTGGCCGGTGAGCGCCACGAGGGACTGCGGGGCCGCCCGGAGCCGGGCCCGGTGAGGGAACCCAGAAAGGGGCGGGAGTGGCGGCGACGGGGCCCGCGCGGGACCGGGGCCTGGGGGAAGCGGAGGCTGCGCGGGAAAGGGGGTAGATCCGTGGTCAGGCCGAGCCTATCCGGGTTGAAATGTTCGTTGTCTTTTTCCCGAGGTGGACGGGTGCCGCCCGCCGCTGCAGGAGGGGCCGCCATGGGGAACCAGCTGGCTGGCATCGCCCCGTCACAGATCCTCTCTGTGGACAGCTATTTCTCTGACATCCACGACTTCGAGTATGACAAAAGCCTGGGGAGCACCCGCTTCTTCAAGGTGGCCCGAGCCAAGCACCGGGAGGGGCTGGTGGTGGTGAAGGTGTTTGCCATCCAGGACCCGACTCTGCCCCTGACGAGCTACAAGCAGGAGCTGGAGGAGCTGAAGATCCGGCTGCACTCGGCACAGAACTGCCTCCCCTTCCAGAAAGCAACCTTGTCTGAGAAGGCTGCCATGCTCTTCAGGCAGTACGTGCGGGACAACCTGTACGATCGGATCAGCACGAGGCCATTCCTCAATAACATCGAGAAAAGGTGGATCGCTTTCCAGATCCTGACGGCGGTGGACCAAGCGCACAAATCTGGAGTCCGCCATGGGGACATTAAGACTGAAAACATCATGGTGACCAGCTGGAACTGGGTTCTTCTGACGGATTTTGCCAGTTTTAAACCAACTTATCTTCCTGAAGACAACCCTGCTGACTTCAACTATTTCTTTGACACGTCGCGGAGGAGAACGTGCTACATTGCTCCCGAGCGCTTTGTCGATGGCAGCATGTTTGCCACGGAGCTGGAAAACATGCGAGATCCCTCCACTCCTCTGGTAGACCTGGCCAACAGCAATCAGCGAACAAGGGGGGAGTTAAAACGTGCAATGGACATCTTTTCTGCAGGTACTGAGAGAGATCCATGTGCTCTTCATGGTTGCGTGTCAGTGGTGCGCAGGAGCTTGTTATTTTTTTTGTTTGTTCTCTTTTTATCTTTTACTTTTTTATTACAGCAGGCCTAGAGAACAGCTTGTGGAAAAAAAATTGCTTACCTTAAGCATTAGGACTGGTCTCCAAACCTTTCAGTCACAGAAAAAGTACAGACACAATAGAGTAAGCTACATGACTTAAATGCATCCCCATGTTATCTGAGGAGTGCAGTCAGACACTGTTCTGTTACAGCTTATTTCTGACCTGGATAAGAGGTGGTTCTACTGGTCACAGACTGTGATCTTCAGGTGGCTGAGGTCCCAGGGATGCAGTGTATGCTTCATGGGACCCACGAGGAGGAACCAGTCAGTGGCACACCTAAGATCTGACTGCCTGGGAACAGAGCTGCTTTCCAGCGCAATTTGGCAATATTGGCTTCAGAAGCTCCTTGTGATTATATTTTTCCCACAAGCAGGAAGTTGGATAACTCAATAAGCTCCTGTCATGGTTCCACTCAAAAATTCTTGATAGAGTCCCATTGTGGGAGCCCGTCCTGAGTCACAGGCTTGTTTTGAGTCATATGTTTGGCCTATTAGAAAAAAAAATAATTAAAATCTGAACACTGAAGTAATGGTTACTTCACTTTCACCAGCCAAGTTTCCAGGCTGCTCCACTGACAGGACAGGATGCTAACCATGGCAAGCAAACTGCAGGAATGGGACACAAGCCTTTGAAGAGGACATGAATCATATACACAACAGGATGCCGTGCCTGGAAATCTTGTTATTTCTCACTGTTCTTAGGAACTTGTTTGAGTGAATGTATGCTGTCCCTCAGCATCACTGTGGAAGCAGAACTTATTCTTCTTGCTTCGTTTGTCCTCTTGCTTGGTCCATGTTTGATTTACTGGCGCTCTTCTATGTAACAGTGATGCGGGTTCATTTTCTGATATATTTTCCATTTGGCAGGTGGTTGAAATCAGTACCTCATGTTTTCTAATTGCAAAATTCTTTGCTGTTGGCACGTTTGAAATAGAATACCTGGGAGACATTTCAGAGATCAAGTGCAAAAAACAGTCTTTTTTGAAGATGGAGATGCTATCCCCTTTCCACAAGTTAATTAGTCAGCTCATTAGCCTTGTTTTTAATCAAGCTAAGGTTCACATAGGATCTGTTCTTATCTGTGTACAGAAAACAAAATTTCTGTTTGCAGTTCCCTCACATCTTTGACTATTTTTTTTCCCCCAGGCTGTGTAATAGCAGAGCTGTTCACAGAAGGCGTCCCCTTGTTTGATTTATCTCAGCTTCTGGCTTACAGAAATGGCCTCTTTTCCCCTGATCAAGTCCTAAACAAAATTGAAGACCGCAGTATCAGAGAGCTGGTAAGGGTGGGCTGCAGCGTCAGAATCGTTTTTGTGGTCTGTGTGTAGTTTATCTCACCTACTTTTGTGACAAATTGCTTGTCGGTTTTGGTTGTGGGTTTGGGTTCTTTTTTGCATTATGAATGTCTAAACCTTTAATCTTTCTCTCCTGCTCCCTCTTGCTTCTGCCTTTCTCAAGGTCACTCAGATGGTCCATCGCGAGCCAGATAAACGTTTAGCAGCTGAAGATTACTTGAAACAGCAACGTAACAATGCGTTTCCTGAAATATTTTACACTTTCCTTCAGCCTTACATGGCCCAGTTTGCCAAGGAAACATTTGTATCAGCAGATGAGCGTATACTGGTCATACGTAAAGATCTGGACAACATCATTCACAATCTCTGTGGGCATGATCGCACAGAGAAAGCCGAGGGAGAGACCAAAGAGAATGGGCTGGTTATCCTAGTGTCTGTGATAACTTCCTGTTTACAGACTCTCAAATACTGTGATTCAAAACTGGCTGCTTTGGAGCTGATTCTTCATTTAGCACCAAGATTAAGTGTTGAGATTCTTCTGGATCGTATTACTCCTTATCTGTTACATTTCAGCAACGACTCTGTGCCCAGGGTGAGGGCAGAATCTGTGAGGACACTAACTAAAGTTCTTGCTCTCGTCAAAGAGGTGCCACGCAATGATATTAACATTTACCCAGAGTATATCCTGCCAGGCATTGCACACTTGGCCCAGGATGAAGCCACTATCGTCAGGCTTGCATATGCTGGTAAGCAGAAATCCACTCAAAATCCAAGTCCTCTTTTTTAATGTACTTCTTTCACTGTTTTGTGTGCTCACAGCCAAGGTAAGGGGTTAGAGCCTGGTGCTCAGGGAAGTAGCCCTGCTTCTGTTCCCTAGATAAACAAGGACATAACAAGTAAAAGTACTTCTCCTGTCAACCATGTATTTATCTATGCATGTGAACATGGCTTTCGGAGCCTGCCCACCCTCTGCAGATTTAATTAATGTACCTTAGTTAGCATTTCGTTAGCTCAGAATGATTGCTTAGAGTGGCCCAACTGAAATTAGTAAATATGAAACATACGTAAAGCATCAATTTGTTGTTATACTTCAGTTACTTTCCCACAGAATGAAATTTGGTGTTTAGGGCTGAGATTATCTGCTATGTAATAGTCTGGCTTATACTTTCAAAGATGTTTTCTTCATATGTTTATTCAGATATCAGAATCGTGGTGGTTCAGGAAGCAATTTTGTCACGACACCCTTATTTACTATATACCCCTTACCATTATTTGCTTTGACCATTTTGTTTACTAACGCAGAGTTCAGTTAACAATATCCCAGCTGATGTGTTTGTGTTTTTTTTTTTAACTCAATATGCCGATAAAGCTCATTATCAAAGGCATTGTGTAGATGGTGAGTCGACCCAGGTGCTTTTGTTCACTGTGGTGTTCCATATTTTGGGCTTTATGGAAGAGTCATTTTCTCATGCCTCACTTTTATTTCTAGACTAGAAGGGAAAAAAAAAAAAAAAGAAACAACAAAACCAAGAAGGCCAAACTCCAGCCTGTTCATAATAAAACTCTAAATCAACTAATTTAAAGCTGAGCTTGTTAAATAAGCTGACCTGAAAAAAATAATCAAGCCAACTCTGTTTCTGCAAGTGCAAAAAAGCTGCAGATCTCACTGCCCAGTAGATTCCAGTTGTGTTTGCTTGAATTATGGATAGCTAAGTCTGGTTAGGTTGCCTTCAATTCAAACAGCTTTCTTTTAAGAAAGCAATTGAATTTCAGTAAGTTAATATGCAAATAAGAATATTAGGTTAGCTTTAAAAATATATACGTGAGTTAAATTATGTTACCACACCTTTTGGGAGCAGTGTGACTGGTGACTTACAGGATTTAATCCAGGCTGTGTATGGTTTCCATTGGCATGTTGATGTTGTCTTGGCCGAGACTCAGAATGGCTGCTTAAGTGGCACATAAGCCCTGGCAGGGTTATTCCTGTGCCAGCCATTGCCTGACCCATATAGCCCGAGTTGCTTCAGCAGCTTCCAAACACTGCAGGATGGTGCCAAATGGCACGGATAGATACAGGGACAAATGTCTTCAAATTGGAATTCAGCCCTCAAGGGTAACCCCAAGGATACAAATCCTGGCATGGTGGCATGTTGTTGTTTTGGGTTGTTGTTAATTGGCCTTTCAGTTCTATCAAGCTACTTAGTCATCCACCTGAGATAAGGTGGTATTTTGGGCTAGTTTCTAAGACTAAAATTAGTTGCAGTTACATTTGATATCCTTACAATTTTTCCACCCATTTACACAGCATTACTGTGTGATAGGATGTACCTGGTAGCTATGCTGTGCTTAGGGACTTAAGTCCCTGAAGCGGGTTTGCAGAGCATATTGTGTAATTTCAGTGCTATTTGCCCATCCTGACTGGTATTCTGAGTGGCTTTAATATCTCATAAGGTGATCATCAGAAGTCTGTAAATTGGCAAAGCAGAACAATTCTAAACCAAAATGTTTTCCTTTGCAGAAAACATAGCATTGTTGGCAGAAACAGCTCTAAGATTTCTAGAGTTAGTCCAGCTGAAAAATCTAAATATGGAAAATGAACCAAATGGCGAAGAAATGGATGAAACATCTCACCCTAGTGATAACTATGATACAGGTAATGTTGCTTCCACTTACCTTGCCTCTTTATAATAGCAAATTGTAGACCAGAGCTCTAGTTAGCACTGGTTTTTGTTGTCACTTGGCCTTCCTATCAATGGGAAAAAATGCTTTGCCCCAGCTAGTATCTGTCACAGCTTCATGTAGAAACTGGCACCTCTGTTCTGAACACTGTGGAAGACAAAAAGAAAGAAAGAAATGAGCACAGTTCTCTGGAAGTTCTCAAGGTATTTGAGGCTGGCTAGCTGTATATCCAACTTGATGGTCCCTTAGACAAGTCAGCTCTGTTCCAAATCCCACTTCCACTGATGTGCTTGGCAGGGTTAACTTTGAAAAATCTGACAAGCTCTGGCATAGTCACAGTGCTGTGTTTGTCCGTCATTCTTCCCCGACTGTTCGTGTGCCTGGCTATTCTTGTCTGTTGTCTGCAGATGCCAAAAGTGTGGGTGTCTCTGACTGTAACATGGTCATCTGTGCAATTGTAACTGTTGCACAGAGTTGTTTGGTGTTTTTTTTTCCTTCCCATGGCAAGGAGGGGTGAGTAATAAGTGGGCTATGCGTCAGCTTCAATCCCTTTAGTGATACATAGGTTTCTTGAATATTACTTAGCAAGTTTTCTAAACTGAGAAGCTTGTGGTTAAAAACGCATCTATTCTGGGGTGAGTACATTAATCTGCATCTGATTATAATTGGTAAACTTCTCATGCATACACCATTTGGTAGCAAAAAAAGACATGCTTCAATTATATTTTAAATAGTTGCAGAGTGATACTTTAAAAAATCCCCTTTCAGTTCCTTCATGTAAGCCATTGGGCGTTCACAGTTGCTGAGGCGTGAGAGAAAGGAAGGCCCATCTTACAGGCTCTGTTCCTAAGAAACACTGTCCTGTATTGCCCAGCTGGCTTGGACATGAAAGTAGTAATGCAAGGAAGAAAAAAGTTTGAATGGTTCTATTATTTTCGTGCTTCCAGAAACTAAGGCTGAGAAGTTTGAATCCAGAAAGCAACTTTTCCACATGACTGACAAACTGTTCTGGAAAGTAAATTAGCTGGTCTTCTGACTGCCTGTGGGCAAATGGCAATTACCCCTGCAAAGCTGGAATGGCAATATCTGAATTTGGTGCTGTTTGCTTGAGAATCTCCACTGTAGGCTTTCAGTATTAACTTATGCATCAACGATACTGTTAATTCTCCTTAATGGAATTTTTTTTCTGTTGCATCATGGAATAGAAGCAAGGGGTGAGATCACTTTAAATTTTTGTCACTGTTGTTAGGGTAGCTGCTAGTATTGTGTAACACTGGGAGTGCTCTTGTTTTCAAGTCTTGTTTATTTTTCTCTGACCTTAATGAAGCCAGTCTACCTCCTTAAGTAAAAATATGCTCTTGTCTATTTGACCATCAGTTGTAAAATGTGTGAATTGACGTGTAAAGCCAGAGTTGTCTTGAAGTGCCTTGTTTAACACAGTAATGTTGCTGCTGACTCATTCGATGCTTTTTCAAGTCAGCATTTCATTTTTATACAGAATGAGTTGGGACATCTTAGTTGAAATAAAGACAAATGTAGAATTGCATTTCTCTGGTAATATTGTCTCACATTTCTGTAGTCTGACTTTGCCACTACCCTCATGCTTAGTCTGAAGTCTTTTGTAAGCCAGTCCTTGGAATCGCTGAGATTCTGTTGCATTGTTCATCTTAGCAAGTTTTTCTATGGTGTTTTTCAGGATATCAGTTTAACTCCCTTAGCAACAGGTGGTACACGTGCACGTACTGTTTCTCACCAACCTAACTGTTCACTCTTTTGTCTCCTGCAGAGCTGCAAGCCTTGCACGAAATGGTCCAGCAGAAAGTTGTCACTTTGTTGAGCGACCCAGAAAATATTGTGAAGCAAACACTAATGGAAAATGGAATAACACGTCTCTGTGTGTTTTTTGGACGCCAAAAAGCCAATGATGTTCTTCTGTCTCACATGATCACTTTCTTGAACGATAAGAATGACTGGCATCTTCGAGGAGCTTTCTTTGACAGCATTGTGGGTAAGGGTTTGGTTTCAGCCAAACAGAATGATTTTTTCATATCTTGGAAACTGTTAAGCCATGTTAAGCCACTTCTGAAGATGTATGTAATTTTTAGGAAGTGACATCTGAATTACTGTGTAAATGTTTCTCTATGGAGTGAAGAAGAAACGATGTAAATATAAGTAGCTTTTTTTTTGTCTGAATACTTCTTACAAATGAGACTGATACATCTAAGGCCAAGTTAGATTGACATCAAAAATAACATTTTAATTATGTTTATTTTTACTCTTTATTTTTTTTTAATCTTTTCTGAAGCTGCTAATTGAAAAAAATGAATTATGACAAACAAATGCTAACATTTCTGCAAGCCATCTGGAAGATGCATCACTTTACATGTGTGCATGGTCCCATTCCTCAATAGACCTGTTCGTGTGATGGAAACTTTGCGCTGATTACCATATTAGAGTAGAAGTGAAGAAGTTATTTAATGTGTAAACTCGATTATGATGGGGAGACACCTCACTGTGTGATACTTGTCAATCCCCAGTAACTGGGTTAGAAGCAGATACTGTTACGGCCTATGCTGTGTATTGTGTATGACAACAACAATGATAAGCCTGAGTTATTTGATGAAAAAACAACTTTTCTCTCTTGAGAACGGCCAGAGGACTTGCCCAGTTGCTTGCAGGAAGGAATGTCAGCTTGATGGATGTAAAGCAAGAGGAAAGATCAGAATTTCAGCGAGGTCCATCTCCCTGACAGTTGCTGGAGATTAATTATAGTAGATGGGTTACTAATCCAAGGAAGCGATTCCAGCTGACAGTTTCATGTGGACACTGGCTGGTTGTTGTGTGGGAAAGGAGAAGAAAAGAATAAGAAAGCAGTTTTTTCCTTTTGGGATGTGGCTGATAAGTTTTGGTCCATTGGCTTCAAAGGGATTACATTTATTTTGCTTTTAATCTTGGCTTTTTTCAGAGATCTTGGATTTATTTTTGAAACTAGGGGCCAGGTGGCTTTGTGGTGATAAATAATTAGAGATTAGCTAACTAACTACATCTTGAGGCCATGTCAGGCTGGAAGAGTTTTAGAAGATTGTTTTAAAAGTTTCTTTTCAACTGTTGGCAATTATTTAGGTTAGATATTAGGAGGAAGTTTTTCACTCAGAGGGTGGTGATGCAGTGGAACAGGTTGCCCAAGGAGGTTGTGGATGCCCCATCCTGGAGGCATTCAAGGCCAGGCTGGATGTGGCTCTGGGCAGCCTGGTCTAGTGGTTGGCGACCCTGCACATAGCAGGGGGGTTGAAACTAGATGATCCTTGTGGTCTTTTCAACCCAGGCCATTCTATGGTTCTATGATTCTATGACAAATGAGTGTATTTGAAAGACATTCTTTGCTGATAACTAGTCCAGTATCCAGTTCAGCCTTTCAGGAAGCTGAATGCTATTCAAATTACTATTGCTGCTAAATTAAAAGACAAAAATCCTGCCAATGTTCTTTCATCAGCGCTCTTTTACCCTTTCCATGTACAAATGCAGGCACTGCGCCCCCACCCTTAGGAGCACTGCTGTTTTTGCCTCACTGTTTCAGACTTGTGCTGGCCAGCTGTGTGTTTACATCCACTCCTGATCTGTGGGAGGACCTCAGAATGCACAGAGATCAGTTTTAGTCAAACAGCTTTCAGAATATTTATCTAACTCTGTTTTCTCAGCAATTTTAACAAAGATTGTGTCTTCCGCATTTACTTCTGTGTGAGTACTGGGTTTTTTAGGACTGAGGCCTAGAGATTTGTTTCCTGCATTGCTGTCTCAGTATATGCACGTATTTCTTGTTTCGGTCACTTTCTTGGAAAATGCTCACTGAATCTCTGTAAATGGCCATTAAGTTGTGCCAGGGTAAGTTTAGGTTGGATGTCAGGAAACACTTCTATACAGAAAAGGTTGTTAAGCAGTGGAATAGGCTCCCCAGGGAGGTGGTTGAGTCACCATCCCTGGATGTGTCTAAAAAGCGTCTGGATGTGGTGCTCAGGGACATGACTGAGTGGAGGGTTGTTAGAGTTAGGGTAGTATGGTTAGGTCGAGGTTGGATTCAATGATCTTTAAGGCCTTTTCCAACCTGAGCAATTCTATGATTCTACTGTAGACTGAAATTTTAAACTTCTGAGAGGAAAAGCAAAGAAGTGTTACTTTGGATTTTTATGTGTTGTTTGTTTGTTTTAACATTTTCAGGTGTTGCTGCTTACGTTGGCTGGCAAAGCTCCTCAATACTGAAGCCTCTGCTTCAGCAAGGACTCAGTGATGCAGAAGAATTTGTCATTTATAAGGCCCTCAACGCTCTTACTTGTATGTGCCAGTTAGGGCTCTTGCAAAAGCCTCATATTTATGAATTTGCTTGTGATATCGGTAAGTTGGAATGCGGATGGTTACCTGGTTTTCCTATTAAAGAAAACTTCATACTACAGATAGCTTCGTGGCCAGCTTAATAAAGTTTCATAGCCTAACTCGAATTAGGCATGCCCAACATTTGCTAGCTGTTTATCAAACAACTAGTCTTTTGAGACTTTATCTTTTTATGGCTTTTCAAAAGCATTCAGAATTTGGGGCAGGTGATCTGTGGTTTTATATCTCATGACTGGATACTGCCCCTTGATTACAACTTTGTAAAACCCATGTAATTGAGATGGACTTCTGAATCCAACAGAAAAACATTCGTTATCTCACAGTATAAATAGTGACTATTCACGGAAGAGAAGGGAAGAAGGAACGAATAAACTATTTACTTAAAAAGAAAAACAAATCCTTGGTACTTCAGTTCTCTTTAATTGCCCAAATTAAGGTTAGCATTTGTTTTTGGGTTAGTCTCCTTTGCAAGTCTGGAGTTTACAATGAGAAGTGAAATGAATAGAGAGGGAAAATATTCTTTCTGGCAACAGCAAGGAAGCTCCTCACCATTGGCCCAGTAAAGTTGATAAAATAATTTTCTCATTTCAGGTGTCAATTGTAGTGCTCTGCTGGAGGAAAGGCTGAAATTGGGGGTGGTTCTATGGGGAGGAAATGACATTACAGGCTGCCTTTTATAGGATGGTCCTCTCTTTAGCTTGAATGTTCTAACAGTGATTTTTCTTTCAGCACCTTTCCTGTGCCATCCTAATCTTTGGATACGTTATGGTGCAGTGGGATTTATCACTGTGGTTGCACAATATTTAAATATTGCTGATGTCTACTGCAAGCTAATGCCATACCTCCATCCTTTTATCACACAACCAATAATACAGGTAATGCTTCAAATATTGATGTGAATATACCTTGACCAGTCATAATTCTGTGGTCTGTTGTTGCCATGGTGCTGGCTATAAGGACATTAATTGTTTTGTCATTCTTTGTGTTGGGTTTTTTTTTTTTTCAAGTAAGGGTAGAGTTGTTTGGGTTGGTTGTTTTTTTAATCTCTGCTGGCAAAAATGAATGGCCATTGCCATTCATTATCAATTCAAGACTTATCAATTCAAGACTTTCAAGCTTCATCTCTAATTTGTTGCAAATGGCAGAATGTTTTACAAAGCCTAAAATCAACATGTATGTCTTTTGGTTCAAGGCATTCTCTGCCTTGTTTGCGATCAAGCCACTGCAATATTGCCTTAGTTTATAGGTCTCAAAGGCATGGAAAGTCGGCTGTGAGGAGTATTTCTGTGTTATGTGCTTTCGTTTACAAGATTGAGTGTTGCAGTCCTGCCCTGCTAATGCACAGAACTGTGTGTTTGGCCATCTGAAAACACGAACAGCCTGCTGACTAAGCTATTGCCATGCTCATGACTTTTGCAGTGCTACTTCTGGGCTTCATTGCTTTGCCAAGACAAATGGCAGAGTGCTCAGCGTGTGCCTAGGAATGGCCTGCATAATGCTGGCAGTGTTTGCGTAGCCATCTTTGCATACTTTTTTAGGACCTGTAGAATTCATCTCTCGAGTGTTTAAGTAGATAAGAAGCAGCTGCAGTACTTGCATTAAAGTGTGCATCATGTATTTAATGTTTGTTTGTTTTAATCATGCCTTTGGTAGTTAAATTTAAATAATATTTTTCTTTCTCTTCCTGGACAGTTTTTGCAGTGGTCCAGTCACTGGTTGATAAATGTCTATCTTGTTTACTTATTACTTTATTGTCTCACTCTAGCGTATAAATCTTTGCTTTGCTTTGCAACACTATGCAGAATACACAAGTTATATTGAGTTGGATCAGACTAATTTTGAACTTGTTTTTCATGTAAATAGTCTGCTTTGAGGAGCAAGTTATAGTAATGAGGTCTTATGGCATTGTTGTGAAGGAACAACCCCAACCCCACTCCATTATTTTGAGTACTCCAACTTTCATACAAATACTTATATCATAATTTTGGGCCAAGTTAGGTTTGGCCATTTAAGTCAAGGACAGTAACTAGGTGGTCTGTTTTATCAGTATTGCCCAATTACTTGCTACCACCATCTTAAAACCTAATCTTGAAACAGGAAGGATCAAGAACTAAAACAAATGTATCAACTCAAAGGAGTGTTAGGTCTCCGAGTATGCTGAATTGTGTACAAGAATTTTTGTCCAGATGTTCTCCGGACACAAACAGACACTGAATCACCACCTGTGAGAACAGAAAGTTGTTTTCTGTTACAGTAATGAACAAACTTCCCCAGTTAATGGTTCTAAATTATGCCTTGAATTCACCAGTTTCTTGTGGCTGTTTGCTATTCTCTCAATATGCTGTTGAGGATTACTTAATTACATGGTTGTATACATACCGTTGTATACATAGAAGGAAAGCCTGTAATCTGATACTGGGAAAGAGCTTTTCTATTAGGTATTTTTACATGGTAAATGTAAGACAGTTTGAAATACCATTGTATTTGTCATAGAATTTTTATCCCGTTTAGCTCAGTCAAGTTAATGTTCTAAGACTGCTGGGGGAACAGGGAAAGAAAATGGAGAAAATTTGATGTGACGAACACAAGGAAAGATCTAGAAGTTGCATGGACGTTATTGGCACAGTCATGTATAAGTTGATGTCTTAGTGTGATTATTTATTTATTGTTACTGTAAGCTTGAAAGCATGTCCTCAGGATCATAGACTCGTAGAATAATTAAAGCTGGAAAAGATTGTCTAGTTCAACCATCAACCCCTCACCATGCCCACTAAACCATGTCCCTCAGTGCCACATCTACCCTTTTCCTGGAAACCTTCAGGGATGGTGACTCCAGCACTTCTCTGGGCAGCCTGTTATGGTAATAGGATAGAGCTAGAAAGTAGCTTTTAGAACAAGCCTTCAGAGCAAGAGTTGGTTTGGGTTGTTGTTTTTGTTGTTGTTGTTGTCATTTTTACATTTGTTTCTTTGCTTTTTTTTATATTAATATTCATTGTTGTCCAATTACCAGCCCGCAGGCTAGGAAAAAAAGTAGACGTGACACCTACAGTACTTTACTGTTAGATTTCCCCATATTTAGTGGATATCCTTCTTCCCATTGACTGATTTCTCTTTTTGAATTGCAGATAGATAAAGAAATAGTCCTGCTAAGTGTACTTAAAGAGCCTGTCAGCCGTTCCAT
Source organism: Pavo muticus (assembly GCA_016647715.1). NCBI lineage: Eukaryota > Metazoa > Chordata > Aves > Galliformes > Phasianidae > Pavo > Pavo muticus. The sequence goes on along the minus strand of JACDJE010000018.1, from coordinate 4,399,038 downwards.
ATTTGATTATGTCTTAAGATCAAAGGATATCACAAGCCTTTTCCGACACCTTCAGATGCGTCAGAAGAAAAGGAATGGTGTTCTCCCAGATTGTCCACCTCCAGAGGACCCTGCCATTGCACAGCTGCTGAAGAAGCTACTTTCACAAGTGATTGTTTTTCATTTGTACTTTGGAAATCAGGGTTGAGACTCTTAGGCTCTGTATGTCTCTACAGGAACCTTGAGGTTGCTGCTTTTAGAGCATCCCAGTCTGAGGTTCAGTACAGGCTTGCTGGACAAAGAGTTCAGAACCTATGGAAGATTCTTAAAAGGTCTGCCAGAAATATGGCAGCTTTATGTCTGAAATCCCCAAATATATTTTCTTTTTGGAGATTTCAGTTATATGTCTCAGATTTCAGACACGATATATCAAGTGTTGCAGAACATAGGCTATGTAATGTGCTGGAGAGAATAGCATGCATTTGTTGAAGAGGCAGACATGCAAATAAGTGTAAAAACCAAAGGAAGCTGAAGCTTGTATGTGAAAAGGGGAACAGTAAGAATCACCCACATGAAGTAGTGAGAACCAGGAAGAGGAAGGACTGCAGCCAAGTGTGTGTGGTGTTTTTACCCCGCTGTCTGTGGGCTGTAGGCATAGCCTAGGTGGCAGTTAAGCGGATTGTACCAGATGGTGATCCAGTATTAAATGCAGCTCTTCTCTCACCATTCTTCCTCACCTGAGGAAGAAAGATAAAAATACAGCAACTTACCCAAAGTATCAAATAAGTAATAGACTGGTGTCTTGAGTTTTGAGGATGTGCTCCATCTCTCCTCTTCTGAGCCAGTCATTTAATTTTACTGTTTCTTGTGTCTGCATGCCTTGATGCATGTTCTTTTTCAAAAAATAAATAATAATATATTTTCTCTTACTCTGTAGGGGATGACCGAGGAAGAAGAAGACAAACTGTTAGCACTGAAAGACTTTATGTTAAAATCGAATAAAGCTAAAGCCAATATAGTGGATCAGAGCCACCTGCATGACAGCACTCAGAAAGGGGTGATTGATTTGTCAGTTCTGGGAATAATCAGGAGACAAGTGGATCTGGTTAAAACAAAGCAGGAGCCTGATGACAAACGTGGTTAGTATATTTTGTAGTCTATCTAGATAGAACTAAGTCTTTAATTTACTCAGCAGTTCATCCTACGTAATTATTGCCACCCTCACTGAATTAGCAATAAGAAAATCTAGCATGATCTCTCAATAGCATGCTGCTGTATGAAACGTGAGGTTTGGTAATGCTCTCTGCAACAGTGAAAGATGGGAATATTTTGCTTGTGAGAGTACTTAAATAAGACTGCATTTGCTGTAGTAATGTGATTGTCAGAAATGGAACTAGTTACCCTTTGTAAACAAGTGTTAATTGTGAAGGCTATATATCTGCCATCACTCTTTTCTCTTAAGAAGCAATGAGATATTAAAATCTGAAAATCCAGGATATCTTCTTGATATCCTGATAGTTTGAAGTATTGGAGTGATACAAGCTGGCACTGAGAATTGCTAGCTGTCAGTTAACATCAAGTACGTACTTTCTCTGTTTTAGAGTTGTTCAGCTGCCCATCTGCTTCTATTTTGCTTTCCATGCTCTTCTTTCTGCTCAAAAAGCCCCTTATATTTCCATGTTCAGTTTTGAAGTCCATTTTCTGCTAACTCTGTTCCAGTTGTCTGTATCATCAAAACTCTTCCAGGTGATTTTTAAGCTTCCTCTTAGCACTTTCAAACTTGCAGGTCCCTCCTCTGCATGCCATTGACATGTTCTGTGGTTTTAGATGTTAAAATACAGAAATACCTGCAAGCCATGTAACTATTGCCATCTTATTTCCAGAATTAAGATGCTTGTCTGCAAATGGTTTGCATCTAATTTTAAAGGAAAGTACATAAGAAACAGGATTTTTCATTTTTGTGCATCATGTGGAGTCAGGAGTGGACAAGATTTAAAAGTTAGTGTGTAGAGTCAGTGCTTGGACTGATTTCTTTCACCTAAAACTCTTGCCTGTAAAGTCTTCATGCCTTTAACTTTTCTTCACTGATTTCATCCAAGTTTAATTAGTCCTATGTTTTCATTTCACTGTCTGTTTTTTACAGTTTTAAGTGACTCCAAAGGAACGGTGAAAATAATTTATTTCCTCTTTATAGATAGCATTCTTTAATCTACAGTTGATCATCTGCAATGATTTATCTACTGTTCCATTACCAACTTATCTCTGACTTAAGCCAATAAATGAGTAACTCTCACAAGGAAAAATTTTTCATGTGGATTCTTGCAGCTTTCTAGATGGAAAAAATTCATGATATTGGAATTAATTACTACATGAGTCAGCTGTAAGATTATTAAGTGTAAACAGAACATTTGCCACATGTTCTGCTTGCCTCCTAAAGCCCTGTCAGCTGACACAAACAACCTAGCAGTAGTTTTTTCTCCTTTAACTATATATAGATAATAAATTGGCATGTATCTGTTGGTCTCGCATGTAGTCTGAAAGTAATGAGTGAGGGCTGCCATGACAGCATTTCTTTTTTCGCTCCCTTCCCTCCCCTACCTCCCAACTCCTTATAGCTAGAAAACATGTAAAGCAAGACTCAAACGTAAATGAAGAATGGAAAAGCATGTTTGGGTCTCTGGAACCACCCAACATCTCCCAGCCAATACCCAAAGGACACGGGCAAACTGCTGATCTGGAAGCTATCCAGGCTGGGAAACCACTTCGTTCAGAGTCCTCAGCTGGCATTTGCACCACTTTTTCATCCTCCCCTCAGGTACTGCTGAAAAACACCATCTTTGCATAGAATCATTTGAGTTGGGAGGGACCTTAAAAGGCCATCTAGTGTAACTCCTGTGAATGAACGGGGACATCTACAGCTACATCAGGTTGCTCAGAGCCTAGTCCATGCTCTTATATAAATACTTTCCCATATTTTAATTGTTTTCAAATGAGATGTTTTTGATTGAATTTTTGTCATGATGGTTCTAAAATACTAAGTTAATTGTCATTAGTATTGTTGCCATTGTATATTTGATTAAAAGTAATCACTTCTGCAAGCCTTTACCTTTGTAATATGTAATTTGTAAGTGCTCATCTTCTTACAGGCAACTGATGGAACAGTTGTTCAACCCAGGAAACCAACGATACAGGTACTGAGCAGTACAGTGTCTCCATCTGCATACCAGTTACGCATCACCACTTGCAAAACTGAACTCCAGCAGCTGATTCAGCAAAAGCGAGAGCAGTGTAATGCAGAAAGAATCGCCAAGCAGATGATGGAGAATGCTGAGTGGGAGAGCAAGCCTCCACCCCCAGGTAAATCACAGGCCACCCAGGCCAATAGACAGACGCACTGAAGAAAAACATTTTGAGTTAAAACTTAATTATCCCAAGGAAGAAATGCAAAGCTTTAGGAAAATGGGAGATTTTAGGAAATGTGTTCTCTTTGCACAGCACTTATTTAGAAAAATATCTGCCTGCCTATGACAGAGGATCTGGAACCTAGATCTTTACCTTTGTGGTAATGGACCTAAGTGACTGGTCTGAAGCCCAGGGTGTGCTCTCTGCTCCAGTGAGTTTTCTGAAGCAGGATGTTTACAACAGGGTCTGTGGCAGATTATTTGCCTGATTACAGGTGATCTGTGCACTAGCTTCTCTACAATGTCCACATGTTCTAAAGGGCTATTTGTAATTTCACTGAATGCATGTGGAACCGATCTAAAAGAAAATACTGAACTGGTTCTGCCAATAAGGTTTAGTGTAGAGTTGAGCAAATAGCCTTTTTAAAAATGCATCATCTGTGCCCCATCCCTGGAGAGGCTCAAAGTCAGGCTGGATGGGGCTCTGAGCGCCCTGATGTAGCTGTATGTGCCCTGTTCATTGGAGGAGTTGGACTAGATGACCTTTAAAGGTCTTTTCCAACTCAAACGATTCTATGATTCTATGTTTTCAGTGCCTTCTATGCTTTGAAGCTATAATGACTATTTCCCAATATTCCTGTTGGTGGGTGAGATCAGGGGAATCTTCATCTTCCCATTAGGTTACGAAATCAATGCCAAGCTTTGTGATTTTGTTTTTCCCTGTAGGATGGCGTCCCAAAGGATTGCTGGTAGCTCACCTTCATGAACACAAATCTGCAGTGAACCGCATTCGGGTCTCTGATGAACATTCCATTTTTGCCACTTGCTCTAACGATGGCACAGTGAAAATCTGGAACAGCCAAAAAATGGAAGGAAAAACCACTACAACCAGGTAGCTTTAAAACTCATGGAGCTGCTATTTTAGTCTGTTTTTTATTGTAGAGCTTGGAGAAAAATATGAATCATTTGTGGCTATGTGGGAGATTTCCGTAGTGATATACACTGGTGTTTCTCTTGGCATACAAACACAAGATAGTAGAAGTAGATAGTATTTGCAAGTAAATCTTGTTCTTTCCTTAACTAATTGAAACAGCAAAAGGATTGCTTCATAATAGTAATTACAGGCTTTTTGATTTCATTTCTATAAATACCATTCTGGTTGTTTAAAGCCGTCTGAGTTTTCTTGGAACAGATTAGCTTTATGATTAACTGTCTCATTCACTGATAGTTGATGCAGGAAAGCTGTGTTGTTGGTTGAAACACAGATGGGTGGTTTGGGGCTGACAGTCTCTGTGAGAAGTATTTTTGGGAGAAGAGGATGCATCTCAAAATACAGATGCAGTGAACTGCAGTGTCGGTTAAATAACAGTAACTACAGTATGCTGCTTTGATAGAGATCTGGGGTAGACTGATGTTCTCTTTGGCTGGTAGACAGATGTGTTCTTTTGCACCTGGAGACTGTCACAGCCCATAGGCTCAAAAATGGATGGTTAAACTTGCAGAAGCAACTCAGGCTTTGTTGCTTTCTAATTTTGGAACACTTCAAAAGCATTGTTTTCAGAGGTCTCTTGAGCCATTGGTTTTAAATAGGTGTTTGAGAGAAGTAATTTTTATTTAAATTGCCACAAAATACATTTCCTCTTTTTCTGCCCCCTCTCCTTTTACCGTTCAGGTCAATTCTGACATACTCTCGGATTGGAGGACATGTCAAGACTCTTACGTTCTGCCAGGGCTCACATTATTTGGCCATAGCTTCAGACAACGGTGCTATCCAGCTTCTCAGTATTGAAGCTTCAAAGCTCCCTAAATCTCCTAAGATTCAACCAATTCAAAGCAGGTATGTACTTACAGCAGTTAAATCTCCCTGCAGAACTCAAGCTGCTAGCGTATCCCTTGTTTAGTGTGTGTTTGCTCCAAGCTCCTGCTGGCTGATCCCAGGCTGTGCAGGAAGGCTATAATCTTATCCTGCTTCATAAGGAAGTGCTAGGCAACAGCGCAGGAATGAGGATTTAGAGCTCTTGGTTATCACTATCTGCTGTGTCACTGGACTCATTATGAGTTTGAAACAGTAAATCTAAATACTTCTAAATTCTTTTATTTATGTGCTGGGTTTGCTAGCTTCTTACCTTCCCTATTACAGTGTTGATCTCCAAAATAACTTGATAAATATTCTTTTAGAAGTCATTAATGGACATTCACAAATGTACAACACATAGTTTGGCTTCAGACATGCAAATTTGTCTCCCAGGCACTTAATATGAGTAATGTGGCACAGATATGAGGGACGGGATACTATTTAGTATTTCAGACGTCTTCTCTTGTTTGGGATTAAGTACATAAATGAAGTAAGCTTAATCTAAGGGAGGTGGAAACTACTAACCAGAGTTGTATTTTCCTTTTGGCATATACTCAGTCACACACGGTGAGTGACTGAGCGCAGTTCTGTCAGTACAGCAGTGGAGAGGAAAAAAGAGATGTGTGTCCCTGCCAGTAGGCTCTGGGTAGGTGAATATCTGAGAAACACAGAACGTGAGTCTGAGGGAAACAGAGACACAGAGCACTGCAAAGAGCTATTGACAGAAGGCCTGCAGGTGCTATAGACAGAGTGTAAGCATGTGTTGTACTAAGACTGGAAAATTGTTTCTAGCCCTTGAGAAGTAACATGCTGAAGACAATGCTGTCATTAGCTATTGAAAGGAGTCTTAAACTTGAAAGTACTGTCTGTTTCTAAATCAGTGTATTCTTTTAACACAGATCCTTAGATTTGAAGGATGATGGCTGCGTGGTAGATATGCATCACTTCAATTCAGGAGCCCAGTCAGTGCTGGCTTACGCTACGGTTAATGGATCTCTGGTTGGATGGGATTTGCGCTCTAACAGCAATGCTTGGACACTGAAACATGACTTGAAGTTAGGCCTCATAACTTCGTTTGCTGTGGACATACACCAGTGCTGGCTGTGCATTGGTAAGTCTGTATTTCTTATTAGCTGATTTTTGTTTCCCCACTTTGATATTCCTTTACAATAACGATAGCTCAAGCTTTTGCTTCATCTGATTGACTAGAATATGCCATTTTTCAAACAACCTCCTGATATATTTGTGGGAAGCAATCTGTTCTGTAATTTCTTGAAGTCCCATCTCCTAGAAATAGAGCACAAGGATATGGACAAAAACCCATGTAACTGTCCCTCTGACTGTGGACAGCTATGTCTCACCAGGCACAAGCAATGGCACCATGGCATGCTGGGACATGAGATTTCAGTTACCAATCTCCAGCCATTCTCATCCTTCCAAGGCCCGAATCAGACGCCTGCTCATGCATCCTGTCTATCAGTCTTGGGTTATTGCAGGTAAATCATCTTAAACTTTACCCCACTCTTGACAGAGTCTGATTAAAGAAGCTTCTGTTTCAATTTCTGCTTCAAGCCCTGCTTTATGGTTTCTTTTCTTTGTTTGTTTTTTGTTTATATTTTCTTCCGTTGTAGTTTTTCTTGTGCTTTGCTTGGGGAGAGGAAAAAGGGAAAGCTCATGGTTGTATTCTACCACTGTGCCCTTCTTGGCTTTCTAAATGTAAAAAAGGAGAGAGGTATAAAAATATCTGGTAATAAGCCATTATGAAAACGACAGCTTTTGCAATTCTTATTTTCTGGAGCATCACTCTCATGAGTGTCCCTCCTTATGTGCTAACGCATCACTTTCTGTAGACAAAATGTTATATCAGACAAAACCCAAAATTATGACATACATTGAAGTCGATGGGAATTCTGCCACTGTATTCAGTGCCCTCGTAGAGCAGAGACTAAAAGGTTGTTCCATGTCCAATCCCCACTTAATTCTGACCCAGCTGTGCCTTGGGTTGGAGCTTTCAAAAGTCTTACGAGAGTCCTCATCTGGTGTGCTCACAGCTGCTTCATCCTCACTGCATATAGCACTGTCATATGCTGTGCTCATACTGGAAAGTACTTCTGTGTGTTCGTGTCAGGAAGACATTCTAAAAAAGACAAGTAGTACGAACTAATACTGCAATAATGAAGTTGAAAAAGTTGCTATAATTGAGTTCATAAATATATATATAAATATATATATATATAATGAGTTCATAAATAAGTTTCCTATTTTACTTAAACTTGCTTCTTAGGTTTGACTAATTCTTTCAGCAATGAACCACCCTGGGACCAAATCAAATTTATTTAAAAGTCATGCAAATAAAAGAATGTTCTCTGTGCTTCCTAGTTTTTCTTCCCTGATAAAGCATAAATTGGTGACAAAGTTCATTATTTTGGAATCGGACTGAAAAATTCTTGCCTACTAGGTTGATGCCAAACATGTAAACATTCCCTTTAACAGAATTCTTTGCCCATCTACCTTTAAACATGGGTGTGAAATGTCATTGTAGCTACTGAACTTGATAACTTTGGATTTGCTGTCTTAGCTGCCCAGGAATAATCTCCAAAGTCACTGATGACAGTGCCAAACAGGCAGACCATCCATCGTTCCTAAAGAAGCACAAGAAGTTATCTAGGGAGGAAATTATGAGGTTTTGATTCTTTTTAAAGAGGGTGGAAGATTAAAGCAGGATTATTCTGAATTCTCATGAGCGAGGCACTTTACTGGAGCTGCTATCAAGGGATAAAAACAACAACACACATGCATGGCTGATAAAGCAAGACTAACAGCTGCTTCAGAGAGCAAGTAAAGAGTGTCTCTATGTCATACCCTCTGTGTCATGTCATTGAAGTGACCAGTGAGAACCAAAGCCACATGTTTTATTTGTATGCATTGGCATTATCTTTCCTGTAGCTGTTCAAGGCAATAATGAAGTCTCCATGTGGGATATGGAAACTGGTGATCGACGCTTCACTTTGTGGGCCAGCAGCGCACCGCCTCTTTCAGAACTGCAGGTCTGGTCTTTTTCTCTTCCCACTTCTGTTCTGTATCTGGTCCAGAACAATCTCAACTTCCATGCTGTGAATCAATACAGTTGCATGTCTCTGTGGCCTTGCCAGTTTGCTATCAGGAACTTGCCCTGGTATTTATTTTGGCACTGTCACTATTTTGCTGGCAAAACTAAATTCCTTTCGTAAAACAGCAGCGTAAACTAAATCTTCATTGGTATCTTCCACTGCATGTGGAATGTATCCAGTCATATTCTCACAAAACCTGTCAGCCAGTCAAGCCTGGAAAGGTTTTGGTGAAGCCAAAATTCATGGTATGGCATCTTGTACTTACTTTTACTTGCAGTGTCTGGGAATGTGGGTACTCCATAAGCATCTGTTTTGCTTATGTTTGCTTTGTTGTTTTGCACGTTCCTTTTAGAATACAATGCCATTGCTACACTTAACTGTTAGCTTAAAGTATGGAACTCTGCTTCCAGGAGTTAACTGGAAAAGGAGCAATCTGTGATATAATAACTAATAACTGCATCTTCTATAAATGTTGCACATGCAGATCTGGAATCTACCTAAACTTGAATTTGTACATGCTACAAGTTTGTCGGGTTCACTTTGTTTGATCACTTCCTTTGCAAAGTCAAATAGGAAACTTTGTGATTTGTTTTCTGCTGTGTGTCCCTTCCTTAATGCCTTCATACCATAAAAGTTTGAGAGTTCATGTGCTTCTCAACAAGATTCACCTGCTTGATTCTCTGATGAATAAACTCTCTTATTTGCCATCACTGAGAATTGTTTGGGATCTTGGAGAGTTTAATCTGTACTGTTGTTCTGTGAACCATAAGAAACAAAAGGAAGCACTTCACAATATTCTAAGATTGTGGCCTATTAATAAAGTAACTTGGTTTTAGTCACAAGCATTTGGAAATGGGATGGATAAATGTGATAAAGAATGCACTCCCTTTGTCAAGCATGGCAACAGCTTCTGGTAGTACTTCTTAATAAATACCTCTTTTCCCTACTAGCCTTCTCCTAACAGCATCCATGGAATATACTGCAGTCCAGCATCTGGTAATCCCATATTACTGACAGCAGGCTCAGACATGAAAATAAGGTAATAAATCCAACAACACCGTTTGATGCTCTCCTTTCTACCCTTGTCTGTGTATTAAGTTTTGCCAAGCATTGCAAAAGTAAGCTCTAAGAAGTCTAAACAATAACGCTGAAGATGTGTTCACTAGCAAGTGTCGGTGAGCAGAAAGAATTGTTCTCAGCAAAATTAGTGCAAAACTCAGTTTTCTGAAATGCAACGTGTACCATTTTGTAAAGTTCTTGGTAGGCAGCAGAGCAGAAATAAACCCCCCCATAATGACTTGTGTAAGCTTGCTATGAATATTGATTTCTCCTTCTTTTGTCTATTAAGCGCACAAAGCTCGTTGTGCTCACTTATTTTCACCACAAGAGCAAGACATGTTTTAAGCTGCTGTGTTTAGCTGATTTAAAAAATATAAAAAAAATTAATAGTTTTATTGTGTTTCTTTGTGTTTAGGTTTTGGGATCTAGCCTACCCTGAGAGATCTTACGTTGTTGCAGGAAGTTCTAATTGCCCGTCCGTGTCCTACTACAGGAAGATAATTGAGGGCACAGAGGTGGTTCAGGTATTTTGCTTTGTTTGATAACCTGTTCAGCATGCTTTTATGATGGCCCTGTGGGTTACATTAACTGCATAACAGCTTTCATTGCAACTATCTCACTTACTTCTTACAGATGGTATCAGCACAGTGTTTTGACATCGCTAGAAAGAAGTCACTTTAAAAGAAAAAATGTCAGTTATTTTTGACAGAATTAGACTTACCAGATAATACTTGATGCAGAAGCCACGGCTTTGAACCAGTTTTTATAAAACCCTTGGAATGTTACGATGTATGTGTTACTGTAGCTTCTTTTTCCCTATAGGATTGTTAAATCTTACTAGTTTTTATGTCATTGAAATAAATATGGGGAACAACGGTGATTTTCCTAATCAGCTGTTATGTCAGTTCAAATCAAGAGAGAGGTTTTGTGTGATGAAAAGAAATGAACCAAGAAATAATTATAAGCCGACCATCAAAGGGTGGGAGTTTTTGTGGTTTTGTTGTTTGTTTGTCTGAAGGTAATTTTTTTTTCGTCTTCACAGCTTGGAAAACTGTTATGCGGGACAGTGCTCACCTTCCTGTAAATATATTATTTTCACTTCTTTTTTTCTTTTTTTTTCTTTTTGTTTTGCATAGGAAATTCAAAACAAGCAAAAAATGGGGCCCACTGATGAGACCCCTCGGAAGGGTCCAGAGTCTCTCCCAGTTGGACATCACGATATTATCACAGATATTGCAACTTTCCAGACCACTCAAGGGTTTATAGTAACTGCATCAAGGGATGGAATTGTTAAAGTATGGAAATAAAAGTTGCACTAATATATAGTATGTAAATATTTGTAATAAATAAATGATGCTATAATGAAGTTTTCAAGGACTGTTTCCAGATCATGGAATAGAATGGACTTTAAAGACTATGAAGGGGATAAAATCAGTTATCAGTGTCCCACCACTCTGTTAAAAGCACTTCTTAATCACTTCTTTTATTAAAGATGTTTGGTATCAATGGCATTACCTTGAAAGGCCGAGCAGTTTATGAAGAAATTGTTTAGCTTGGCCTATCTTACATTGTTCTCAAGGATCTTTCAGAAGTTGATGGAAGGAATTCCCACCTTACACGTTGTAAATGTATAAAACGGAGAGGGCTGCTACAAGTGTGTCAGTGTCTGACTGCTGCTGCATTGAATCTGAGAAATGAGATATGAACCAGTGCACTAATGTCCCTGCATATTCTAATAACTGTAATAAAGTCCACTTGAGCTTCCCTGTTTGGTACCTGAGTGTTCACATCCATTGTTCTAATGTGGTGACTGTGTTGTATGGTGGCTATAGTATAAAAACAATTTGCATGGAAAATGAGTGTTGGCTCAGCCTTTAGAAATGACAGTATTGTCAGGCAGCAAAACTGTTGCAGCTTCAGTAGGTCATCCTTTGTAGATGCTATAACACTTATAAAGACTTTTGATTCTTCTTTTTTATTTTTTTTTTTGGGTGGGGTGGGGATCTCAGAAGCTTTGGTTTAAAAGATGGCAGTCTGTTTATGATCCTTTGATCAAATATGATGGGTTTTCTTCTGTGTGTGTGCTTTTGCTTTGTTGGTTTTAGGTGAAGTAGAGGTCAACTTGCATATCTGTTTTTACACGTGCTTTGCTATCTGCCTGTTGGCTCTGGTGAAACAACTCATAACATGACAGCCAGCTGCAAGATTCTGGAAAACTGGGTCAAAGCACTAAAAGCCTGTACCCTCAGAAGGTGATAGCATTTATTGCTAGAGACTTTTTAGTAATTATTTAATGGTTTTTGTCTAGTGCACAAATGCTCAGAAGAAACTGTGTATGTATAAATTCATTAAGCTATTCCAATAAGACTACAACAATCCAATTAACTAGAAGCTAAATAGCATCTCCCCGGGGATTATATAGATCAGAACTCCCAAGATGTCTCAGGACGATCAAACTATATTTGAAGAAGATAAAATCATACCTGTCATTCTGTAATTCAGTGTTTTTCAAATTAGCGCCTCTGCTTTTTACTGCCTGTTGCAGCCCAGCTAACACTAGCCCAGCTTCTGCTCTCTGTGTTGACTCAAGAGGTTCTACAAAATAACGATTATCTGAATTGAAATGTCTTTTCTCAAAGGAAAGAAGGGTGCCTGTTGTCTAACTTTTTAGCTCTTTCCTCCTGTTTTCATATATCTTTACATTTTTCAGCAATGTGCCTTTCTGTTGGGCAAGCAGTACGTGAGACGAAGTTGCATTTAAGCACATCCTTAAAGATACCAATGCCCTGTCTTCAGTTCCTTGCATTGTCAGGCTGCCTCCACTTGTTTGATGCAGATTTTGCCTTTCCTCCTTTTTACCCAGTGCCAGCAAGGATCTTGCAGCTTCTGGGATGCTGCTGGGGAAGGATGAAGCCATGCTCATGTAGGGCACGGAAGGAAGGAAGAGGAGCGTGGCTTTCTATGCCTGCTGCCAAAGATTGGTTGAAGATGCCATCAGCTCCTGCTGGGAGAGGTTGCATCAACAGGGCTAACAGCTGCTCCTAACACCCTGACAGCCTTATTAGTAGTGGCTAAATAGGGGAAAAAGCAGCAGCTGGGTCTAACACAGCACAGCCTATCTTATCTGGGGAGATTATCAAGAGTCACCTTATGATGCCACTTCCCTCAGTACTCACAGGTGCATCCCATCAGGGCTCAGGGATTTTATGTATGTTCAGTTTGCTTAAATATTCCATGGTCTGATCCTATTCCACCAAGGGTGCTTCTTTTGTACTCCGGATTATCCCCTTGGTCTCCTCTGACACTGCTTCAGTCCCAGTATCGACTCCTTATGTATTTATACTGCCATTGCTATTAAAACTCAGCAAGTATAATGCATCTGGCCAAGGCATGATGGCATGCACCTTTTGCCTAGAGGAAGAACACAAGACTTGCGTGCCATTTGCCCTAGGCCCCCATTAAGGGCAGGACATATACCATCCTTGTTACAGAAGGTTGTATTAATTGTGGTATGTTTTAGACAAGCTTAGCCCCTTTCCTATTATAAAAGCTGGCCGATTCATGTTGGATATGCAGCCAAATACTGTGATAGAAGCAAGAAAATAACACAAAGCCAATAATGCCGGGTATTTTCCCTAGAATATGCTTTAGATCTTTCATCTCTCTAACACTATCTGGTCCCTTTAAAATAATTAAAACATGTGTCTCTACCTCTAATTAATCCAAGATATAATCTGAAAACTTTGAGAAATTAATGCTGGGTTATGATCATTTTCATATTGTTATATAACAAAAACTAATTTAAAAAGGTATTAAATTTACTCACTTTCATTCAGCAGAAATTGTGGGCAGTAATTTGGTCCCAAGAACAGCTGTTCTTTGTTGGAAGCCTGAGTTAGGTCTCAGAATTCAGCTATTCTGGATTATAAAACGTAGATGAAATATGTGAATTTGGGTTGACATATGACAGTAGTAGTAGTATACCTACACTCCTGCACTTTTAAACTACAGTTTATCTTAACTAATACCCTCAACAGCACAAACATAACACACTGCTCCCTAGGTAGATTTCTAAGTGTGTGGCTTGACTCTAAAGATGATCTATGACAGCATCCAGAAGTTACTTCTGAGAGGTTCGTGTGTTTTGTTTTATTCTTTGGGAGGAATGTGGGATTGAGCAGGGAGAGGCTGTCCTTACTGAATGCAGCTGAGCAGTAGGTATGTCTTCAAAAGATGTTTCTCATTAGAGAACAGGATGTTATCTCAGGATGGACAGCCATATGCCCGTTTAAATAGTCACACCTCAGTTTCTATTCAGTTAGTGGACAGTTATTCCTATTTTAATTTATCCATCTTTATAAAAGCTGGGCTTACTAGTATGCACAGAAAGGCCTTCAGCTGCAGTGTTCAAACTGCTTTCAAATTGGAGCTGAGTGTGTGCAAACATGTGGTGTACGTATGCAAGCATGGTGCAGAAAAGCAGCTGGGGGACTAGATGGGAGGAAAGGCTCTCTCTGACCTGAGATCAGTACAGTGCACCAGAGATCCTTTCATGGTTCCACCATTTGTTTACACCACAGCCATTCAAAAAAATGTCAAGGGTTTCAAAAAAGTAGGTGCTAGGTGCTCCATAACCTAGAGAAATGCTTGGAAGCTTGAGCGCCCAAGATACCAGAAGGGCAGTATAAACTCAGACAGTGTATGACACTCAGCACCTAGACTGCTTACAGAAGTCTGTTAAGTGCCTAGAAGCAACAACACCAGAATGTTTTGCTAGCACTAGAACTCAGTATTTTACAGAAACATTTCATTATCTGCTGAGCGCTCATGTTCCTTACTGAAAGGCAGCAGCAAGAGAAGTCTAGTCAGTTGCCTACAAAATAATCCTTTTAATATCTTACCTTGTGTAACTGCTCAAAATTCATATAGAATTTCATGCTTCTGAAAAGGGGGGGACAAAAAGCCAATGTTGCAAAATGCTACTTGCTGGACCATTTGACACAACCAGTAGGATGAGACAGGGATTAGACAACAGACAAGCATCCTGTGGTAGCTAGCATATTCCTTCCTTCAGGGAAAAACCCAAAGGATTTATGCCAGGGATGGAAGAATAAAAAATAAATAGGTTAGGAGGCTTTGAGAGTTGTTCTTCAAGGAGGGACAGCTGGTTGGTCTTATCTCAAATAGCTACAGGAGGATCATCAAGCAACCTGTCTGAGGTAACAGGATGGAGGATGTATGTGTGGAAGGCACAAGCAGCTCAGCTCATGCAGGCACACGAATTTCTCCTTATCAAGCACCAAGGATCCAACACATTAAGACCCTCTCCTCACTGAAAAACAAGAAATTTGAGCCAGCAGCAAGACTAAGTAACCTCAGATGACAAGCAAGAGCCAGCTGAAAGGAAGAGATGGATTGCAGGCCACCCAGGGGATTCTGTGTCTCTTTGGCCAAAGAACCTAAGATAACAGAATCAGCCTTTGCTACATGAGTAGATATGCTTGATTTTTGACCTCTCTCTTTCAAGAGAAAGAATTATTTACTTACCTGAACAAAATGAGAACATCAGAGTTCTAAAGAGATTAGGAGATCAGATTGCCAAGTGGTCCTGTCTTAGAGGTAGAATTTCCTTGAGTCATTTCTAAAAAACAAAACCTGTTTTTCCAAAAGAGGCAAACTCCCTTCCTCATGTACACCTCATGACTTAAGGAGAGGGAGTAATTCATTTTAAAAGAGGAAAGGAACTACTGCCAGCTGGCAGCATACATAAAGAAACAGATATTTATAGAGAATAGCAATTTTGATGCTTAGACAGTAAACACTTCAGAATTAAAACATTGTACATATTTTGTCAGAAAGCAAACAATGGTTCGATCCATTCTTCAGAACTGGTAGACCAGCAACAGGCCCCCAAAAGATAACTAAGGTGTCCTCCTTAATTACTAGCCACAAATGTAGAAGAACAGAAGGTAAGAGTAGAATATCTTTCATTCCCTTGCAGTAGTTTTAGCAGTCTCATTCTGACACTTGCGAGACGAAGGACAATATGTTTCATCAGTTTACCTGTCTCAACTCAGTTTGGTTCAATAGACTAACCCATGAGATGTTTTGCAGGTTTTTCAACCAAGGAGCACCCTTTCTCAACTGGGCTAAGAGTGTCAGAGAGTTAACAGTAAGTTGTTCAGCATTATCACAGCCCTGGGCTAGCAGAGCTTTATAGTAGCCCACTTTCTTCAAAGTCAAGAGTTCACAAAATACCCCCTCTAACTGACAGCAAAAGGCACCAGGCTCTGGAAATCCAAGTTCATCTGTGTTCCCTAGAAGTTCGTTGAGGAATCCTTGGTCAATAGCCCAAGCAAATTAGAGATATTTTTATTGACATTACTGTAGACAAATACAGAGAAGAACATTATTCCAGGCGAGTTCATCCACCTCTACAAAGAATGGACTAAGGTGGGAAGAGTGAAATGTACCATGACTTCTACAGACATAAAATAGGCAACAGCAGAGTCAAAGTAAGCCAGCAGAATGCGAAAGCTCAGTCAAGCATGACCCTGTTGTGGAGCATTGCAATTTTTGTCTTTAATAAGAATGTGTCCTCAGGATTTATTTATTTTTTTCCCTTCAAGATCAACCATGAAAATCTAATGTTCCAGAATAAATGCATTTGTCTAACTTTTAGTGACAAGGGAAAGAGAACAACGCTTGCTTACATCTAAGAAGGCACACTATGAGAATATGCTTCCATCTGTTTTAAGAACTAATGGCAGAAGAGAAATATTTGAAAAAGAATTATTTTATTCACATATTGAAATATTCGTAAGTGGAGTGACTATAGTACAAAATCCTCCACATAAAAGTGAAGTAAGTTCTAGTAAGTGTATGACCTTTGAGAGATAAGTGCTTTTTTTCCTCTATGCGTAAGACGAATGCAAGTAATGAATCAATATTTTGATGTTACTAGTTCATAATTCATTTCATGAAAATGTTTTAGGGGTTATTTTACTTTATTCAGTACATTTAAAAAATGTACACTTCAGTGTCTTTGGAAGAAAATTGTTTCAATGCTTTTACTCCCTTTAAATAACGGTGTTAGCTAATAAAAGTTTCTCATTTTTCAAAATCTTAGATCATCTGAGCAGTAGTTTTAGTTTTCTTTTCGCTACTAGGTATAATAGATAATAACATCACTAACAAGTATTTCTTTGAGCTGAGATCTGGGAGATGAGATGCTGTGTAAAATTTTCCATCTCTTCTGCCCATCATCTTGATAGTGTAACAAAAGACGTGAAGTAGTTTAAGTGTCTCTGCACTAGAAAGACTTTATACACAAGAATCCACATTCTTCTTGTGTTTCAAATCTGTTTTTGTTCCCTCCACAGCCCCCATACCAGAACTGACCACACATTTTCTGCTCTTTGTTGTAGTACCACTTCAGAACGTAATTCTGACATTCTCCACTATCTTGAGCCAGGTCACACGCATCTGGAAAAGGCAAGTAAGAGAGAGATTTAATGAAAAATCCACCCTTCTTGGCATTAGAATTTCAAGGGAAGTAACATTCAGTACAAATTAGCAAATGTGAAAGCTAGGCAGTGTTCAAGGTCTTACAAAGATTCACCAAGTATCCACACACTAACAAAAAGCATCAGAGTGGCCAGAGAAGATCAAACAATAGGTCAGTACAAGCCACATCTTTGAATAGGCAAATTCTCAAATTGTGCTATATATTTTTAGTGCAACTAGAACTGGGAACTGCAGTTCACACCTCTCCTGTAAATGGTTTATGTCACTGCTCACATGAGCGCCATTAGCCTGTTTGCGTCTTCATAGGAAACATTTACTTGAAAAGAGTAAACAGTAGCATATCTTCACGGTTAATGGAGAGCACTGATTCAAAAATGTACACATGTAATTAGGCCATGAGACCATTCTGTCTGCGCAGAGTAAATAAGTTATGCACTATGGATGTCTGGGATTCCAGACTTACATTTGTTCTTAAAGTTCCAATATTAAAACAGTTTTACAGCGCTGGCCCTCTCATCTGGGAAGGGGCTACCAGACATGCAGCAGAATCCTTTTTGACTGGAAAAAGGAGTGGCAGCTGTAGCAATGAGCAACAGCACCCAAAGTCATGCAGACACTGTTGCATTTTTCCAAAGAAATTATCACAGAATCACAGGATCACAGGGGTTGGAAGGGACCTCTGGAGATCATCCAGTCCAACACACCTGCTAAAGCAGGTTCCCTTGAGTAGGCTGCAGACAAGAGTTATCTCCAGTTGCAGGCCACACAATAGAAACACTCAATTCTGTAAAAGGGATGTTGGTGAGAAAACTGATCTCACAATCAGATTAACATACTTATATAAAAAGGCAAATATGGAAAGAAATGTGTAAGTAGGAGGCAAAGTAAAAAACATGGAGAATATACATCTTGACAGGATATCTCTGCTGGAGAATCCTGTTCTTCCCAGGAACAGATTGTAGCAGAGACATATTTAGTTGTTCCATGTGGAGCTAAGTTAGAAGCAGGAATAATTCAGTAATTATAGTGCAACTTGAGTATTTAATATGATCAGCTGTTTTAGTAGGGATTACAATCTATATTATTAGTATGTTATTTTAGAAAGTTATAAATCAAAACTTAAGTCTAAATGACACCAGCAGTTCGCCCTATGTAACATTTGTAATGTACAAATTTGGACTGTTAAAGGTATATGGCAACAAAAAGTTTTGGAAAATATGATTAATGGAAATGATTCACAATGAGCAAGTATTCAACTAATTCCTTCACAACTTAGAGATTTTCTACTGAATTCAAAGAAATTTTCATACTCTAAAATCATACCATAATCACTATTGTCAGGTCCAGTTTCTACTATTGTTGCTAGACTTTCCTTTCTCCCCTGAGCTTCTCCATACTCTTGTGGTTTTACTCCAGTTGTGTCTTCCTCTGTGAAGTACTCATTCTCCTCAAAATCATATCCCATTCCTGGCACTGTGTATACTGGTCCTGTGGTAGTCAATTTAACTTTTTCCAGGGCTCTATTTTCAGTTGTTTCCATGTCTTTTAAATCACCACTATAACCATTTTCATCAGTTCCAGGTAAAGGCATCCTTCAAAGGAGAGAGGGAAAAGAAAAAGTATTTAAGCACTAGGATGGCCTTTTCATTCCTTCTGAATACTGTGAAAAAAAATTATTGATCCTGATCATGCTTCTCCCAAAGCTAATCTGAAAATATAGTGACTAATCTAAAGGGAAAAATCTTATGTTTGGAGATAACTGTAAATATATCGTTTTATCCCTTACATGCTCATGTGTGTAAGATTTAATAGGCAGTTCCAAACCTTTCAGTCACAGACACTTGATCTTGTGTGTCACCCCGATCTAAGTTTTCACATTCTTCTTGAAGTTCAGGAGAAGGATAACTGTTCATTTCTTCTGTGGAGAAAGCAAACATACCACGAGTGAGTTTTAAATTCCTCCAAACCCCACTATGTTTAACAAAAAGCATAAAAAGATTTATTTTCTTGTTAACTGGAGTTTGTATCTTTTACTATCTATAGAGATGTCCAGAAAAATGAAAATGACATCAGAGATCATCTAGAGGAGACCAACTCTTGAAAAAATGCTTTAGACTTTTGTATTCCTCTGTAATACACTATAGCAAATTTGTTTTACCTAAACACATGCTTCTGATGGGGATTTCAAGTCAGTGACAACTTCCTTCTTGACGCTCTCTTGAATATATTTCAAAGCACAAAAAACTGTTAATCTACAATAATGGGTCTTAGAAACTACAGAAGTTCTTTCTCTGCCTTACAGAGGTAGAATAATAGTAAAGAGAGGTTAAGGCCAGATCTGCTGTTGTTTAAACTTCTATCTGCTCAAAAGCCTAAATAAGCATTAACAGCTCAGTAATCTGGACCTGCCAAGGGTCAGAAGAGAAATGTAGATGCCAATGGCCAGAGAAGAAATGTAGGCCTAAATCAGGAGAACAACTGTTTTTTGTGTCTGAAGAATAGTCGTTCCTTCATAAAAGTGAAGTCAGCATAGCCATACATCGAATACAAAGTTAATGAGAAAAAAAACTTCTCAAGATTTTGGCCTAAAGCAACATTAGAATGTAATATTGTTTTGTATTTACTGGCAATTCCATTAGTGTCCAGCATCTGCTACAAATATAGATGAAATCCCAAGTAGCTACGTTATGACTAGAAACTGAGAAGTAGTACATATACTGACTGCCTTTTTCTACAGAGCATTTCTCATTCTTTCCATAACTTAAGTGAATGGCATTGCATGCTACTTACGTTGTAGCAGATTTAGAAATGCCCGGGCAAATCTCTGAGCATATACCATCTCAGACGCTGAAATCCTACCCAATGCCAGCAAGTGCTGATCTGTGGGGGAGCTTGATAGCTCCATCAACTCACTGTCACTCAGATCATTGCCAAGCGCAAGAGTGAACATGGTAAATCCTTGGCACTTGACTCCAAGTGAAATCTCTCTTAGCTTCTCTCTGTCTTGTGTGCTTGTTTTGCTTCCAACTATTGCAAATATGACCCTGTGTTTTCTTTGTCTGGGAGCTTTAAAAAATACATTTTCAACTGTCCACTGTAATGCAGAAGCAATGGCTGATGGCCCTTCCAGTTGGTGAACAGACTCTTGGATATGTTTCTTCATCAAATCCTTATTGTTGTATGTTTCTAGATCAAATTCCAAGGCCACAGGGGTTTTGTTTCTGTCAGGTAGGAAGCCCCTGGGAGCCTGCTGTACCAATGCCACTCTGGTGCCTCCAAAAGATTCACTTGGCTGTTCAGCAATGACAAACTGATCTAGCATGTTGCTCACAAAGTCCTTGGCTCTCTGAAAATCTTCACTGCTGATGCTGCGAGAGCTGTCCATGATGTAAGTAATATCCATATCCATCAGAAGAGGTGGAGAAATGGGCACTTCACAGTTGGTACTGGGCTTGCATTTATCTAGAGAGGAAGAGCCAATAAACAGAAAACTATTTAGCAAAACAACAAAAACAATGGTTTGGGAAAAAAAAAAGGTGAGTCCTGTTCTTTTTTTTTTTTCCTTAAATTTGATTTAAAACAGTCAATTTAATGACCAGAAATCTTATTTTTTCTTACAAGCAACAAGGGATGAATCCTGCTGAACAAGGTTTTCAGATTCTATGGGAAATTAGTCAGGTATGAGAACAAAAACTGGTGTGTTAAGTTTTACCGTATGAGCAGAATTTCCCTGAGAATTTTTCTCCCATCAAAATCTAAACATGGCAAAGGACACTGAAGCAAGCACTATTTTTTTTTTTTTATCTCAGACCACTGTTAAGCATTCTGAAACACTATTATCATTTAGCAGTTTATCTCAAAATACAAAATTTATTATAAATGAGCATGGTATCCCAGGAACATGATATTAGAATGTGTTTCTGTTACAAAATAAATGCCAAATAGAAAAAAATTTTCACACAGATGAGACAGGAATTAAATGGCTTTTGTATTTTTAAAACTCTAATTCTTACTATCCATATTGCCCAGAATAATTATTTTGTTGAAAAATGTTAAGATTGTTGCTGAAAGTGTAAAAAGAGCAATACAACAGCTGAAATAAGTAAAATTTCTCACCAAAGCAAAGTGTACAATATGTGATTTTCTCCAAATTTTCATCTTCTTGTCTTTCCCAAACAAATAATTGAAATCTTCCTGTATCATCAATCTAGGTTTTAAAGGAAACACAAAAGTAACATTAAAGCAAAATATAAATCATGTTTACTCTTTGTTCTTAATGTCATTACTACTTTTCTACTGAAACAGATGTTATCCCTAACTTGGTGCTTTCATTTCTATTGTAATATTGAACAAGTATAGAGAAGACTTTTTCAGTTGCCATCTGGAGCACTATATCTGCCCTTGTGCATTACAATATCACCATTTTTTTCCTAAAGGTTTAACTCCCCACTATACAGAGATTGCTAAACTAGTGCAACTAATAACAGTTGATGTTAAAAGAGCTTATTAGTCCATTTAAGACAGTCATAATATATAGTTCAAAGCTATAATAGATCATACAAAGCTAGCTCAAGTATTTCTGAATGATGTTGAACTTGAGACCAGTGTGCACATTTATTTACTTTTTCTTTCAGCTCTTTGTAGAATCTAGGTTAGAGAAATAGCATGGGTAACCAAGTGAAATTAACACAATGCTATTGAAATTCTATGATTTCGCCTAAAACCTCGAGTCAGAAATAATTCATGTGCAATAAGAGCTCAAATGGTGATCATTATAGGGAAGAGAATCAGCGTTTCTTTGTTAAAATAGCAACCTTTAACAAAACACTTTTTAATAGGAGATTGGACATCCCCTATAGACCTATCTTGCTATCAGGAGATCGTTCTTTACTCAAATAATAGTAGCTACTGAGCAAATCGACAACTGATTCAATTTTTTATAGTCAGTCTACTTACTGAGAAGGCACGTCTGACATTTGGCAATTCAGTGAAGGCAATAACCACTGGAGTGATATCCCAGGCACTCAACTCAAGTACAGCTGTGCTGATGACCACATCCTCCTGAGATGGACCATTGGCAAAAAATATGGCAACTTTTCTTGTGAGGATGCCCTGACGAACCCGTTTGAAGACATTTCTTGCAACAAATCTCATGGCTGCCCCAATACTACGTTTTCCAGTAGATCTCTCTAGTGGTATTCTCTGGACTGCCTGTAGAAGCAAGTTGTGTTTTTGGAATTCTGAGAAACGAATGAGATAGCGCGTGTTGGTATTGAAAGAAACGATGGAAACACGAGCGCCTGTTGGGCAATTGCTTTCACTGATCTTAATGGTCTTCAGCAGTGACATAACAATGTTTCTCATTCGTTCAAATGCAGCTGGAGTAACACCTTCAGACATATCAAGGGCAAACACCACCTCCGTTGGATAAAGTGGACACGTGTCTGTATCTTGAAACAAAACATTTGTGTGAGAATATTTCAGCAATTTAAACACTGTTCGTTTTCTTCAAGTCCATGAAGAATGGGCATGCAGTAGCCTGATTGGCTTACCTGATGAACAAGCTGGAATGAAGAAACGGAGAGGAGACAGATTATTTTGGACTCATATTCATAAAAATAGAGACATATTCACTCATGTTCATTAAGGAGCCTGACTCAAAGCATCAGATATGGTCACAAGAGATAACACTCCTTTTCCACAATTGAATAATCAGAACAGTGAAATTTGGATGAGATTTAAAGAAATTATTCTAGATTCTGCTGAGCAGAGAAAGCTGAGAAAGAATGAACACTCCAAAACTAGAGAATAAGTGATATATAAATATTCTCTGAGAATTCCCCAAAGGGGGATTGACACAATGCTAAGTAATTAAATTAATTTAAAATGAGAACAAGAGAAATGTGTTACAGTTTTTGTAATTAACGGATAGGAAATATGAGCAGAAAGACTAAGCCTGTTTTACACACCTGCTGAAAAACTTTCACAGTTACAGTCAACAAGTCAACATCAACCTGAACCTTGATGTAAACTACCAGTCTACAGAGTTTCCAATGGAGGATTTTTCTTTTAAGAAGGTTTCCAGGCTGGATGTGGCTCTGGGCAGCCTGGTCTAGTGGTTGGCGATCCTACCCATGGCAGGGGGGTTGATACTAGATGATCATTCTGGTCCTTTTCAACCCAGGCCATTCTATGATTCTATGATTCTCTGAAGGATGACTATGTGGATTCTGAGGTAAAAGAAGATGCTCCCTACTCACGGCAGTTTTTTCGTGTAAAATTCACAAGTTCACAAGGCTGCGGGAGAAAAATTAAAAAGCAATTAACAATAAATCACAGACCACCCCAGACTGTGAATCTTTCTATTGGTTTGAGTTGAATGTCAGATCTAAGCTACTGAACATTCACAAATTCCAGCTCATCTCTATTTCAACTTGACAGCGGCTCTGCCCCTTATGCAGAAGCTAAGTTATTTCAGGCAAGCTCTCTTGGTATTTTGCCATGCCCTGGAATACGAATCAACTATTGAGCCATTCTTTACTTTTTTTTTGTAATAATCTTACCTAGGAGGTCACTGTGCAGTGCCAATTCCAGAGCAGAATGGGAATTTCAGAAGCAACTCACATAGCAAGAGGGAGCTCTGCAAAGGAGGACTAGACCCCTTCTACAGAATATAGAACATACCTACAGTACTGCCTGCACGTATTGCCTGAAGGTATTGTCTATGCAAGTGCTAGATGAAGCCTTTATTTAAGAATGTTAATCTTACATCAGTTAGGATTATGAAGAAATCCTGCCCTACTATTCACAATAAAAACAGCTATTGCTGAGGAAATGTCTTCCTTTACAAGGGGGTGAGACGTAACCCTGAATAGTATCTGATGTTTAAATTGATGTGAATGAGGTAACAAGTAAAGGAATATTAATGGCCCATTAATAAATGGGCCATTAATAATGAATATGCCTATTCGTTTGTAGAATGGTACATGGTTGTACATGGTGTAATATCATATTTCTTTCCTCATCTCTTGATTACTTGCCAAACAGAATGACACACTGTCAGAATACAATGAATATAAGTATTTGAAAAGGATACCGTTTTCTAAAAATTAAATGTGCTTATTGTGTTAAGTGATTATAAACAGATGATGGCTAAAACAGTTAGTCCCAAGTAGCGTGCAGCTAGATGTAAGCTAGTTACTTACTTCCATTAAAACAGTGCCTCTTTGTCCCTTGGCACCCTGAAACAAATTAAATACAGATCCAGAGCATTAGACTCTGATAACATTTTCATCTATGACTCTGTAGTCCAAAGAAAATGTAGGCATACAGTGTTTCCCTGACAACCACTTGCAAATTTAAGATATGAGGAGATAACACTGCTCAGCATGGATTTTTGTGGACCTCATCCTGAAAGACTTGCAGACTACTAGTCCATCCTGTTTCTCAGTATGTTTCTCTCCTTGTTCTTATAAATGCTCACTACCTATCACTCTTGAGGACCAGTATCCATCTGAATTGGATCTCCTCCTAAACAGCAGTCTCTGTTAGTTAAAAAAATGTTGTGGTTCAGTTATCTGCAGCTTGCATGCTTTTCAACCTCTGATGTGCAACACGGTTGCTCTTTCTTGCAGGGCAAAATCCCAACAGTTCAACCTCGAGAGATCCTGCAGACCATGCACACATCCTGATTGCTCAGCCAGTCTAGCTAGCTTTGGCTACTCAGCAGCCTTCCTTCTGGGAGCTGAGGGCAAATGTGAGGATTCCAAATAACCTTTTTCAAAATCTTGAATTAATTGTTCAATCTTCATAGTAGGACTAAAATACAGAGAAAAAGGATTTTTATTTTTTTCCTCAAAGTCAGCTTGAGAGCTTTTGTTATATGTGAAATTCAAATATATAGCAAAGTTACTGAATATATGCACTTAAGTCAGAAGGTGCAATAGTGAGATAAACCAGAAAAATTTGAACTCCATACATCATACCCTCTGCTTTAGACTCTCTCTTTCATGACATTATAGTTTACCAAAATAATATACTTCCTTGCATCCCCAAATAAGAATCCCAACTCTGCATTTGTTACTGCCTCCTCAAATTAACCTTCCATTCCTCCATCTCTTTTCTGAGCTACTTCCCTCATCCCCTTAGCTTTCCTGCTGCTAGCATAATCACAAATATTCCATGTATTTATCTTCATCCTTTCCTCAGCTAATTAGCTGTACAAACTTGACCAAAGAGATAACCCCACCAACAAGATAAGTAAGATGGAACAACAGCCCTTTTTTGGATGGCTCTACCTACTACTTGTATCCATTCTGCAACCCCGTCTCTTCCACTTGCTGCAAAATTCCCGCTTCCTTATTTCATTCATGCACTGCTACCACAATAATCCCACCAAACCCATACATTCTGTATTCCCTTCTCACTTCTGCATCTGAAGAGGAGATCTTGAGCTTGTAATCTGTCTGAAGACTTCTTGGACCATGGATTGGCAAGGCCAAATTGTTGTTTAGTTGGCTTTTTCTGTGCTGGCTGTTTTTATTATTTAGTTTTTCAAGATGATCAATGGCTCATCAGCACGTAAGGTCTGTCTGTCCATAACACAGACAGATGACAGCCAAAGAGCATAAAATATAGTGGTCCAGATGTATTCAGAACAGACAGAACAATGCAATGACCAAAAATTATGTTTCTAAGTTGCATGTATCCTGTAGGCCTTATCATACAGAAAACTAGTGTTATCAATAGTTACATTTTAAAACTAAAAATGTAAGTTTAAAAAAAGCTTGAAGGAAAAAATGAATGCCTACAATGTTAGTCCTAGTTACTAGTGAAATTCATTATCTTTTCACCTGCTTTGATAAAGAACATAATCTTTTCTTGTATAACATGCAGATCAGAAGCACTAGAAAATACAGCAATTCATCTAGCTGTATACAAGGAATAACAGGGTATGGTCAGCTTAAGCTTTAAATGGATGCCTGTAACTGCAAATCTAATTTTATATAGCTTTTCTTTTTAAAAGAAAATGTACTTCAGATTTCATCAGAACAACCTTGTTCTACATTTTAAATTTTCTTATCTTTTTAGATTAGATTTTTAACCACTAGAGAGACAACATCAAATATTGTGGAAGAAATTCTGCCCTGCATTGTATCATTGCAGTTTCATTTCCAAAAGCAGGTGCTCTTGTGTGAACACATCCACAGGCAAGATGCAGTTCCATATGGCTGGCAGACTGATTAAGTACTGTATATGTTATGAAACACTATTAAATATTCTATTAATCTAACAGAAATTCAAGGGATATCTAGGAAGATCTTTTAAAAATACATTACCATAGGTCCTGATGGTCCTTGGTCCCCTGGATCTCCCGGGGAACCTGGTGTGCCAGCATTACCCTAAAAATATGAATACAAGTTTTATTCTTCATAATTGCACACACGTGCAGAATTTCAGCAGAGAAAAAACCTTTATAACTACATTGTGAGCCAGTTCCTGCATTTGAATAAAGATAGACTACTACTCCTAAGAATTACTAGCAACAAGCAATTCCAAAGACTTTGGCCTTCATTCTCTCCAAGACCTCTTGCCCAGGTTATGAGGTTATTGCAATAAAAGACTGGAGTAGGAATTGTTTGTTTGTTTGTTTGTTTGTTGTTAGGAAACACTAGAGATCTTTGGGGCTTTGCTTACTGAATTCTCTATGGATTTAACAGATTTATCATTCTTACCCTTCTACCCCTAATTCCTTTAGGTCCTTTAGCTCCTGAAACACCTGGGTCTCCATCTTCTCCCTGAAAATTAATGAAATCCAGAACTTTGTAGGAAAGAAGAATACAGACAAAGACAGATAACCCCTTCCAAACAAGAACAGTGTAAAACAATAACTAATGAAAGGAAACATGCTCATTTAATTATACCTCTGGACCAGGATACCCTATAAATCCAGATTCGCCCTGCCAAAAGAAAGAAAAAGGATTTCATAAGAATCTAGAAGTTTCTGATCTCCTTAGTATTTGGTATCTTTAAATCAAAACAAATATCAAAATTATTTTTGGCATGTCAGTCCACTCAAGAAAAAGTGAGTCTCAAATGACCCCATAGGCCTGGGCCTGCCATTTTAATAGGCAAATCATTCCAAGAGCAACTATGAAGTTATTCCTGTCTTAGCCTTCTCTCCTCTCCTCTCCTCTCCTCTCCTCTCCTTTCCTCTCCTTTCCTCTCCTCTCCTCTCCTCTCCTCTCCTCTCCTCTCCTCTCCTCTCCTCTTCTCCTTTGTTTTCCTTTCCTCTTCTCTTCTCTGTTTGTTGTTTAGTTGGTTGGCTTTTTCTGTGCTGGCTGTTTTTATTATTTAGTTTTTCAAGACTTACATAAAAGAGACAAAATACATTGAATGTCATTCTGAAACTGAAATACTCTTCCATGAGTGACAGTAAATTGCTTTTGATGTGCAATTACACTTATCCAGCAGTTTATAGACATTATTTCTCAGTCTGACTTACCGTAACCAATCCATTTGCCATTGCTTTCACAGAAAGAATCCATATACCTTTGCCTTGCTTTCAGTCTGCATTTCTTTTCCAGATTTAGTAGCAATGAGGATTAGGAGAAATATCACTGTAATTTCATGTATTATATGTTAATCCTAAATAAAATGATGTGGGATTTTTCCCCCAACAACACTCATTACCAAACCTAGTGTTTGTTTGGTTTTTTTTGCTATGTTTTGTATATTAATTTAAAATCAACAGCATCAGTGATGTAAAAAAAAACCCTTCAAACTATGACACAAACTCCATTTTATTTAAATTCTGTTTCCTAAGCTGCAAATTAGTTATCAGTGTTTTGACAGAATGTTTAAATAGACAAATGATCAACCATCAACCTACTATGGATTACATACTACCTCATTTAAGTCATGTATCTATGGAGGTATAATTATTTTGATCTCATTCTTTTCTGTACACTTTTTATTTTAGCCAGATTCTTGTATGTTTTTAAAGAAGCAGACACTTCACTGCTAGCTCATCATCCATTGCCAACAGGATTGGCTAGTCAGGCACACTGGGGTGCACTTGGTCCTGCAAAAAGTACAACTTACAAACCCATATCCAAAAACACACACACACACTAATGAAAGAGGAAGAGCATGGTTCTCAAAAGAGTAGTGCCCTCCCAGTCATTCTCATGTGTTATCATGTGTCACCATTTCTTCAAAATGGAGCATAATTCTCAATCCAGTTTTCAATATCAGCAGAGACAAAGCTTGATGTTTACATCAAACTGCATTCTTAAGCTCTCATGAAGCAGAACTAAAGATCATAGCCACATTTGTTTCATTGCAGAACCTCTTACAAGCTGTGGGAAGGCTGAGCCTCTTGCCGAACATCGGGAACATGCTGTCGCCATATCTTACATTTCTCTTAAATCAAGATTGATGGTCCCATTAAAATTGAGCTTGCATAATGGAGACTGAGAGACATTCTTACCTTTGCTCCTTTGTTTCCTTCAGGACCATAGATGTCTCTGCCATCCATGCCCTGCACAGGTTGAATATACCATCAGTTAACTTTTAATAGAAGATGAGATTTATTTCTAGTCCCATTTTGGAAAAGAGACCTCCCATTATACCACTGCGTCCAGGCTTTTGATACTGATGAAGCAGGGCAATCTATCATAACACAGTCTAAAAACAGTAGCAAATAGTAGAAAAAGCTGCAGAGAGTAAACAGCAATAAAGGCCACAGCACCCCTCCATTATGTGACCTACTTCCAGTACAGTCTCTCTTAGCAGATACAGAGAATCTGAATGAAAAAATTATCTCTTGCCCACAAGGAATCTGGTTTCCATAGAAGCTGAGAACCAAATCTGAAATAATTTTATTTGTACTAAATAGTGAAAATAGAAAAAGGGAATTAACTGTACTGATCCAGCTGAATGAGTGTTTAACTACAGTGGCCCTGAACTAGGGCAGAAAGACTCACTGGTATGCCTCTTGGCCCAGGTGGTCCCACAGGGCCTTTCTCTCCAGGGTCACCAGGTTCACCCTGTCATAATTGAAATATAACAACTATTAGTATGGCTCATTCAGGAGAACTCTTATTTTGGAAATATAAATTGTCTGCTACACTGAAAATTGCTTATACTTTTTTACAGATTACTTGATGCGGATGAAAAGCATTATGTTACAGATTGTGTTTGAGAGAACGCTCCTTGGAGTGGAACTGGAAAGTACTGGGCAAAACAGTAAACACTGAGTATTCATGTAGCTATACCCCATAGGACTTCCTTCAACAAAAAACTCCCATTTTTATATAGAACTCCCAATGGCAAGGGTGTTTTCTGGGAGAAGCTGTATTTACGCAAACAGGACATACCTAGGAGTTCTACCAGCATGAAGCATCTGTTGATAGCAAATGATATTTCTCAGGCAAGCTGTCTAGCCTGTGTTCTTAGTACTTCTGCAAGTTTTCTTTTCTTTGGTTTTCACTATATTAAATAAACTTTTTTCTATCAAGAATCTCAACATAAACAGCAAAGAACTAGACTGAGCACATGGAATGTATGATAGAGTCCTTCACATATTCTGACTGATTGCTGCAAATAAAGCAAAAATTTATACGGTGGAATCTTTTGAACAGAAAGGTTGAAATGAATAACTACACCTCATTAACCAAAACTTATTTCTAATGCATAAGAATAATAAAATGCTTGACACCGCTGCCATATTCCTACTGCATTTCACGAAAAGCCAAGTCCCATTGAAAGCCATGATGACAACAATCAGAAGAGCAGCCATGGTGACTAACAACTTCTTAGCATAGCTCTGACACCTGTGTGTGACCTTGCATCCATCACTTGCATTACCGTGCAATCAAAAATTCATATAAAATTTATCAATCTATCTTCACATGTTCCACAAGCACAACACAAGCATTAGTTCATGGCTCTTCAGTCAGATTCTTCAATAAATGATGCTGCATGATTGCTGTGATCATGTACTTTAAAAATGTTTACCTTTGCTCCTCTTGCACCGAGCTTTCCATTTGAGCCAGGTGGACCTGGGGGACCCAGACTAGCCTGTAATCAGAGATATCAGTAAAAAAGTGAATGGTGAAGAACTCAAGGACTCGCTACACTCAAGGATTCACTGCCTCTTGAAATTACTGTAGAATCAGTATAGACATTAGCACATAAACAGATTTCACCAAAGCTTTTCAAGGGCCACAGTAGGTTATGCATCACATTGTCATTCAAGTTATTTCCTGTTGTCAGTGTTACTGCAGTAAAATTCTCAAAATATTATTTTCTATCTACATAGATATTTAAGTATGACAAATAATGCACAAGCAGAGTGAATATATATACACACATATACATGGGATCAGTGTTTAATCATGAGCATCTTTACATGACTAAAGCAGATACCCAAGGCTGATAGAGTCGGATGCTCTAATCCTGAGTTATACCAGTGTAATTCCAGAATAAGAACCCTGAAGCCAACAGCATCATGCACAAGTGAGGAAGATCAGTGGTCAGGGCTCAATAGTTATAACCTAGCATTAGATATTTCCTGGTCTCAGCTTAGATGGAGTTGATTTTTCCTTCATGGCATCTGGTATGATGCTGCTGTTTGGCTTTAAGAGAAAAACAGTGTTGATAACACACTGATGCTCTAGGTGTTGCTGAGCAGCGCTATATGGAGCCAAGGACACTGCAGTTTCACAGCTTCTCCTACTGTCCTTTCAGTGAGGGGAGCTGTGGGGGCACAAGGAGCTGGGAGGGGACAGAACCAGAACAGCTGATCTAAACTGGCTGAAGGGATAATCCATATCATATGACATCATCTGAGAAAAAACTGGAACAACGATGGGGAGTTGGCCGGGCAGGTTGCCACTGCTTGGAGACTGGCTGGGCCTCCGCTGGCAAGTGGCAAGCAGTTGTTAGTGTATCACTTGTTTTGTTTAGCTTTTAAATGCTTTTCTCAAAACAATTACCCATAGAAAATATGTAACTATTTTCTGTTGAATGCCCATCACAAATTAGAAGACTAGTAAGCATGAAAAAGCTCACTGTTACACAAACTTCTTTTATTCCTCTGAATTCTCTAATTGCAAACAGCAATAGGATCTTACTGTAAAATGATTTGGATTTTTTTCCCCCCAGAATACTAAGGCCAACAATTAAAAAAAAAAAACACACAAAAAAAACCAAACAAACCAAGAAACAAGCTATAACTACACTCCAATAACTTCACTTCTCTACCACCAATGACAAGCTGATTACTTAACTTTGTCTTCAACTGCTCCGCTGTATATAGGACCTATATAGGTCCTGCAAGCCATAGTGCTACTCCTGATTCTATGGAACTGAGAGATGAATATAGAACTAAGCCTTTTCATTGCAACCATGCAAAAGATTTATAATACTGTAGTTCACTTCTTATTCACCCATCTAAACTTATTTTCAAGGCTGTGATTTCAGCATAATCAAAATTTGCAGCCTCATGCAACCATCAGTTTCCTTAACTACTATACTGGAAATTTTTCAGTTTCTTCTTTCTGTAAGTCCTTAAAAAACTCACTATGAAAATAATACCACCTCTGAGAAATTTAAAGCCCTAAGCTGTGAAGCAAGAATATTATTTTAAAGCTAACCTGAGAGCCCGGCATGCCTTGTGGTCCTGGAGGTCCTCTGATCCCTTGTGGTCCTCTTGGGCCCTGACACACAAAAGAAAGAAAAATCAGTTCAGTATTGATAGATTTTCAATGAAGATTAGATTGTTCTGCAAGCCTTAATGCACAGGTGAAACTTCTGGCTCTTTGACTATAGGAGTTAACCTCTGTGAAGCACCTGAGATGGTCATTGCCTGAAGCCCATATTCAGAGAGCCACTATGGTGTCTATGATACCAAAGAGACATTAAGCAACACACTACTGGGCATACTTTCTCCAGATGCCTATATAGCGAATGGATGGAGCATGTTAAAACTGAAAGCTACTGTAAGCCTTCTACCTATATAATTCTCTTCAAAGTAACTCCATCAAGCACATTTTTAAATCACAAAACTTTTCTCTTTGGTTTTGTCAATTAGCATATGATTTTCACAATGTCATCACAGCCTGGAAATACAATACATTCAAAATTCAACAGATTGTACTTATTACTAGCAATTTCTAATGAATTCATTTTTTAGATGCCTGCTTTAAACTGTTCTGTAAACTAGAAATACGTTGACTAAATTATTCACTTTCCTCTTGATTTCACTACAAGCTGCACATGCATAAATGTAAAGAGAAACTTTGTACATTTATTTCCTCAGGGGCACAGAGGATATTTGCTCATAACATTCATTAACTGAAAACAAAAGCATTCCAAAAGAAAAACAAAAGATCAAGACTGACAACTAATTTCTCCACTGCTAACATAAACCAACTCCAAAGTACTTTTAGCTACCTGTGGGCCTGGAAGACCAGGGTCTCCTGGGTAACCTGTTTCCCCCGGTTCTCCTTGCTCACCCTGCCAGAACAAAAGAAAACACACACACACATGAAAAGAAAAGATTTGATAAGAAATTAGGACTTGCCATATTGCCATATGCATATCAACAGATAATCATCTTGTGTCTGCATAGAGTATTAGCTGATAGAATGTTTATTTCAGTTCTTCCAAGTAGCTTTCAAGCAGCTCCAACTTCCTGCTGAAGAAAACTCAATTAAAAAGCAAAAAAAGATTAAGTAGCTTTTTAAAATTGATATACAATGTGTGATGAACACATGAGGTACAGAACAAGAGGTCAGTTCTATTTTCTTTGCATTTTACACCATGGTCTCAGCAATATTCCTGCATTACCCTTGTCTTATCAACTGACATAAAACCAGGGCCACAAGGACAGAGCACCTTCACCACCTGTAGAAGTAGAATAATGACTTCACAATTCATCCTACAACTAAATGTTCTTATCTACCTCACCTTTCACTCTGGTCACTCAGTGAGAAAAGTCCAATCTTTCTTGAAGATGGAAAAAAAAATTGCTTCCATCTCACATCCACATAAAGTTGCCATTTAAAGATAAGTTAGTTTAGCTGGCATCCATAATAAATATTTTCCATGTCTGCTGGATTGCGTAAAACTGCGATGATTTGCATCAAAATGTTACAGACTTATAGAAAATCTCCTTTCTCTGGAGAGATGACAAAAACACCTCTGAAGATTCTTGAGAAACAGGTAGTTACGGAAAGAATCTCCAGAGGAAATCTATATTCAAAAGGCCATACTCTCATCTTCCAGCACAAAAATAGAATGAAAAATATCAATATAAAGAAAAAAAAAAGCATTATATTTGAACAAGCTTATTCATAGCTAGAGTAAAAACACTGTCACACAGAACATTAGTTACAGACTGATACTAGACTTATGCCATCTGCAAAATAAATAAATAAATAAATAAAATAGAAATAGATTTCCACAAAAATCAGCAATAATTACAAATCACACAGACTACAATGAAAATGGATAAATAGAAGAAAACTTTTCTTAGGCACACC
>JACDJE010000018.1:4350545-4365190 GCA_016647715.1 Pavo muticus | reverse complement strand
CCCTTTTTTTTTTTTTTTTTTTTTTTTTTACCACAAAAAAGCAACAGATTAATGGATCTGTAAGACCTGGAAAACTGTCCTTTTCAGGATATGGTGAAAAGTTTACAGTTTTGTTGATGGGGAATTAGTTCAGTGTATTTTACTAACAAATAAAAACAATATGAGTCATCATGCAGTAACTGGGATAATTTTGGCCGATTCTCTCTACATGATAATTTGGCCCTGAGCATGTTACTAGAGGGCATAGCAAAGGACCACCAATATCTATCTACCTTCATCTGAAAGATGGATTGATTTGTACTCCAGCACAAAACCTCCCTTTTCCAGGATTGTCCGTATCATATTTCCTAAAACAGTCAGATCCTGCTGCTCAAAGGAAGATAATTCCTTGCTACATTAAATCATTCTCTACAGGAGTGAATTTTAGAGTGTGTGGAAGTATCATGCAGACCTGTATGCATGTAGCAAAGGAAGAGAAAACTGTTAGCCTTTTACTGCAGCATCTCCACTCATTCCTGTCATCTTTAGCAAGTCTCTCCTCTATTTATGTTCCCAAATTTGCCTTAATAATAAAATTAATTGCCCTTTGATTTCAGTGAAAGCTGTCCTTCTTTCCAGTTCTAAATCCTTCAAATCAGAAATGCCTCTACAGAAGGCTGACTTCTATTGCTGAAAATTTGTGCCTTAGATCACATGGAAATTTCTCCTTTAAGAGGAACAAAAGCTCAGGCTGGACTCATAGATGCATATAGATAAACAGCAGCAGTGTTAGCCACTCACCTTTATGCCTGGAGGGCCTCTTCGACCTTCTGTACCCTAGAAAGGAGTGGGATGAGAGATTACATCCAGAACACTGAGAAATATGTGAAATAACAATTTATTATTAAATACATTCAACTTATATAAAGCAGAGATCATTCACAAACAAAGAAAAATCCCACTTGTTTAAGGTAAAAATGAGAAAAGAATGGACTTGGGACAAAAAAAAACCTTACGTGAGTATTACATTTACCAAGGAAAAGGCCCTTAGTGAGAGCAGAGGGAAGACATCTCAACAGAATTCTGTAAAATATCTTCCCAGTCAGCAGCTCCTTGGCTCAAATAGAAAGAGTCCACTGCTCTCCTAAGCCAAAGGGCCTACACCACTATCCTCTGCACGCTGCTCAGCAGCACTAGTGAATGTGACTATCAAACTTCACATCACTAGAGGCCTTCAGAATGTTCTGCAGCTTAGAAGTGGTAGTGATTCCATGCATTAGCATTAGGGACCTTTCTGACAAACTAGAAGTGGTGCCTTAAATAGGTTCCAGTCCCCAGTGGATTAAAAAGAGCTGCAGATATGGAATTTACAGTCACAGGAAGGAAGAAGGGATATATTCATTTGTGATGAAATTACAAAACAAGTAAGCTTCATAGAAAAGGTTGCATTGAATTTAAGGCTTGTAATTTCACATGAATAAGACCTGAAATTAGCTTTATAGCAAACTTCTGATTAAAAAAAATAATAAATTAGCTACAAAATTTGAAGCCAAGTATGTTTCACTGTTAGAATTATAGATTTCTGTTCCTTTTCATTACAGGAGTTTTCTTCGTGGGATTAAAAAATAAGATTTGTTCATCCTCTCAGTGGGAACCCCATTGTATCTTGGATCAAATATTTCCACTCTGTATTAATTACTATTCTTACATCAGGACCAGCATGGCCCTGCTCTCCTTGGAGTCCATGTGGTCCTGGGTCTCCCTGAAAAACAAAACAATAAACAGACCCTTAAATACTGTTTCTTTTTCTTGTAATTACACTTTCTTCTCTTTATGATCCTTCTTAGATTCTTCTCCTAAGCAATTTCACTACAACCAGTTGCATCATGCTAAATGCATTATCTGCAAATCATTTATAGTAAGAAATTTCAAACCACAGTAATCATGCTTGCTTTGAATTTCCAATCGAGCAGTTACTAATTGATGACATTTTGTCAAAGTTTTTGTGAAACCATTTTTATTGACTATGGTCTTTCAGCTGGACTTCTTAAGATGAGAAAGTAGTAAGGTTTGTTGCCAAAAAAGTCATCAAAGCACAATTATCCTCTGAGGAGTGACCTTCATAGTTTGTCTACTACTTTCAGCAAATTTTGCAAAGACATATATTCACACACAGCTACTTGTTTAAGTAGAATCAAACCTTTAAAAACAGTGGATTTTTCTTGCATGCTGCTAGAAAGTTTTAGTGTTTTTTTTACTCAACATCAAGCTCATTTTAAAACTTTATGTGTTGCAGATATGCACTAAAGCCAAATTTAAGAGCTGCTTAGTCACTAGATATAAAATACAACTTAGCAATTATCCAAATCCTCATTCTTCTTTAATACAGATTTACTTGCTTACCTGCCATGCTGGGTTTCCCTTTTCACCCTTAGGACCAGCAATATTATTGTCAATCCCAGGATCTCCCTGGAAAAGTTAAGTAGAAAACTCAACATTTTCAGTGACCACACCTTTATTACTCTACCTACAGATGCAGAATATGGAAATAGGATTAATGAGAATAATCATTGCGGCCAAAAAGAAATGCATAAAGACTATTTTAAAAAATATATGTTTGCAAGAACGCTTCATAGGCACTTCTGCAAAGTCCACAGTTTTCTTCTGCAAAAAGGTGAAAATATGTGTTACTAATGGGAAACAAATCAAACCCTTAAAATGTGCAGCTGTTCTGGTTTTCTGAGTATAGTAAGTTGAACTAAGATCGTGTCTAATTAACGATTCTCAGATGAAGTTATATTAGAACAGTTATATTTAGCCACCTGATAGCTTAGACGTACATGAAATCCTGATTCCTCAAAGAAGCCAAGTTACCATGACATCTGATCTATTTTACAAGCTTTAGAAGACAGGAGTCATCACTTTATTCTTAACTCTTCAGAAAAACAAAGATCTTTGAAATATGTATGAGAAGACAAAGTTGTGATATGATAAATACAATGTCTCCAGTGAAATTTTATTCATTTATATATAGGGGGCTCTGGAGCATACAAAGAAGATATGGCGACATGAAGAAATGAATTACCTTTGCATCATTATAAATTTCTAACCAAGAGTCAGTTAATAGGGATTTTAAATGATTGAGCAATTCCTCTTATAATGAAAACCATAAGGGAGGAATAAATACCTCCAAAAGGAGTTATTTTGTTCATAGTAAAAACAAACATAAATAAATAAAACATTCACTGCAGAATTGCAAGGGACAACCAGAAGATCTAAGGCTTAAACATCTGCTTCCAAGATATTAAAACAGACCAGTCCATCAGCAACTAAAGAGTACAGAACTCCTGAATCGTACCATATTTTTTGGACAGTACTGCACCATCCAGAAACACGAAAAACTCTTCAAATTATGTATCATATCAAATCTCAGGCAGCTCCACCATGAAAACCAGGCACAAAATTGGTTCAGCAGAACAAAAATGAAGAAATATACTTACATGATCTCCTCTTAGACCAGGTTCTCCTCGTTCACCTGGTTCTCCTCTGGGGCCTTTTCTGCCCTGAAGTAATAAAAAGAATATAAGACATTCTGGTATAGGTAGAGACAGTATCCATGGTAGAGGAAGGCCAGATAAGAGAATATAGATCTAAGTCAGTGGAGCTACACATATTTGCAACAGGAGCCATCATAGTAGAGAGTGGGTAGCTATATGTACTAGATACTGTAACATATTAGAGAACAAGTCACGGGCATTACAGATAGCATTTCGCTTCAGACAGATGTTCTCATAGCATCTCATTCTTATACAGGATACTTCACCCGTTTTCCAGGGCTGCCTTTCTCTCCAGGAAATCCAGGAGATCCATGTTCTCCCTAAACTTGCAAAGAAGGAAGAAAGAGGAAATTAAAAAAAAAACAGATGTTCTTTCCAATAAATGTGCTTCTCAAATTCTGCCTGGCAGGATCCAACTTCTATTATGCATGCAACTCCAAACAACTAAATTTCTCTCTAAACAACCGAATTTCTGTTCAGCTTTAAAACCCATTCAAAGGCACAGAAATCTGTACTTTTGAACCCTGAAATAGGTTTCTCTAATTGCGCTTCATGATTCAAACAAAGATTACCTGCTCTCCATCAATGCCATCAAATCCACTCTCACCATGCTCACCCTAGAACAATAAACAAAAACCCATCATATTAGCATCAATTCACTTGTGTCCTTTATCGGGGAAGAAGCGATGACTCCGCTTTAGGAAACTTGAAAAAAAATAATGTGTAGTAATGGCTAGCAAGAATAGTTTAAAATAATAATTACAACTTGAAACTAATAATTAAGAATTTTTAAAGATTATTAGCTTCCAAAAGAATTCATATTTAGGAACAGTTAATAAGAACAATCGATAAAATCAGAGATCTTTTCCAAGATTTAAGTTGTACTTAAGTTATACAATTTTTCACAACTTGAGTACCTTTAAAATCTATGTATATTCCAAAATATAACTAGCTTCAATATAACTAGGTTCATATTGTGGGTTTATAAAAATCATTTTATAACTATGAATGGTATATTGAAAAGCTAAAAAAAATAACTACAATAAGAATAATTACAGGAGGGAGCCATGAGTTGGACTCGATGATTCTTATGAGTCCTTCCAACTTGGGACATTCTATGATTCTACAATTCTGAGATTTATCTTAGGGTTTGGGACATGTTAAAAGACTTCATCACTGTTTTGGCAATGTGATGCTAGCTTCCATTAGGATCAGTTCTGATATCTGCAATCTAAAACAATATTATTCTAAAGGTTAACATCACCCAAACTTCTGAGGGCACTATTTGCTGAGGCATTAATGGAGTCAGTGTAGCAGCTGTACAATCAGCACAAAACTAATTGTAGTCTAGTACTCTAAACTTTAGAAGACAACACTATAAAAACAAGTAGGAGGGCTGGTCCTGGCTGATCTTAGAAAAGAGATTAAAGATAACAATGTCAGCCTATTCTGCTTTTTGTGCAACAAAAAGAGCAACCTTGTCCCCATGCAAATACACACTGTCCTTCTTTCAGAAATGATTCGCCACATTGCAACCTCTTATGGAAGTCAATTTCTCACTAAACACCCATCCAAATCTGAAGGAGCTTGTGATGTTAACTTGATGCAAAAATGAAGAACAAGGCTTCTGAGTAGAGTGATAGCTGTGAGTACATAATTTCTTTTATGCCTCCTCCACAGTGTTTCATATCTGGACAAGTAACTTACTCATTTTTTAAGTATAATTTGAAGTGTTTCTTTGCTCTTTCACAGCACTTGCACAGTGCTAATCACTGGTCTACATTTGTCTATGTTATGGACA
Organism: Pavo muticus; assembly: GCA_016647715.1. Classification (NCBI taxonomy): domain Eukaryota; kingdom Metazoa; phylum Chordata; class Aves; order Galliformes; family Phasianidae; genus Pavo; species Pavo muticus. The sequence goes on along the minus strand of JACDJE010000018.1, from coordinate 4,359,853 downwards.
GAGTTTCTACTTATTTTCAGTAACAACGTTAATACTTTGGAAATAAAACTAGGCAGATGTAAGTCTTTTAAGAACAGTGATTTAGTTTAGGACAGAAGTAAGAGGGATGAGGAAAAAGTAGTCATTTCAAGTCATATAGGGAGCCTCGGTCTAACCTACGCCCACTGCATGGTCCTCTCCATGAAGTTTTCACTCTGACTTCAGGTTGGATATTAGGAAAAATTTCTTCTCAGAAAGAGAGGTAAGGCATTGGAGCAGGTTGCCTAGGGAAGTGGTAAATTACCGTCCCTGGAGATGTCCAAGGAACATGTACAGGCACTGAGGGGGATGGTCAGTGGGCATGGTGGGGATGGTTGGACTAAGCAATCTTAGAGGGCTTTTCCAACTTTAATGATTCTGTGATTACTGGATATAAATAAAAAAAACACCTGTTCTTATTTTTAACAATAAATGAAATTAGCTGAGACCACAGTCATTTTACTACCCTGAAAGCTGACAAGGTATTCAACAGATCACTGAATATGGCATAAGAGGATATTTTAAGTACTAGTTAAGCCAGCAAGAGTCTCAGTCTGATAGAGCCTATAGATACAATTGTTTCGTAGGTTATATGTTGAACTGAATTTCTATAACCAACAAGTTAAAGTCCCTGAGGAAAAACTGTATTGATATACAACAGATTTGTATACAGTACAAGAAAAATTAGATAGCTGTACATTTTGGAAAAATTGGTATGTAATAAACAAAAATTTTGTGAATAAATATTGTAAGCAGAAGTAAGCAATTACAACTCCTATTCAAGTCTTAATTTTTCCCCACTCTTTTCCTCCCTCAGAAAGACCTCTCCAAACTTTATTGTATTAATTATTCTGTATTCCATTTTTTCTCCAAATAGCTGCACTAAAATGCCTTGCAGACTTCAATAAGCTGCCTCAGCTTTATGAGGTTAACAATTCTAGGTTCCCTTCTTATAATATTCTGAAAGTTTAATATTTTTTAGTTAAAATAAAATTAGTGGACATAATAGCACAGTAAAATGAAACATACACATTTTCACTATATTTCAGTAGGGTTTGTACTCTTGATTAGTCAAGTTCGACTATACAATTCAACTTCAATGAAACAAAATCACCAGCAAGTACTCTTCCTTCTCTATAATAATGTTTCAGATACTTAAAGGAGGACATATTATTCCAAGGAGCAGAGCAGAAAATGGTATATGGAAGAAAAATACATGGGAGGATTTAAAAAATCAGTAGAGAACAGTACTTCAAATAGAGCTGTGGTATCAAAAAACACTCTCAGAATTTTCTCATGTGCAGTTTCTCAGGTTTGAAAGTAAATATTTTCTGAATTTTCGAGGCTCCTAAATCTTTGCTAGCAGTGCTTTGTTTTGTTTTGTCTTATTTTCATTATAGCAAATAATACAATTTAAATTCCATTTTAATTGTTCTTGCTTGGAACCTAATATTGCCATTCTAATCATTGTCCTCCAGAGTGCATTTTATTAACAAATTGGTGATGATCTTTCTTTGATGAACAGGTATGTTTGAAAGGCTAAATAGAGTTACAAGATCAGTAGTGACATTTGATAAGAAGTTTGGATATTGAAAAAGTGTTAGTAATGACTGTGAAAAACTGTCTAAATCCACAATAAATGTCAGACAAAATCTTTCCTTCCCCTCTCTTCTGCTTCCTCAACTTTCCTCATTCATATCTGCAAAAGGAATATGATATTTGTCTGTCCTGAATTACTGCCTTGACAGATGACTAAATGAGCAAGTGAATAAATTCCTTCTCTGTAAATTAAACTTAGTTGATTATGACTGCAACCATCCTAAATTCTCAGTGCGAAGAAGACTAACAGCTCACACTTAAATTAATTCTTAAACAAACTTATTAATAGCACATTAAATATTTTGATGCTTTTAGCCTGTTCCTTCCTTGTTTAATTTTTCATCTTACAAGCTAGCATGAATTAAAATTAAGTAGAACACTATTCTCCTCAAAGAAAAATTGATTACACATGGAAACACATACCTGACTTCCCTGATGACCCCTGGTTCCCTAAAAATGAAAAGAAACGTTGATTAAATTTGGTGACATTCTTCAGAAGTAGGATAAACCAGCCTGATGTGAAAAGGCACTCTGACCTCAGTATTTGTAACACTTAATGGAAAGTCCCCTACCACCACTTTGGGGATTGACCCCTTTCCTTTATGAAGACGGTACAGCCTTCATTAGTACTTCCATCCTATAATGATTTGTAGTTTTACCTTAGGCCAGTCTGGAGCTGCTGATGGAAAAGCCACTGGCAATAACTGAATCAGCAAAATCCCTTGACCACACTTAGGTTACACAAAGTACCTCTCTGAAGGAGAGCAAAAATTGTATGATTTTACAACTGGAGGTCTTTCTCTCCCCATCCATGTCTCAATAAAACAGCACTGAACAGTTTTGCAGTAAACAAGATTAAGAAACACTTCAGTGATATACTTGCCTTATGGCCTCTGGCACCTGCACATCCCCTATCTCCTCGAGTCCCGTTNCAGCACTGAAATGAGGATGCCATAGAGATTGTGTAGTATGTCTCTTTCAAATTTATTCTGTAATGAATCTGATGCTTCATGCAAACACAAGGTCAGCCTGCTATGGTAAAAGAAAGAGTATGAATGCTTCATGAAAGAAGCTAAATTAGGTGTCTTATATGAAAGAATATTCCTTGCAAGTGGATTTAGGAATAGTTATCTATGTACGTTGAAGAGCATGATGTGCATAATGTTGTGTGTGGTGATCAGATAAATGTGGGTTCAAGCTCTTAACAGTATGTTGTCAGCCAGTTCTCTACTCCTGATTGGTGTCAGTCAGCTGTGTCTCAGGTTAAGGAATTTGTTGATCTTCAGCAAAAGCTATAAAGTTGCTTGTGCTTTAATGAGATTATTTGTTCTTTTGAGTGTTTAAGCTGATTGTAGATAAACAGAAACCATGATGAATATATTCTGAGGAAAAAAAAAAGCAAAAAACCAAAACAGTTTCTTGAGATAACTTTCATTACCCTAATTTGTTTCAGAAAAGTTTTATACTGTTCTTCGCAAGTGGAACATTTCTTTGGACATGATTTCTGAATTTTCTGAACTCTTCAAATTCTCTTGAGTTGTCTTGGATGTCTTGGAGCAGTTGTATGGCCTAGCAGATAAAGAATTATGTCTAATAGTATTTAAATGCTGAAGACCAAGCAATCTTGAAAATGCTGTTCTTAAATGTTGTTGATAAATAATTAGTATTTTCTAGTAAAACCAGGGACAATACACAAGAAGCTCCCTTGGAAGATCTCTTATATGTAAAAATGAGGAAATAATGAGAGATTTAAGGCTAAGTAACAGTGTAGAGGGTAGTACAAAGTACAACAGAGCTGCAGTTCTCTGGGGGCCTTCTGCTTTCAGCCCAAGGAAGAAGGATTCAAATTTTATTCAATATATTTTATACCTGACTTGTGACTGGGCACAAAATACAGCATTTTCCATCATTAGTGAGTTGAGGAACTCTAAATGGAAGAAGTCAAGAGCTTTTAGGTGTGCTTCTCTGGATTCTACCTAGGATCTGTCCCAGGGATCATATTCTGACTAAAACTCACTATATTCAGAGGCAATTAAAACTAAGGTGAAAACATTTAAAAAGCTACGTTCTTGAACTAATACCTGAGCAGGATTTTTTCAAGAAATATACTTCTCTGTGACAGGGCAAATAAAAATTGTCCAGAGATTGATTTTTTTTTTAATTATTTTATTTTTGTTTATTTTGCAAAAGGCCTGGCTTTTTTCCAACATACCAGTATATTATTTCTTTTTCAGTCTGCACAAGGTGGTGGTCATCGCACACTTCTCTATGGACATGCAATCCTGCTGCGCCATTCCTACAGTGGCATGGTATGTAACGGGATTTGATAGCAGTAATGATTTATTTAATATATGAAAGCAATGTTTGACTGTACCTAGACTGTTGCCATTTATTGATATTGGGAGAAATATTCACGTCAAAGAGGCTTTTTACCTTTGGTTCATGGAAATTTTAGTAAAAGGATAGATGCCTAGAAATACAAACTCAAGTCATTTCTCTGTAAGTGCAGAAATAAAGTCTGGCTCCATACTGTTGAATTCTCTGCTCATCATGCTGAATTGATGATTTCCCATTGCTTTTCACTTGGATGTTACATATTGCATAAGCTGTGACTGAATCAGCAGCTAGCTGGCAACCTATTGGAAATTGAGTGGGAAAAGAAATTCCTTCATGCACATATTTTGCCTTACTTTTCAGTTCCCTGAAGAATTACACAGATTCAGAACTGCTTAACTATGGATGAGTCTTCATGGAGCTGAACTTTGACGTAATCAGCTCCTATTTTCACTCTTGCTATTCCTATCTCAGTGGAAAGATAACCTGGGTAGAATCTGAGAGCTTATTTTAGAACATATACCTTGATCAAGTCTCCTTGAGAGCCATACAGATTAGCAAGATTTATTTATGTTCTTGACAGTAACTAGTTGGGATAATTTAAGAATTGCTGTTGTGTTAGCAGATTTTTATATTCCAGTGTGTTATCAGACACAAGTCCAGGCACAACGAATGATGTGCGCTTTTTTTCTGTCAGTATCTATGCTGCCTCTCAACATCTCGATCTTCAATGGATAAGCTGGCATTTGATGTAGGATTGCAAGAGGACACCACAGGTAAACACTAGTTTAAAAAGACTATATAATGAGGAATACTTTCAATCTAAAAATCAGAATAGAGACCTATAAAAACACATGAACAACATAAAAATTAATACTATTTTAAGAAATAAAAGCACAGAAGTTAATATTCTTGTCTTTTACACATTAAATATCTTTACATTTTCTAGTAGATTTTGTAACTTATTTTTTATGAAGTAGAAGTGTATCTATTGATATTTAAGTATGAATTTATAACAGAGAATATAAGTAAAGGAAAATTTTCAAGTTACTGTGAATGTAAGAGCCTTCTGCTGAGACTTTTTTGAACTTGAACTATTTTTAGTGAATATTCTATTAATACTTATGAACTTCCAGTGATATGGACTTATTTGTATTTTTGAGAGCAATAGAGCTTCTTATACTGCCATCATTTTGGTGGAGATGCTTAATTAGAAATGAAGAGGTTTGCTCACTTTTTAAAGCATTGCTCTAGCTAAGATTACTAACAATAAAAACAATTAAGTGATTCCAAAGTGAAACAGCTTATTCTAAAAAGTGCACTTTTCTTGCAAGACAAGGTTTATCACAAGAACAAAATCTGTGACTTTAAAATATTCTAGGGAATTATAAATACAGACTGTCAGTAAAAATGGAAGAGCATAATTGAATTTGGATTTTTATTTTAAACATTATTTTAGGCGCTTTTTTGTGCATGTTGTTGTTCTTACTGATGGTGTTTTTTCCCACATCATTGTCGTAATTCTCAGTGAAATATTTTTTGGAATATTTTTCCCAGAACATAGGACACCAGGAAAGTCACAGGGAAATTCTTTAGCAAGGGTAGCCTGGACTGGGTTGCTAAGGAAACACACAGAGCCTCCTCCTTGCCCAACTCTGCAATCTCTGTTCCAGAGGTCTTGCTTTCTGCGTGGTTGTGTTTTTTTTTTTATCCTTGAGTTCCTGGCACACTGATGGTGCAAGAATGATGCTAGTTATTGAAAACACATGAACACTTGTTTTATCCAGCTGAAAACTGGGTCAAAACTTCTGGACTGAGGTAATTCTAAATGTAGTGACAATACCCTTGGACTTTCTTCCCAATTTCTTTCTCTCTTGTTACTCAACAATGATACAGGTGAGGCATGCTGGTGGACTATCCATCCTGCTTCTAAGCAGCGATCAGAAGGAGAAAAAGTGCGTGTTGGAGATGACCTTATTTTAGTCAGTGTCTCTTCTGAAAGATACTTGGTAAGTAGTGTAAGAATATCTGAATGGTGCCTTCTCTATAGAAGAACAGTTAACAAAAGTATTACCCTAAAATTTTATTTACATATTAATCTGCACAAAAGTATAGATTACGGTTTTTAAACTGAAATTTGATAACTTATTGCAAAAAAATGCACAGAATATCTGCAGTGAGACATTGATATGCAAATGATTTGATTTGTGTTCATTTAAATAATGGATAGAAGTTGAAAATTTTTCTAATGAAGAGAAGAAGAAAACTTAAAGAGGAATCTTACTGAGTTGCATAACTGAGATATTAGTAGTCCCTATTAAAGTTCTGAAGTTCACAGCACTGTCATATGTATTAAAACTCTATACTAAATTTTTTGGAATGTTTGGAATGGTTTTGAAAAGGTCTGTGCGCTCTTAGGATTATGAATAGTATAGCATACAATGCTACTGACATGCTATAATTAAAATACTTAAATTGCTACTTGAATGAATACTTAATTAAATATAATGAAAGCATTTTAAAACTATGAGTTAGCTGCCTTTTATCAGTGGTTTAAATAACTTTCTTCCTCATCGAAGTGTCTCTTTGGCACTTTAAGACAATTTTTTTTGTTTGTTTCTGTATTCATAGGATTGTAAGCACCTGAGTTTTTCTATCTTAAAACAAAACTAAAAAACCAACAACAAAAACCAAACAAACCAAGAAACAAGCTATAACTACACTCCAATAACTTCACTTCTCTACCACCAATGACAAGCTGATTACTTAACTTTGTCTTCAACTGCTCCGCTGTATATAGGACCTATATAGGTCCTGCAAGCCATAGTGCTACTCCTGATTCTATGGAACTGAGAGATGAATATAGAACTAAGCCTTTTCATTGCAACCATGCAAAAGATTTATAATACTGTAGTTCACTTCTTATTCACCCATCTAAACTTATTTTCAAGGCTGTGATTTCAGCATAATCAAAATTTGCAGCCTCATGCAACCATCAGTTTCCTTAACTACTATACTGGAAATTTTTCAGTTTCTTCTTTCTGTAAGTCCTTAAAAAACTCACTATGAAAATAATACCACCTCTGAGAAATTTAAAGCCCTAAGCTGTGAAGCAAGAATATTATTTTAAAGCTAACCTGAGAGCCCGGCATGCCTTGTGGTCCTGGAGGTCCTCTGATCCCTTGTGGTCCTCTTGGGCCCTGACACACAAAAGAAAGAAAATTCAGTTCAGTATTGATAGATTTTCAATGAAGATTAGATTGTTCTGCAAGCCTTAATGCACAGGTGAAACTTCTGGCTCTTTGACTATAGGAGTTAACCTCTGTGAAGCACCTGAGATGGTCATTGCCTGAAGCCCATATTCAGAGAGCCACTATGGTGTCTATGATACCAAAGAGACATTAAGCAACACACTACTGGGCATACTTTCTCCAGATGCCTATATAGCGAATGGATGGAGCATGTTAAAACTGAAAGCTACTGTAAGCCTTCTACCTATATAATTCTCTTCAAAGTAACTCCATCAAGCACATTTTTAAATCACAAAACTTTTCTCTTTGGTTTTGTCAATTAGCATATGATTTTCACAATGTCATCACAGCCTGGAAATACAATACATTCAAAATTCAACAGATTGTACTTATTACTAGCAATTTCTAATGAATTCATTTTTTAGATGCCTGCTTTAAACTGTTCTGTAAACTAGAAATACGTTGACTAAATTATTCACTTTCCTCTTGATTTCACTACAAGCTGCACATGCATAAATGTAAAGAGAAACTTTGTACATTTATTTCCTCAGGGGCACAGAGGATATTTGCTCATAACATTCATTAACTGAAAACAAAAGCATTCCAAAAGAAAAACAAAAGATCAAGACTGACAACTAATTTCTCCACTGCTAACATAAACCAACTCCAAAGTACTTTTAGCTACCTGTGGGCCTGGAAGACCAGGGTCTCCTGGGTAACCTGTTTCCCCCGGTTCTCCTTGCTCACCCTGCCAGAACAAAAGAAAACACACACACACATGAAAAGAAAAGATTTGATAAGAAATTAGGACTTGCCATATTGCCATATGCATATCAACAGATAATCATCTTGTGTCTGCATAGAGTATTAGCTGATAGAATGTTTATTTCAGTTCTTCCAAGTAGCTTTCAAGCAGCTCCAACTTCCTGCTGAAGAAAACTCTATTAAAAAGCAAAAAAAGATTAAGTAGCTTTTTAAAATTGATATACAATGTGTGATGAACACATGAGGTACAGAACAAGAGGTCAGTTCTATTTTCTTTGCATTTTACACCATGGTCTCAGCAATATTCCTGCATTACCCTTGTCTTATCAACTGACATAAAACCAGGGCCACAAGGACAGAGCACCTTCACCACCTGTAGAAGTAGAATAATGACTTCACAATTCATCCTACAACTAAATGTTCTTATCTACCTCACCTTTCACTCTGGTCACTCAGTGAGAAAAGTCCAATCTTTCTTGAAGATGGAAAAAAAAATTGCTTCCATCTCACATCCACATAAAGTTGCCATTTAAAGATAAGTTAGTTTAGCTGGCATCCATAATAAATATTTTCCATGTCTGCTGGATTGCGTAAAACTGCGATGATTTGCATCAAAATGTTACAGACTTATAGAAAATCTCCTTTCTCTGGAGAGATGACAAAAACACCTCTGAAGATTCTTGAGAAACAGGTAGTTACGGAAAGAATCTCCAGAGGAAATCTATATTCAAAAGGCCATACTCTCATCTTCCAGCACAAAAATAGAATGAAAAATATCAATATAAAGAAAAAAAAAAGCATTATATTTGAACAAGCTTATTCATAGCTAGAGTAAAAACACTGTCACACAGAACATTAGTTACAGACTGATACTAGACTTATGCCATCTGCAAAATAAATAAATAAATAAATAAAATAGAAATAGATTTCCACAAAAATCAGCAATAATTACAAATCACACAGACTACAATGAAAATGGATAAATAGAAGAAAACTTTTCTTAGGCACACCTCGTAAGAATACAAAGCCAACAGAATGTTTCTAGATAATTAACTTTGAGTCAGTCTCAGAAGACAATTTTCTGGGCTTCCCCCACTTACGTCATCCTCTACTTTACTCTCTCTTCCTTCCTTATTATTTGGTTTTGTTTTGAGAACACAGTACAAAGACTGCAGCGTTGTTCATGTCTGTGACAAGCAGGTCTCTAAGGCTATACCACGACTTCTGTTCCTTCTGTCTGCTGACTACTTGTCTTCAGAATAGCTAGCTTTGCTTCTTTATTCTTTAAAAACTGTTTATTTCTTATTCTTACTGAAAGTATCCTTTTAATTCTCCTTTTTT